>JAABKJ010007545.1:156735763-157146231 GCA_011634705.1 Andricus grossulariae
GCACATATCAATTAATAGGATTAGATATTTTTGAAAGTCCACGAACCCAGATGGTACTCTGCCAACTGTGCACGTCTCAATGAAAAAGATAACATGCTTAACTTACATGTCCGCGTGCACACATAGGAGACTCACAACTTTGCGCATAACAATGGATAGGATCCGACTTTTCATTCAAATGTCTACGTTCACTGATGTTGCCCTCTTAACTGTGCACGTTTTGATTAATCCGATCAAATTTCAACTTTTAAGTCCACGTGTACAGATGGTACTCTCCCAACTGTGCACGACTCAAATAATAGGATCAGATTTTGAACTTACAAGTCCACGTGTACAGACGGTACCTTCGAAGCTGTAAACATCTCAATTAATAAGATAACGTGCTACACTTACAAGTCCGCGTGCGCACATGGGAGATTCCCAACTGCGCGCGTATCAGTTAATAGAATTAGACTCTTTATTTCAAAGTCCAAGACCCAGATGGTGCCCTCCAAACTGTGCACGTCTCAACTAATACAATTAGATGTTGAAGCTACAAGTCCACTTGTACAGATGGTACAGTTCGGAAGGGACCATCTGTGCACGTTCACCTTTGGGTGACAAATGATTTTATTAATTGAAACGTGCACAGTTGGAGGGGTACAATCCACATACGTTTTAAGTGAAATTAATTATTCTAATACTTCTAAGTGAAAAATTTGATTGCATTAATTAAGACGTGCAATGTCAGGAGTCTCTCACCTGTGCACGTGGACTTGTAAGTCAATCATATGATCGTATCAATTGAGACGTGCCCAGTTGGGAATCTCCTATATGTGCACGTGCACAGTTGGGAGTCTCCCATATGTGCACGTCTAAATTTGGAAGAAAATGAATCTTTTTGACTGAAAATTCTATTAAAAATTAAAGTATTTGCATGAAAATTCATGTCCTTTGTTGCAAATTATTCTTTTTTGGTAGAAAATTAGCTTTTGCGCATTGAAAATTAATTTTTTCAACTAAAAATGTAACTATCCCATTTTTCGTCGAAATTTTTGTTGTTCGACATTTAATCTTTTTGGTTGAAAATTTAACTAATCTATTTTTTGTTGAAAATGTATCTTTTTAGCTGAGTATTTTTTTTTTGTAGCAATATATAATTTCTGTTACTTTTTGTTTTGTTAAAAATTCATCTTTAAGACTTGAAACTCTTCCTTTATTTAAAGTTCAACTCTTGTGTTGAAAATTCTTATTTTTTAATTTGACGGTGTTTTATTGAATATTGAAAAAAATGTTGTGGAAATATAAATTATTACACTTTTTGTACAAAATTCACTTTTTTATCAAAAATTCATCAGTTTGGTTGAAAATTTAACTATCATGTTGTTGATTCTCCTCTTCTTGGTTGAAATATAATTATTTCAACAGAAAATGTAATAATAAAATTTTACATTAACAAATCTTAAATCTTTGTCAGTTTCTATTACGTACACAAATGTGACATCCCTTATCACTGTCCACTCACTGCAGTACAAATGTAAGTCAATTCTTAATTATGTGTGTGAACTTGGCAACATTCCTTCCTTCGAGTTTTTCAAATTACCCAATCAGCATTGAGGAAAAGCGACCACAATGCTTTTGAGGTTTCCGTGAGACATCTACTTTTTAGAGAAAGATTAATATGAATTTGAAAATTCAGAAAATATTTTCTTGTACAGAAGTATAATTTTTTTAATTTTAATCTTGATCAAAGAAGGTCTTCTATTTATGCTAAAAAGATCTGGAAATAATTTCCAGAATGGGAGAAGAATGGAAAAAATGTTTATCACGCTATAAACAAATCATTGAAGGAAAGTCATTTTTTTTAGATTGACAATGTTTACGTTTAGCTCATTCAAGTCCAGAGTGTTGATAAAAAATGTGAGCGAAATTGATGTTTTATTACGAATTATTGAAAATATATGCTATTTGGCAATTATTTAAACCATTTTTATAAACAAATTTTCATGCGTATCGCTGGTCAATTTGTTCGAATCCACACAGAAATAAATTCAGCTTATTTTTGGTTTTTGATTTCTTTCATAAATTGAAAACAATGTGTATCTACTACATATTCTGTTAGTTTAGTTTTTTTATAAACATATTATTATTATTGATTGTTATAAATAACTATATCATTATTCTACCACTCTTGACTTATTTGAGATATTTAAAGTTTCATTTCAGATACTGGTGTGGTCTATCGTCCATTTATAAAATCCATTGGAAAATTTTCAAAAGATTCAAAATTCCTTAAATCACGTCGATTTTTTTGAAGATGTAAAGAAAATATTTTCACAAAAGCCCCACGTTTTTATCTTCTGTCATTTTTTTTTCAATTTTTACTTTTATAATGTAGGTAAACTGTGAATTTATGCTCACTAAATTATTTTTGTAGCTACGAGAATTTTTTGTTCAAAACATTGAATTTTCTCATTTTTCTTACAAACAACAACAAATTCGACAAAGTGCTAAGAAAAAAGTTTGCTCTTTTTAAAAAGTTCTACAAACAATACCTCTTACTCTTTCATAATATTTTGTATGTTTCTTCCCGTCTGAATTTTGAAAACAAGAAAAATTGATTTTATGAAAAACTCCATTTTTGTATATAGTCGATTTTACTTTGCATTTATATAAAGAAGAGTTTTTGTTTTTTTTGCAGGCCAAATTATTTTTGTGCAATGAGAATTTTTGTTCGAAAAATGGAAGCAAACTCTATTTTAGCAGTGCTTTCAATTTGTCGTTGTTTTTAAGAAAAACTATAAAATTCAATTTTTCGAACAAAATATTTTCGTGGCCACAAAAATGGTTCAGCCGCATGAAACTTATAGAATGTTTTTCATATAAAAATAAAAATAAAAGAAAATGGCTAAAATAAAAAGGTGTGATTTAAGGCATTTCAAACCTTTGGAAAATTTTCTAACGGATTTCAAAAGAGGACGAAAAGCCACACCAGAATTTAGTCCTGACAAATATAAAAATAAGTTTAGTATTTTCTTTTCAATATGTTTATTTTATTAAATAATCTATGAGATATATCGTGCAGTTATCTACACTTATAAAAATAACGCAAAGTATATAACCGTATTTTGATATTACCAAATTTTTTATTTTATCTAAGTCCTAAATCGTGACTTCGAAATTTGAATTAAATTAAAATCAAATGTCGATGTTCACATCTATAAAACCCTTTATGCCAAGTAGTCTAGAAAAATTAGCCTCATATCTCAATCACAGTGAAAAAACAATTACAAGAAAATTTTGCAAAAATGACAGTGAATTCAATCTGTTAACAAAAAAAAATGTATTCCTATATGACTACATAGACAGTTGGCCAAAATTTGAAGAGGAGAGTTTACCTCCAAAAGAGGCATTCTATTCAAAATTAAATGATTGTCACATTTCCGACGAAGATTATCAACATGCGTGTAAAGTATGGGAAACTTTTAATTTGTAAAATTTAGGGCAGTATTCAGATCTGTACCTCAAAACCGATGTTTCACTTTCGGCAGACATTTTTGACAATTTTAGAAAAACTTGTTTTGCAACATATAAATTGGACCATTTGCGCTATTACACAGCACCGGGTCTTTCTTTTGATGCAATGCTAAAGTTCACAGGAATTGAACTGCATTTACTAACTGATGCGGAAATTTTACTATGGATTCAAAAAGCAATCAGAGGTGGTGTTTCACAGTGCACAAACAGGTTTGCAAAAGCAAACAATCCATTTATGGGAGAAGATTTTAATCCATTCGATCCAGTCATACATTTTTTACTTTGACATCAACAATCAGTATGGTAAAGCTATGAGTGAATATTTACCATATCAATATTTTGAATGGTTTGAAAATGTTGAAAATGATCCAAATCTTTTTCATGTGCCTGATGATTCACCTGAAGGTTATATTCTTAAAGTGGATCTATAGTACCCAGAAGAGTTTCACGATTTGCACAAGGACCTTCCATTATGCCCAGAACTCTTTGTGCCACCTGGTTCAAAATGTACGAGTCCAAAGTTAGTAACCAATTTGCTACCAAAGAAAAATTATGTACTACATTACCAACATCTAAAAATGTACTTGTAGTTAGGCATGAAAGTAACGAAAATTCATCGAGTGCTAAAATTTAAACAAAAGGCGTGGTTAGAAGAGTATATTGATTTAAGCACAGGACATAGAAAAAGAGCAACCAACGAATTTGAAAAGAATTTCTATAAATTGATAAACATTTCCGTCTTTGGGAAGACTATGGAAAATGTCAGGAAGCACAAAGATGTCAGGCTTGTAACAAAATGGGAGGGAAGATATGGTGCAAGAGCTCTAATTGCTAAACCAGATTTCCATAGTTGTACCATATGGAATTCCTATAAAGAATAAAAAAGTATTAGGCCTGATGAAGGAGGAATGCAACACTAAAATAATGACTGTATTTGTGAGATTGAGATCGAAATTATATGCATATAAAGTTCTGGATGAAGATGCAAAAAAAGAGGGCTAAGGGTGTCAAAGGATCAACATTAAAAACCATAACATTCAACGATTATAAGCAAACTCTCATATCTTGTCAAAATCTGATTAAAACTCAGCACCTAATCTGAAGCCGAAAGCACGAAGTTCACACCATTAGCCAAGACAAGTTTGCTTTCAGCTGGCATGACGATAAAAGAATGCTGCTCTCTGATACAACAGACACTCTTCCATGGGGATATAAATGTAGAATCTCTGAACGCATGGAAATCGATGTGTCCAATGTATAAATTAATGAATATATGTAGTATTTGTGTATATATGTATGAGTAGAAACGAGCAGAGTGATAAACATGATGATTTGGATATACGAGTGCAGGAGTGAGAGAGATAGAGAGAGAAAGAGACAGAGAGAGGCATAAGATTATCATATGTACTGTATATATAAACATTGATGTAGTAGATATAGTCTACAGTGATTGGAATAAATCATCTTTATAATGTAAAAACAATTGCATATGTGTAAATTGTATATATATGTAAATTAGAAGAAGGAATAAAAAAACTGTACAATTCTTTGTAAAATACAAGTTATTGCAAATAAAGAAAAGAAAATTAGTTTCATCTAAATTGGTCTTTTTTTATTTAATGCAGCCTGAGAATCATATTTTTAAGTAATTTTCTTTTAATCGACAAAATGCAATGCAAATCATATTCTTAAACTGATGTGACTATCGGGTGCAATCTGATCCCGCAGACGTAATCTCTCAATGCCGAGAACGATGCCAGCGATGTTGACTGACCTACCCATTCGTTTATCTACTATTAGCACTTAATATTCTAAGGACAAGGAACTCTGAAAAAACAACAAACAAGTTTCTTTTTATTTGTTTTTTTATTCATTTAAAAAAAACCAGTGCAATATACTTAAAAATAAGTAGACTATAAATTATATATATAGGAAAAAAATATTTTCTTATCTCTCTGAATTTAAATCCATGAAATAGATCTGATCGAGAGACACCCAGTTTTCCAATTAAAGTAAATTTTCAGTCGCGCAATTAGAGTAATTTTCGTACATATGATGCGTACATTTAATATCATTAATTACAATCGTTCCATCAAATTTCTGTAGCGAGGGACATTCCAAATCAAGCATATCAACAATTTCACACGATGTCTTCACAAATTGTTTCAGCCAATTCTTTTTTTATAATCCATTCAGAAAAATTCCTGTTGCATCTGTTAAAATGTTCCCGAGTAGTACATGTACTTGAGAATACGGTAAATCACCAGAATTCCAAGGTATTCCATGATATTTCCGCTCTGCCCAAATGTTTACAGACTTATATTTTGGCGGAACGTTGTTCCACTTGCAGGGTGGTTGAAAGAGAATAGAATATGGCTTTATACCTGTAGCATCATAGAATTGTCATATAGCCAATTCTTTCACTACAAATTTATTGACTGGTAATTTGAAGCCCTGCATATCCACCAAGAACTCCATCTTGGTATTATATTTGTCGATGCTTTGACCTTTAATTGTAAAAGGTCTGTGCAATGACCGAGCGCGTAGCGCTAGGTAAATACATTATCGAGCGCGAAGCGCTACGTTATTATATTATCGAACGCAAATCGCGAGATAAACATATTATTCATAAATTATATTTTCAGAAAAATAAATTTCTCCGGTCTCAAAAATGGCTTGGCCGGTATAAAGCTTATACAATATATATTCATTATATAAGCCGAAATGTTGAAAAAATCTGGTCAAAAATAAAAAACGTGGGATTTTATAGAGAATCTTTCTTAATTTTTTCTCTTAATTTTGAAAATATGAGAAAAAATATATTTTATGGAAACCTGACTTTTTGTATTCTTTCTAATATTTTAAAAAAGCTTCAGCTATTGAATGAAAAGCATCCTACTAGCTTTATGCGGGCTAAACCATTTCTGAGGCCGGGAGAATTTTTATTCCTAAAAATATTATTTTTAATTTTTAAAATAAATGATGCAAGATATCGCAAAAGTATAAAAGATATTTTTCTAAGAACTTTTTTAGACTTGTAAACTTTTCTCTTAACATTTTTGCATCTGCCACTTGCCACTGCCATCTGCCCTAACTGGACGCATGTCTGCCCGATAATTTCCTACACGAGATTTCATTCGAATGTATCACATTTTCAGAAATTTTCTTTATTCAAAATAGGGAACAATAATTTCCAAGTGCCCATTGGACTTTTCAACCTTTTTGATTATTCAGATAAGGCTAATCTTCATTCTTTCATAAGAAATCACTGTATTTCTTTTTACAGAATCCAGTCCATGGCTTAGAAGGTGTATAGGAGGTTGTATTCCAAGATTCAAATCAGGTAATTTAACCACGAAAATATACTTCAAAACAGATGTTAGAGAATTCAGCCTAGAGGCTCAGGGACATCAACTAATTGCCTTTCTCAATTATTTTAACACTCATTTTTCTAGAGCTTTCATTCTAAAAAACTCTAAAGGGCTTGAATATTATCTTTTCTTGCAAAAAACTTCACACATAAAATAAAACATAAGTTTAGCCTCATTATTTCTAAGTAAGAGATACAAAAAGAAATGAGATTTCCCAAGTTGTCACTCTCAGGGACCCAATTCCAAGTCAATATATATTATTGAACAAAATTATATATATAATTTTGTTCAATAACTAATAAAAACTGGTTGGAATTCAGAAAAAAATTCAAAATTTATTTTATGAGCAATAATTACAGCCTTTGGACTCATTCATAAAATTCAAAATAGTGTCAATGGTAGCATTGAATTCAAGAAATAGAAAAAAAGCTTCATGGACTTTATTTACCATTATCTCGAGGTGTTCACTATTTTTGGAAGGTATATGATATTCATCTCACATAAAATCGCGTGAAATTCCTCTAAAACTTTTCAATCTTTTTAAATACTCTAAAATCTCTTAAAAGCTTAACGTTTCTTTTGAAATACTATAAATCCCTTGAATATACTGAAAACCTTTGAAATCCCCTAAAATACTCTAAATATCATTGCTATCCTGGATAAGTTTTCAAAATCCTTTGAAATTTTCTGAAATCCTATAAAATAATTTGAAAATACTCAAAAATCTCGTTAAATTCAATGGAATATTTCGAAATACCCCAAAAGATTTGAGATACTTGGGTATCCCTTAAAATTTCATTTCAGTTTATTTATTTCCTAAAGTTCTTTAGAAATCCGCTGGATACCATTGAATTCTTTTGAACATCATTGATATTCTCGATAAGTTTTTAAAATCCTATGAAAGGATCATGTTAAAAACAGTTTACACTTGGAAAAACTCAGGTTTTCATAACCAATCGTGTTTCCATAAGACATCATCTTTTAGATACAAAAAAAAATACGTAAGTTTTTAAGGTAAACCCCTTGAATTCTCTTGGAATCCTCTAAAATTACTTGAAATCTTCAATTTTATATAATTTCCTGAAATCTATAGAAATTTCTTATAATCTTGTGGAACCTTTTAATTTCCTTTGAAATCCTGTGAGTCCCTCAAGTATAGAAAATTCCTTTCGTTCTTGGAAATATGTTTAATTTTTCTAAATCTTATGAAATTATTTTAAATTCTGTAGCAAATGTTCAATTCTTTATAAAATTTGAAATCTCTTCAAACTTTTCATAATCCATTGAAATCCTTTGATACCCTTTCCAAATCCCGGAACATTTTTTAAGTCTTTTGAAAATACCTTGAAATCTTTTCCGAGTTTTGAGATGGTGGATATATTATTTTAGTCAATCAACAAAAAAGTTTCAAAATACGTTTAAAGGTAAAGTAAAAAAATAGTTTCTTTGCGTGCAATTTGAAAAAATATTAGCATTAGAGTCATTTTTCAAAATAGTTGCATTGTTGAAAGAATGTGTAAAAAGGTGTCAATAGTGACGATAGTCCTAGACGTGTTATTAGGAGTCTCGGAATTGAATTTAATTTTATCGTTATATGATAACGTATTTATTAAACTTTAAAATAATTGTTAAATTTTCTTTCTTACAGCCCCGCGAATTCAACCTGAAGATGGTGATCTGTTGTACAATGAGTCCATGCGACTTGGAAAATTTAAGCATGGGACATGTTATAGTAGAAGCGTACCTGATCGATGTAAATCAAAAACTAATACAAAATCTAAAACAAGTATTAGAGAATACTACCTAAAAGAAATAGTATTTTCTCATTAATTATAGAGTGCTTCATTGGCGGATTTAGAGGTGTTCCGGATGTGCACAACACACCCCCAACACCCTCCTAAATTTAAAATTTAATTGATAGTTTTCTTTCTTCCTAATTGGAGGGAGAGTGTCAAATTCAGATGCCTACCCTCCTCTCTCTACTTAAAGACCTATTTTTTAATCCGCCACTAACAAGTGAACATACGGAACTGTCACTCGCCAATTTTGATGCAACTTTGCTAATTTGATGAGCTAGGTAAAATAATCGACATGTATTTTTTCATGTCAACGGAGACTCAAATTTGAGGGGAGAAACTACCCCTCGTATATGAGGGGTGGTTTCCACTTATGAAGTGGAATCAGTCAAGTGGTTAAAAAGGTGAGACTTCTATGGGGCTTTCCAGGTCGCTAAATCCAAATCTGAGGTTGGAATTACAAAATTCAAAATGACGGATCTAATATGGCGTCCACTTTTCGCGCATGAGGGTTGGCTTTCATGTTTGAACTAGAATCAGTCGAGTTATTCGAAGGGTAGAATACTTTTGAAGAGATTTTTATGTAGCTGAATCCAAATTTGGGATCAAAATCATAAAATCTAAAGTTGATAATATATTAGATAATATATATAAGATCCGCCATTTTGAATTTTGTAAATCCAACCTCATTTTTGGATTCAGCGACCTGGAAAAACCCTTAGAAGCATATAATCTTTTGAACCACCTGACTGATTCCACTTTATACGTGGAAACCACCCCTCATGTACAAGGGGAAGTTTCTACCCATACATTTGTGTTTCCGCAGATATAAAAAAAATTTGTCGCTTATTTTACCTAGCTCTACAAATTTGCAAAGTGTCATCAAATTCGGCGAGTGAAAGTTTCGCAGGTTTACTTTTAAGATGTTTTATAAAATAGTTTCTACACGAAGTATATTAATAAAAGCTCATATTAATATTAATACTGAGGTCGTCCAAAAATTCGCGATTTGATTTTTGTTGATCGATCCCCCACAATTTGTGTTCTTTCCGGAAGAAGAAATTCTCTTTTTTCAAATGTTAACATTAACCTGTGGGAAAAGCTCGGTTTTCGAGAAAATGGACAAAAAAAGAATTTATTATTACATTTTTAGAAATTACAGGCGCTTAAGGAATATTCAAAGAATAATTTCAACCAAATAACTTTCCGCTATGACGCCCCACCCCTCCTGAACCCTTATATTTGGACCGAAAAATACCCCAAAAATATGAAAATTAATAGTTGCATGTAAAATTCAGACTAAAGACAGTATTTATTGTTTATTTTTTCAACATTAATTATTTTTATTTAATAATTGATAAGTTTCAAATTGTTTTTTCACTAATTTCCAATTTTGTAAGCAATTATAATTTGTTCAAACAATTTTTTTCCAGTTTATTGTGGAATGCTACTATTTCTCATAATAAATTATATAGTTGATAAATCTAAAAAAGAATATTTTGCTTAGATGTTTTGTAGTTTTTTAAACAATCTCGATTTGTATTACTTTTTTTCACCAAATCGTGAATCGTTAGTATTTTTATTCACAAAGTATGTGATGAGCTGTCTCCTCTCGAAAATCACACTCTCGACAACGAAGGTTGTCTCCAATCCTCATGTTGGTCAAGTGTTCTGTCATTCGACAGTGTCCAGTAACCATCCCCACTACGACATTAATCTGCCTTTTTTCCATGTTCAGGAGTTCATTGGTCCTCTTGGTACATGTAGCTGATAAGACATCCTTAGAATAAACCATTTTTTTGGTTCCTTTCTAATATCGAGATACCGCAGTAGGATTCCGGGCCAATTAGGGGTTGTGAAGGTCCTATCTTAGCTAGTGCATCTGCTTTCTCATTACCTTCAATATCTTAATGGACGAGAACCCAGATCAGACTGACCCAGTTTTTATCGGCAACTTTAAGAAGACCTCGAAGGCAGCTCCAGACTAGTCTGAAAGTAAACTCTGGAGATGTAAGAGTCTTAAGTGCTGCTTGACTATCAGAACAAATGTAAATGTGCTAGTCTTTGTAAGCCCGCTTACAAATTTCCTCCAGGCAAGCTTAAATAGCTATGAGTTCGGCCTGGGAAAGTATAGGGAATGTGCCCAGTGGTTTTGTTATCTCAGTCCTTGGATTTTTCCCAAAGATTCTAGCCCCTGTTCCCAAGAAGTCTTTAGAGCCGTCTGTGTACCAAACGATACCTCCTAGTGTAAATAATTATTTCCTTCTCCCTTCATCATGCCATTCCTCCCTTTTGAGGAAGATAACCTTGAAGAGTTTCATAAAGGATGATTTCCTCAACATGACATCAGTTTGCATAGCGAGAATATTATCCTCGCATAGCATGCGCTTACTAATATCGTGTAGATCATTCACCTCAACATCACTAAGGTTGCCCCCTATCACGAGTCTATAGACTTCCGCCGCTGCAATCTCTCTTACGAAAAGGTGCAACAGCGGGATGTCCAAAATGACCTCAGGATCTGCTGTTGATGTTGTTTTCATAGTAATAGTGATCGTCAAGCAGAAAACTCTTTGTAGGCTTTCCACTTGTTTAAAAGTACTGATTAGTTAAGTTCTTGGGAACCAGATCATTGATGCATATGCACATTCACTATTGCACATCTGCTGACCCAAAAAACCATCTTAGCTTTTTTTGCTATTGCGTCAATATGGAGTTTTCAGGTTAGTTTAGGATCAAATATTACCCATGAATACTTCGCTGATTCAAAAAATTCTACTTCCCTACCGTAGAACTCAAGATTTTTAAGTTCAGAAAGCTTCCTTTTTCTGGTAAAATGTATGAGTTCCGTCTTGTTCGGGTTCATGGACAAACAACGGTCCCTGCACCATTGCTCTGATATTTTGAGCGCTGACTGCATGAGTTTCACTAAGGTGCCCTCATGCTTCCCTGTTATCAGTTCCCTAAGTCCTCTATTAGCCTTAAGTGTAAAAACCCGATCCATGAAAAACACGAATCAGATCATCAATGCCAAGTGCCCACTAGTTGGATGAAAGTACTCCTCCCAGTCGGCATCCCCTTGAAACTTCAGACTTCACTTTATTACCATGTAGCGAAGTATGTACTGTTCTACATCCACCTGTTTACGGTGTCACTAACTCTGTGTTTCAACAGAACCGTATATTGATTCAATCGGGGTGTTACTAAATGTCCCCTTAATGTCTCAAAATGCAGAAATTGCTACTTCACCTTTCCGTATTATATTATGAATGCACGAGGTGAGTGCATAGAGAGAGTCTACGGTAGATTTGCCCTTTTGAAAGGCAGACTGATTCTTATGGAGAGATTTTTCCATTAGGATTTCCTCCTTTGAGTGAAGGTCCACTAATTTTTTTAGTGCCTTCAGCATAAGAAAGGTCAAGCTGATCAGTATAAAGGATTTGGCTTCATATTAGGTATCCTTATCCGGCGTTAGACTAAAGATTGCCTCAACATTCCTGTATGCTACCGGCGTGTATCGCATAGCTAAGCATGCCATAAGATGCTGCACAATGGACCCATCACGGACTGAAAGCTTTCTTGAATCAATCCAGGGAATATTTTATCAAATCATGCAGCAATAATTGACAATATGACTAGCTACTTTCCAATCTTCCATTCTGGCTTCAAAAGTTGGTCCTCCTGTGAGGTATGACTCATGGGCCGCCCCCTTATTCGCGTGATCCAACTTCGAGCCCGGAAAGTGTACCCTCATTAGGTGCTCACGGATTTCATTAGTCGGCTCAGCCATTTCATCCGAAGGCAATATTAATATCTTCAGTTGAAATGAGCCACCCCTAAAGGTTTTCTATAACTGAGCAGTGTCAAGTATATTCTCGATTCCCTCAATACCCCCGCCATGAGTCCCTTACAGCCTTTTTTATCTTATTATTATACCTTGTTTAGGTTGCCCTGTACAAGTCTCAATTCCCATTCTTTTCAGCCCTGTCAAAAAGGCGTCGAGTTTCCTTTTTCAGGACCTCCAGTCTAGGGTTCCAACCGAATGCATCCCTGTCTCTTTTTAAAATATCAAAAGGACAATTGTCCTCATACGCTGTGTTCATAACTTTTTATAGGATGTCAACAGCAAATTTTATTTGTTCGATAGATTTGATTCTGCCCGATATAGCACCCAGCAAACTGCTGAGATCCTCCCTATAAGTATCCCAGTCAGTTGCTTTAGGTTTCCTATATTCTAAATAGGTATAGGTAATATAATAAGGACTCACCCCTGTGGTTGGTGTCCTTACTATCCCAAGTCGAATGATGTATATTAGCGTCACGTCCGAAGAGCAATGGCCATTCTTTGACACAGCAGGAGTCCACCACACTTCACCATTCCTCAGATGGTGGATCCTAAGAATCAAATGATTAGTTTGTGGAACAAATCACCACAGATTAGCGCCTGTCCCCTAACTGGTGGTCAATCTTTATTGCCGTCCAGTCTTTAGAAGAGAACCTTGGTAATCCAGTAAACCTAATATTGCTTTTGACATAAAGTGCTGCCCTTGGTATGTCTACGGTACTATCATATATGAATGATTCGCTAGTGTTGCTTAAGGCTCTAAATTTCGCCTTATAACTCCAAGGTTCTTGTATTAAGGCAAAAGCCGTTTGTTCCGCTATGTAACATCTGCTTAAGAATGTGGATGCTCCTATAGTACGATGAAGGTATATCTGGATAAAATACAGACTTGAAGGGGAACATTCAGTGTGCATCTTAACTTGCAATTGTCTACTTCACATTTTCCGAAGACAAGTCCAGTGCTCTCTATCTTTGTAACCTTGATTTTTGAGAGGTTCTTCACATTGATCCTTTTCAACCCATAGTACGGCCCGCAGTCGATCTACTTGAGACTCTCGACCACTCCTGGGTCTGCAATTATTACAAGTTTGGTAGCTTGTCTACTCTTCTTGACGTCGGTAACCTTCCATCCTCTTGTTCTAATGGTTGGATTTTGGGTTGCTATCCTATCAAGTGCTGTTGTTGGTTCCACGGATGCACTAGAAATTCAAGCCAGCAGCTTTACTGGCCTTAAGAGGTGTTTGCTGTCAATCAATTTGATCTTAGCTCACACCCAACGTTGTAATCCGCCAACAGCTTCAATGAGCCAAGCTTGCTTTCTTAATCTACTAAAGCTTAAATAACTAATTAACGCATTCTACGTATTTCACGCTATTAACGCATTAACACTTATTAATGCAACAAAATTAAGGTTGAAACGCGTTCCTGGTAAATATGCTGATAGTATTATTGGCATTAAAAAAAAGATCGATACAGGTAAAATTAAAAATTAGGGATGTTTCTTTTCACCCTTGCCGATCTTCATTTTTGCTTTGCATATCCAACATTTTTACCTGAAACACATTTTACCCTGGGTTTTTTCTGTGAACCGACCTTCCTCAAACTTTCAGAATATATTATTGTTTTGAATGAATCAAAAATTGTTGAGTTTCAGAAATTGAACTTCGAATTTTTGTATCTATTAGTACCAGACTTACAATTCAGTACAATTTAGTAGTGTAGAGATGCTTAAGATATTTTTTATATTTACCAACGATTTTCGATCAATAATAACTTTATAAGTAAAAGCGATGGCTAACGTTATAGTTTGGTACTTGTTTGATAAAATTAACATATTATGAAATAAGTAAGATGAAAAGTAAATATAAAGAAGTAATATATTTTGAGGTGAAACAGGTAACGCTTTTCCTAACAGTTTCTAACCAATACAAGACTTATGCACCTTTCCCCTATGGGGTAAGATTTGCCAAGTGTCCCAGCCTAAAATTTTTTAGCTATCTCATTCAAACTCTGTCAGATTGTAGTGCTTGTGGACCTTCGTGAATTTTATGAAGGGGACGCACCTAGTTTAATTGGTCGTCAAGATACAGGGACCCGAATTTTCGACGAATTCACCCCCACGGCTAACTTTCAATTGTATATAACTCCTGATAGAGTTAACCAATTTCAATTTTTATGAGCGTTTTAGAAGGTTTTCCCAACGAGGTTTACGATAAAAACAACCATTATACAATGAAAAAAATTATTTTGCCCGGATTTTTCATTTTAAAAAACATTTTTGAGTTTTTCTCCAAACGCGGCATTTTTATCCTTTTTCAAGTAAGCTAGAAAAAATCTCGATTTTTTTTGTTGAAGAACTCCCCGACACGAAAATGGGAATGGCCTAGCATAAATGCTCAAATTTGAACGGTCCTACTCTAAATTGCACATGTTCATAGAGCTGATTTGAACGATTAGCTGATTCATATTTAATAACGTCACCTTCCGTTGGAAGGTACCGACTTCCGTGGTCTTGTTACGTAGCATTCGTACAAATACTCTCGCTCGATACAGTTCATCACATCGCGAAATTATAACGACTCCGTGAACCATTAGGCTGATTGTACGACGTGTTCTTATTTTGGCCATGAAACCCGTGTTTGCGCGATTGTTCAATCATTGTTTAAAATCAGTGCTTACCATCAATAAAGAACAATTGATTCAACATTTCTTATAAGTGTTAGTTCTTCATTTAAAACAAACAGATTTGACTTTCTAAACATTTGGTTTGCGTGCAAAATTAATTGATCCTTAACATATTGGTTGAGTTGTAGAAGGTCATTAGAGTGCGAGGGTGCCCCCCGCCAACTAGCTGCAGCTCTGCCATGCATGCTGTAGTGTCTCAGTGGTTCTAATATTTGATCAAAATGATTTTCTGTAATATTTTTTATCTTCAAAGCAAATCATACCGCCACAGGTTTGACCTTTAAAACTCGGTTATATTCTGCAAAGACTGTGCCTGGCACTCAAAAATACCATTCTTTCGTACCCTCTCTGAAATCGACTCTAATTCTGGAGAAGTATTCATCATCTCGACAGCATAACATTTTCCCCAAGAGAATGATCGCGAAGAGAAGAGCAGAGTGTACGTCAAATTCAATAAACAAAATTTTAACTACCAGTGTGAGAGGCAAGCAAACTCACACTAAAATCACCCGAAAACGTGAGAGGCAAGAGGACTCACCAAAAGCATCTCGAAATGTAACGGCGCGCAGAACCTAAGTGGTTCTAATACTTAATAAAAATGATTTTCTTGTTTATGTGTATGCAAAATTGTATTTTACTTTCACTTTTTCGCAGTTGAAGAACGATTCAGATATCTTTTAAATGAAACATTCAAAATAATTTTATTGTAGGAAAACAGTAGTTGATAATGAAATAATAAACTATTGTGGTGGATGGTTCTCCTCGCCTGTCACATTTTGAGATGCTTTTTGTTAAGTCCGCTTGCCTCTCACCTTTTGGGATGTTTTTTGGTAATAATCTCCTTGACTCTAAAAATTTGGAGTGAGTTTTGATGTGAATCTTCTTGTCTTTCACATTTTGGGGTGATTTTTGATGTGAGTCTTCTTGCGTTTCACATTTCGAGGTGTTTTTGATTGAGGGTCCTTGTTTTTAACATTTTAGGGTGCCTTTTTATGTGAGTCCCCTTGCTTCTCAATTTTTAGGGTGTTTTTTGGTGTGAGTCCTAATGTCTTTCGCAGTGGTACTTAATAATGATTTTTCATTAAATTTAACGTTCACTTTGATCTCCTGCTCGTGATCTTTATTTTCGGAAAAGAACATGCAGTGGAGATGACGAAAACTTCTTCAAAATCAGAGTCGATTCCAGAGAGGGTTCAAAAGAATGGTATTTTTGTGTGCCCGGTACTGTCTTTGTAGAATCGAACCAAGTTTTAAAGCGTCCACCAGTAGCGATATGACTTTTTTTGTAAATGAAAAATTTTGCAGAAAAATCATTTTGATCAAGTATTAGAACCACTGAGAAACTATAGTGATAGTGCTGCGGCTAGTTGGCGCGGGGCACCCGTGCTCTTACTACCTTCTACAACTCAACCAATACTTTCCATTCCCTTTTTCTTTCATGATGTTTTTCAACCGAAAATATCAAGCTTTTTTTCTACTTTACTTAGAAAAGATAAAAAATCCCGCATTTAGAGAAAAACTCAAAAATGTTTTTAAAATAAAAAATGGTGGTAAAATAATTTTTTTTATGGAACAATGATTATTTTTATCGTAAACCTCGTTGAAAGACCTTTCTAAAATCTTTGACAACCCGTTCTGCTAGGTGCACCTCTTTTACTGAATTTAAGGAGGCCCACCAGCACTATACTTTGGCGAAATTTAAATAAGATAGGCGACAGCAAAATTTCAGTCGGGACACTTGGCAAATTTTACCCCCTATGTAGTTCTAATTAATGATTTTTTTGTATCTCTAAATTAATTAATGACTATATTTTTTACGGAATTAGTTGTACAAGCATTTTCCATCGAACCTCAGCTTAATTATGAATTATGGGACTCAACTCATACAGTTAAAAAAGCAATATGGACGAAAAGAGGGTGGAAGCATCCCGAAGTGGTCCAAGATGAAGTTTTAAAGGCACGTGCACTTTCTCATTCAGAGGGTAATTACAAATTTTTAATACATTCTGAACCAAACATTTTATAGAATTGTGCCTTTAACGTCTCAGTCTTTCCTTATTAGGTCTATTTTGGGGAGCTACATGAAATGATCTTCATCCTAGATTTTTTACATATAAAAGGTTTTGCGCCTCAAGCCACGTGGTAATATAATCTTTTTTTAAATTATATAAATATTAAGACATCAGAAACTATACATGAATGAATTTTTGGCTGAAATAATGAAACTTCAATCTCAAAAAATTAAATTTTAAGAAGGTAGTTCAGCCTGCAACCAAAGGGTTAAATTTTTGAACGAAGAATTGAATTTTCAACCAAAAAGATCAATTTTGAAGGAAGAAAATGTATCTTCCACTGAAAAAGATTAATTATTAACAAATATATTCTGAACCTTATAGTTAGACAAGCTACCCGAAAATGTGAATATTCTACAAATTACATGAATATTCAGCCCAAATAGTTGAATTTTCAAACTCAGAAGACACATTTCAAACTAAAAAGGGGATAGTTGAATTTTTATTTAAAAAATTAATTTTCACTGGAAGAATAAATTTGCTACAATCCAGTAGAATTTTCTACAAAATACTTAAATTTTCAATTGAAAAAATGAATTTTCAAAAATGTAAAAAAAAAAAATTGTCGACGAAGTAGTTCAATTTTCAACTAAGTATATGAATTTCCAAGTAAAATTATGAATCTTCAGTCTAAGAAATAACTTTTAAGAAAGCAGTTTAATCAATTTTCAACCAAAAAAATTCGTAATTTTAACAAAATACATACATTTTCAACAAAATATTTAAATTTTCAACCTGGAGGTGTCAATTCTAAATAAAAATTTTATTTTTTACAGAAATTGTTTAATTTTCAACCAGACAGTCCCATTTTCAACCAAAAAACATTAAATTTTTTACAAAAAGACATGAATTTGCAAACTAAAAACTCAAATTTTTACGAAAAGAGTTATATTTTTCACGAAAAGGGATGACTTTCAAACAATATTGTTCAATTTTCAACATATAAATTACATTTTGAACCAAATATTAAAAGTTTCAACTTTTGACCAAAAATAGTTGGATTTTATCATTGCGATAAAAAAATGGGTATTTTGATTATTTATAGATATACTTTATGGCTTTTTTAGAGAATCAAATTAACATCAAGACGTTGAAATAATGAAGCTTCAGCGCCCACGCCATAGGCCAATGTTATAATCTGACAAAGCTTCAATTCAACCTCATTCTATTATGTTATTCAGTAATTAAGTAGATTTCTTTTCTGGCAGATTCCAAAATCAACGAAAAAATGTGTAATACATTGTTCCAATAAAGTTCAAAATGTTAAATAATCGCGGTTTTTGATTAAGCTCTCCTATTTTCCAAGTTTTGCGTTAGTTTAAGTAATTTTATGAAAAACATAAAGAAGACTTTTTTTACAATTTCTGAAAAGATAAAAAAGTATCACCATTTTTAGAACATTTTTTAACGAGAAATGGAGCACCCATTAAAATGATTAAAACCTATAAACACTTAAAACATCTATATATAATTAATTTGGAGGTCATTGATCTCTTTTCGTTTTAAGATTGTAAAAAATTCTTATTTTTCTTAACTTTGTTAACAAAAATAGATGGCAATGTTTCCAAATTGAAGATCGGCCATGTCACGTTTAGAATTTCACAATGTGACCTTTTTTTATTTCAATAGTGTTAAAAATGTTACACAATCGCGATATTTCATTGAACATATCTATTTTCCACGTTTTCCATTCTTATAACCTTTTTCAATTATGATATACAGTCCTAAGTCAATTTATTTCTTTGTAAATAGTAATAAGTAGCTTTCCACTATTTAATTAGGAAATATTTCGACTCATCGAATTAGAGATTTTCTATTATTCTTTGGCGGTTCACTCTTCGCTGAACGTATTTGTAAAATTTCACTCGTAATGAGTTAAATTTTACCAATCTTGGCTGAGAAAGACGTCAAAGTATATTTTGCATTAGGAAAAAAGCAATACAATTAAAATAACCGTCTTTGGGCACTCAAGTTCATACTTAGTCAAGCCGATGCTTATTCAAGACATATAACTTTTACAAAGTTTACTAAAACATTGCAATCATCTATGCAAAATAAGTAAAAGATATAATCCAAACAAATTTTAAAAATTGAAAACAGAACTCTGTGGAAAAGTAGAGGAAAAGGACCCTGAACATGTATAATTAATTTCAAATCCAATTTCGAATCCATTGTAATTTAAAGATTGTTAAGTATTCTTATTTTTCCTAACTTGGTTCAAACAATCTGCAGGCACTGTTTTTAAATTGGAGACAGGCTACGTCAAGTTTGCAACTTTACAATAGTAGTAGTAAAGTTTATTGTAATCATTCATTATATTTACAGCGAGTTCCGTATAATATTGTATATTTTATTCTAATTCAATCTTAATGTTATCAATATATATTTTTTTACTTACGAGCGAGCGAGTACGTTTTTCTCTGCATCTATAAAACAATATGAAGTTTGTTTTAATATCGAGAGCCTAGAATTTTAATCATTTATAATGAATGATCTGATCCTCAGCGAATGAGTCGCAAAGTTGAAAACGTCGTTTAGCTTGCTGTTATTATTTATGCATAGGACTTTCCCAAATTTTTCAGTTTCATCGTATAAATCATTTCTTTTGTATTTTTGTATGAAACGCATTCTAGAGTATCGATACATGGGACTTCTTAGTGAAAAATGCGCTAGATTTTCTTCTTCCATTAAATCACAAACAATACATATCTCGTCGGTTTTTAATATATATTTCATGCCCTTGGAGTATATCCTCATTTGCGTATCACTAGATAGTCTCAACTGGCTTATTATTCTTATTTTAGTTATGTCCTTTTAATTTCAGGTATGCTTCAGATTCATTAAATTGACTGATGCATCTAAATATTTTACTATACTTGGAATTGCATACTCTAATAATCGCTAGGCTTGAATTATTATTAGACAATTTTAGCAAATTATTATCCCTCTCTTGTATTATAAGTTGCAAATGTTCCCATTGTTTATCCCATAATTTACTTTCTCATATTTTACTGAGTAATTGCTTCAATTGTGCTACCTAACTATACTCCACTCTGGTTACATTTTTTTTTCTAATTTACATAGCCTTGCGAAACATAGTTTTGACAATCTTCCAGAGGCTAGCTCGATCAGGGTACACCACCAGTCATATGCTTTTTTTAAAATCATGTTATCAGATTTTTTTTATTACTTAAATGTTTATAATCGCATCGACTGCCAGTTTTTGAGTCCCTAAAAACAAAATGGCGTACGCGCCGATTTTTAGTATTCATAATCCTAGAAGCGAGACTGAACCCCATTGCGATGCAAGCAACCTAGGATTCGGTGCTGTGTTGCTTCAAAGACAGGCTGATTCACATTTTCATTCAATTCTTTATTTTTCACAACGCACCACTGAAATAGAAAGCAAGTATCATCGCTTTGAGCTTAAAACTCTGGCTATTATTTATTGCCCTTCGACGGTTTAGAATTTGTTTAGAGGGCATAATTTGTAACATTATCATTAATTGTAACTCGCTAAAATTGTGTTTAGACAAAAGAGATATTAACTCTAGAATCTCTCGATAGGCTCTCGAATTAAAGCACTACGATAAGGTAATTGAGCACAGAGGTAGCACTAGAATGAGACATGTAGATGCATTAAGTCGAATTTACTCGGTAATGATTGTTGGAGAAAACAGTTTCGAGGTCAATTGGATTGTAAGTCAAAATCGCGATGCAAAAATCTTTGAGTTGCGCGATAAGCTTCAAATTCTGATGATCGTTTATATGAAATGAGAGACGGGGTTATTTACTACAGATGTGATGACAAAATATTATTTTGCGTACAGGAAAAAATGAAACACCGCGTGATTAGGAATTACCCACGAGGAATTAGATAATTTTGTTTGCGAGAAAACAACTGAAGCGATACTTAGGAATTATTGGTTCCCCGAATTACGAGATAAGGTTAAGATTTATATTACTAATTGTCTCAAATGCATTTTATTTTCTCCAACCACAGCAAGGAAGAAAGGATATCTAAATCCAATCCCTAAAGGAGATATTCTGTTCGCAACGTATCACATTGACCATTTTGGTCCGATTGATAGGAGATACACAAAGCACCTGACCGGACAACATAAGTTCTGTCTGAAAAAGACGTTAAAACTGTTCTGTTATTCTCTAATGATAATACAGATTCCTTTAAAAATTTGATTTATTCCAGCTAGTATAATAATGCCTGTATTTTCTGAAATCAAGTTTCTTCTCTCGATTTATCTAGTAGCTTAATGGGAAAAGCACCTAACCGGAAATAATAAGTTCTGTCTCAAAAATACGTTAAAAATGTTCTGTTATTCTCTAATGATAATACCGATTTCTTTAAAAATTTGATTGGTACCATCTAGCATAATAATGCGTATATTTCCTGAAATAAAGTGGCTTCTCTCGATCTCTCTAGTAGCTTAATGGGAAAAGCACCTGACCGGAAATCAGAAGTTCTGTCTGAAAAAGACGTTAAAACTGTTCTGTTATTCTCTAATGATAATACAGATTCCTTTAAAAGTTTTATTGGTACCATCTAGCATAATAATGCGTATATTTTCTGAAATAGAGTGTCTTCTCTCGATCTCTCTAGTAGCTTAATGGGAAAAGCACCTGACCGGAAATCATAAGTTCTGTCTGAAAAATACGTTAATTATGTTCTGTTACTCTCTAATGATAATACCGATTTCTTTAAAAATTTGATTGGTACCATCTAGCATAATAATGCGTATATTTTCTGAAATAAAGTTTGTTCTCTCGATCTCTCTAGTAGCTTAATGGGAAAAGCACCTGACCGGACAACATAAGTTCTGTCTGAAAAAGACGTTAAAACTGTTCTGTTATTCTCTAATGATAATACCGATTTCTTTAAAAATTTGATTGGTACCATCTAGCATAATAATGCGTAAATTTTCTGAAATAAAGTTTGTTCTCTCGATCTCTCTAGTAGCTGAATGGGAAAAGCACCTGACCGGAAGTCAGAAGTTCTGTCTGAAAAAGACGTTAAAACTGTTCTGTTATTCTCTAATGATAATACAGGTTCCTTTAAAAATTTGATTTGTTCCAGCTAGTATAATAATGCCTGTATTTTCTGAAATAAAGTTTCTTCTCTCGATTTATCTAGTAGATTAATGGGAAAAGCACCTGACCGGAAATCATAAGTTCTGTCTCAAAAATAGGTTAAAAATGTTCTGTTATTCTCTAATGATAATACGGATTCCTTTAAAAATTTGATTTGTTCCAGCTAGCATAATAATGCCTATATTTTCTGGAATAAAGTTTCTTTTCTCGATTTATCTAGTAGCTTAATGGGGAAAGAACCTGACCCGAAATCATGAGTTCTGTCTCAAAAATACGTTAAAAATGTTCTGTTATTCTCTAATGATAATACCGATTCCTTTAAAAATTTGATTGGTACCATCTAGCATAGTAATGCGTATATTTTCTGAAATAAAGTGTCTTCTCTCGATCTCTCTAGTAGCTTAATGGGAAAAGCACCTGACCGGAAATCATAAGTTCATAAAAAATAAAAATCATAAAAAGACACTCGTCCCAAATAAAATCTCTCTCCATCCTCCACTATATCTATACAGCAATATAATTGCGAGCAGATACGTATACGAACTTCGAAGTAATTGGGGCATATTTACGAGCTAATTTTCAAGCTCGTATAATGCCGAGAAAGACAGGGAGTTGGATAAAAAAAAATCTGATGGGGTTAGGGTTGGTAGAAGCCTAGAAGATAGAAGGATGGACCAGAAAGCCCAGAAAAAAGACCATAAAGAAAGATAAGAAAAGAAGGAGAGGACAGGAAGAGAAGAAGCGTTCCAAGATTGTAGGTTTTGGGGGGCCCGGCAAAATAACATGGGCGTTTAGAGGAACTTCCGGTGAACTTCAAAATTACATCTTGGTCCCGCAAATCAAACCACGTCTCCCATCTCCCACTTACGATAATTATTAGCGTCTCGAGAAACTTGCACCCGTCGTACGAGCCAAGAAGCTATAAGCACATCCCCCACCCCCCTAAAAAAAAACACCATAAAAAAGAGGATAAAAAAAAATCGATTACTAACTGCCACCCAGGTTCCCATTCAAAGTTTCAGACATGAGGTAGAAAAAAATAATGATGGGCTATTGCTGATGAAGTGTGTGCATTGGACGAAAAATTTGGTTGGGAAAATGAAGATTTTGAAGGATAATACTTAGGGGCCGTTAACAATTACGTCAAGTACGTGATTTTTCACTCAGGTGAAATATTAAAAATATTATATAGTTATTATGTTATTCTGAGTTGATTTTTAAGCTATAATGTCGAATGTTTCAAGAAACCGGTTACTTTAAAACCCGAAAAGATATTTTTAACCAAACAAGATTAATTTTCAACCAAATAGCTGAATTTTCTGAAAAAAAATAATTTTTTTTTAACATAATGGTTCAATTCTCAAACAAAAAAGTTATACATTAACTAAAAAGTAAGTAGTTGAATTTATAATCCATTAGGACGACTTTTTTAAAAGAGTTAAATTTTCAACCAGAAAAGTTGAACTTTCAACACAAAAGTTAATTTTCATCCAAGATGACTTTTTTTTACCAAAAAAAAATGAATTTTCAAAGGTAAAGGACATATTTTCTAACCAAAATAGTTGAATTTTCGATAAAAATAGATGGCTTTTAAACAAAATAGTTTAAATTTCCACCAAATAATTAAATTTTCAAAAAAAAGATGTTTCAAGAAGATAGTTGAATCCTTAACCAAAACAGATCAATTTTTAGTCAAACAGTTGCTTATTTAACTATTTCATTTTTTGTTAAAAATGTATAGAATATTATTGTTTTCGTTTGTAAATTCATTCCTTTGGTTAAAAATTTAACTATTTTGTTGCAAATTGTTCTTTTTTTGGTGGAAATTTTTTTTTTTTTATTGAAAATGTAACTATTTCATTTTTGGTTAAGAATGTAACTATTCCATTTTTGGTTGAAAATTTGTTCTTTTTTTGGTGGAAAATTAATGGTTTTTAACTGAAAATTTAACTATTCCATTTTTGGTTGAAAATTTCACTATTCCATTTTTGGTAGAAAATTTAACTATTTTGTTAAAAATTTGTTCTTTTTGGTTGAACATTAATTTTTTTTTTAATTGAAAATTCGACTTTTAGGTAAAAAGTATTTGTTTTCAAAATTCACGTTTTTGGTTGAAAGTTATTTTTTTACTGAAAACTTAACTATTCCATTTTTGGTTAAAAATTACACTACTCCATTTTTGGTTGAAAATTTAATTATTCAATTTTTGGTAGAAAATTTAACTATTCCGTTTTTGGTTGAAAATTTAACTATTTTGTTGAACATTTTTTCTTTTTTTGATAGAAAATTTTTTTTTTAACTGAAAATTTAACTATTCCATTTTTGGTTGAAAATTTAAATATTCCACTTCTGGTTGAAAATTTAACTATTCCATTTTTGGTTGAAAATTGAACTATTTTGTTGAAAATTCGTTCTTTTTGGTTGAAAATTAGTTTTTTTAAATTGAAAATTCGTCTTTTAGATAAAAAAAGTATTTGTTTGAAAATTCATGTTTTTTGCTGAAAGTTATTTTTTTACTGAAAATTTAACTATTCCATTTTTGGTTCAAAATGTATCTTGCTTAGTTGAAAATTCATGTATTTTATTGAAAATTCGTGTTTTTTTGGTAGAATATTATTATTTTTGTTCACAAATTTATTTCTTGAGTTCCAAATCTAACCATTTTTTTATAATTAATTTTTTTAACTAAAAATCTAACTATTCCATTTTTGGTTGAAAATTGAACTATTCCATTTTTGGTTGGAAATTTAACAATTCCATTTTTCGTTGAAAATTTAACTATTCCATTTTTCGTTGAAAATTTAAATCTTCCATTTTTGGTTAAAAATCTAACTATTTCATTTTTGGTTGAAAATTTAACTATTCCATTTTTGGTTAAAAATTTAACTATTCCATTTTTGGTTAAAAATCTAACTATTCCATTTTTGGCTGAAAATGCAGCTATTCAATTTCTGATTAAAAATTTAGCTATTCCATTTTTGATTGAAAATTTAACTATTTTGTTGAAAATTCGTTCTTTTTGGTTGAAAATTAATTTTTTTTTAAATTGAAAATTCGTCTTTTAGGGTTGATTATTTGTTTGAAAATTCATATTTTTGGTTGATTTATTTTTTTACTGAAAATTTAACTATTCCATTTTTGGTTTAAAATTTATCTTGTTTAGTTGAAAATTCATGTATTTTGTTGAAAATTCGTGTTTTTTGGTACAATATTATTATTTTTGTACGTATATTTAAATGTAACTATACCATTTTTTGTGGAAAAAGTCGTTCTATTTTGGTTGGAAATTAAAAAAAAAAGTTTTTACGTCGGTATCGACGAGTTTGTCATTTTAGACGAACTTTCAAAAAGTTATAGCATTTTCAAAATTCTTGAAACAATTTTTTTTCAAGATTCAAAAATCGTATGGACGGCTATTCGTAGTAATCGAAAACACGAATAATTTATCCTTATGACTTTTTTCGATGAAAAGAACATTGTCAGAGTTGTAGCATTTTTAAAATCCAAAAAAAAAAAAAAATTAATATTTTAAGCCGAAAAACGCAGTACGGAAAAAAAGTGAGGAGAAGAAAAACGTTGCTTTTTAATAACCCTTAAAGATTATTATAACAACTTTTTGAATTTTTTTGAAAAATCGAAAATTTTAATTTTGATCGCACAAAAAATAATGGAAAATAAAAAATTCCATTTTGCGGTGAAACTATGCAAGATACGAAAAAAGATGAATCGCCAAAAATTGTGCACCAAAAAAAGATCTACAAATTTATTATAAACCACTTTTTGATGGAAAAAATAATTTTTGTTTCAATCGTAAAAAATAACGTTAAAAATAAAAAAAAGGACATTTTTTGATAGGGCGAGTAGATTTTCTTTTAATCATAAAAAATAAGATTAAAAATCAAAAATAAAAATTTTGGAAAAATGACACAAGAGATGAAAGAAATGAAAAGACAAAAGTTGTTCAACCAACAAAAATCGACAAATTTTTCATAAACTCTTCTTATAAAAATAAAAAAATTAACTTTTTGGAAAAAAGACACAAGCTACAATAACATTTTATTTACCAAAAATTTTTTTCCTACATTATATCTATAAATTTTCTAAAACCTAAAAATAAATTCTAATTTAAATCGTAAAAAAAACATGGAAAATAAACAAATTAACTTTATGGAAAAACGACACAAAATGCAATAAAATGTTTAATAACAAAATTATTTTTTTCTTATATGATTTTTTAGTTAAATCCAACTGTTTTTTATTTGTAATTATTTTTTTTTTTATTCAAAGCATGTACTCAAATTAATAATTTGAAAAATTCTTTGTCAGAAAATAAATTCACAGTCACTTTCCACTTTTTTTACGGTAAAAAATTTCCGGGTTTTTCCGGTCCAGTTGCCACCTTGTAGAATGAAATTTTACAACATTCGGAAGTGGACGAGTTTAGATTGGAAAAGAGAAAAGATTGATAAGATTCATATCGAGAATTTGTGGTAACGAGGTTGTAATCAAGCGAGACGGGGGGCGTTGTACCATAATCGAGAAGCGATAGAGATTTCTCGCTTCCGGTGGCAATGGCCATTCTGATTTCTTCCTCGAGTTTAGGATTTCTTGATTAAAAATACCGATTACAAATTAAATTATAAATAAAATAAATATTGAAATTAAAAATTAAATTATCCCAAATATTACTAGAGGAAAAGGTCAAAATAATTTCGGAAGAAAGTCTTTCGGTTTAAAAATAGAAAAAAGAAGTAATTCATCATCAGTGAAAGATGGAATCGTAAAAAATTATTTTCAAACTTCGCGCGCGGGGAGAGCTTTTCCATTCGCGCGCGAAATTTGAATCTGAAATAAAAATCCCGCTTAATCTTAAAATAGATTTTATTAAGGAATTGTTTCTTTTTTTTTAGCCCAAATTCCTCAAAAGTTCAATGAAATAGTTGAATTTTCATAAAAAAAGATACATATTCAACCAAAAATGAAATAGTTGATATTACAACAACAAAAAATTAATTTTAAATAAAAAACAGTTGAATTCACCCAAAAAGACGAGTTTACAACAAAACAGTTGAATTTTCAATACAAGAGTTACTTTTTAACTATAAAATATCAATTTTCAACAAAAAATGGAAGTTTAATTTTGAATTTAAAAAAAAACTAATTTTCAACAAAATTGTCAAAATCGGTCTTTTTACTTCCCCCACACTTGTGCAAAGTCCTTATGAAATTAAACGTAAATCCACGACAACTGTAATTTGGTGATTGTGAATTCTCTTTTGTTAAAGCTCCTTCGGCTTTAACGAACACTTTCTCATAACGCGTATCTCCTGTTTGGCGCTCGATTAAAATTGACCCAAAACGTACACTTTTCTATATTATATTCAGCTCTAATATATTATTATATATACAAATGTTATTTTATTATTTACTGTTACTTTAATATTTCACTGTCACTTCAAGGTCAAATTGATTTTTTCAAGTGAGAACCCCTATTTTTGACCCCGGGAACTCTGAGAGCGGAATATTTTAAGTCCAGATATGACCTTGACTAATCGAAAATTTGTCCTGGGAAGGTCATGGCAAGGTCAAACAAGGTACAGCAGGGTGACTCGACTGGCATGCATTTTTGGAAAAAATGTCCAACGCAAGAGTTGTAGCATTTTTGACCCTCGATCGATTGGTGACCTTGACCTTGACCACGACTTTGACCACGAGCTTCACCAGAACGTTTTCTTCAAATATGCTTGCCAGTCGAGTCATCCTGATGTACGTTTTTTGACCTTGCCATGCCCTTCCCAGGTCAAATTTTCGATTTTTTTATTTGAAAAAATCAACTTGACCTTGACATGGCCGTGAAGGTCATGGTCAAGATCAAAATAGAGGTCTTGCTTTTATAATTTAAAAAAGTGCGCGTCCTATCAAAAAATAGTTTAAAGGAAATTTGTAAATATAATTTAGGCGAAAATTTTTGTTAATTAACATTTTATTGTAGCTTCTGTCGTTCTTTAAAATTATTTTTTATTTTATTTTGTATTAAAATAAAAGCTACGCGTCCTATCGAAACTAATTTATAACAGATTTGTTGATCTTCTTTTGGTGAACAACTTTTTTCCATTCATTGTTTTCGAACCTTGTGCCGTTTTTCCAAAAATTTTAATTTTTGTTTAATTATATTTTTTACGAATGAAATAAAAACTATGCGTCCTATCAAAAAATAATTTGTGACAAATTTGTTTATCTTTTTTTTTAAATACGCGTCCTATCAAAAAATGATAAATAACAAAGTAGACCTTTTTTGGGTAACTTTTGTCGGTTAATTTTTTTTTCGTGTTGTTTTTCCAAAAATTTTATTTTTTACATTTATATATATTTATATTACAGGATCAAGATATATAAAGTTACTCATGCTCATATCAAATATAAATTTAAATACTGTTGTATGCGCCTGTATTGATCAAATAAAATAAATATAATAAATAAATAAATAAATAAAAACACTTATGTAACAAGTATATACAGAAAACGTAGTAAATGGAATATAGTTCATCCGGAAATACCTTGAAAATATATTTTTGATGTTTTTTGAATGTTAAAATAAAATATTAAAAATACGGTGTCGGATAATTACACAAATATTTTGTTAATGCGAAAAATAATCTGCTAATTTTAAAGAATTTGAATTTACTGGAATTTTCCCGCTATAATAAAGAAATTTCTGTAAACCATAAACAATGTTCTCAAATAATATAACATTTTTCGTAAAATCTATTAAAAAAATGTTGGAAAATGTACCGCTTTTTTCTAGAGAAAGGGTAATAAATTCCCGCGTAGCGCACTTTTGAATTCTGCAGAATTTTCGGTTTTTTTTTTTTATATTCACGTGAATTCTTCCAAATTCAAGGTCTTTTCCAGGTTTTCATGGTCAAGAAATCAAGTTTTTCCAGATCTCCTTTTTTCACATTAAATAATGAAGTAAACAATAGTTATGCGTGTGAAAAATGAGAAATTTCATTTTTTTAATGGCCGACGAGTTCTAAACAAAGCAGAACATATATATATATATAATATAATAAACAAATATATAATATATATATATATATGTGATAAACAAATTTCCTAATTTTTTGCGAACGTATGTCGTCTTTGTGAAATCTTGGGGCATATTTTAACATCTTTGTAAAAGTCTTTGAAATCTTTGGAAGTATTAAAAATATTTATGAAATCTTGAAATTTCTGTGAAATCTTTGAGAAATCTTTTGAAATTTTTATGAAATCTATGAAATATTTTTTAAATATTTCTTTAATCTTTTAAATGTTTTGAAATCTTTGAAATCTGGTGTACTGTACCCTTTTGAAATCTTTGAAATTCTTAAAATCTTTTGAAATCCTTATGAATTCGTTGAAATATTTGTGAAATCTTTCTGAAATCTTTTGTATTTGCTTGAAATCTCTGTGTCTGAAATATTTTGTATTCGTTTGAAAACATTGAAATATTGAACATTTTTGTGAAATATTCTACAAATGTTGAAATCATTTCAAATCATTGAAATGTTTTGAAATCCGTGAAATCTGGTGTACTGTACCCTTTCTGAAATCTTTGAAATTCTATTATTCTTTTGAAATCTTCAAGAAATTTTTATGAAATCTTTGAAATATTTATGAAATCTTTCTGAAGTTTTTTATATCTTCGAGAAATCTTTTATAATCTTTTACAAATTTTGTAAAATCTTTGAAATCCTTTAATTCTTTTGAAATCTTTATGCACTCTTTGAAATATTTCTAAAATCTTTCGTATTTGTTTGAAATCACTGGAATATTTGAAATATTTGCGAAATCTTTTTAAAAAAAATTGAAATCATTTAAAATCTTTGAAATTCTTGAAATCTTTGAAATCCTTATGACATTTTTCTGAAATCTATTTTATTCGTTTGAAATCACGAAATCTTTGTGAAAACTTAAACAACATTGAAATCGTGTAAATTCATTCAAATTTTTAGAAATCTTTGAAATCTGGTGTACTGCAACCCTGTTGAAATCTTTTGAAATCCTTATGAATTCTTTGAAATATTTGTGAAATCTTTCTGAAATATTTTGTATTCTTTTGAAATCACTGGAATATTTTTAATATCTGTGAAATCTTCTAGAAAATTTTGTAATGGTTTAAAATCTTTGAAATGCTTTGAAATCTTTGAAATCTGGTGTACTGGACCCTTTTTGAAATCTTTGAAATCCTTGAAACCTTTATGAAATCTTCGAAATATTTAGGAAATTTTTGTGCAATTTTTTAAATCTAATGTACACGCCTTTTTTGAATCTTTAAAATCCTGGTGAAATCTTTTGTATTCGTTGAAATCACTGAATTATTTGAAATCTTTGTGAAACCTAATAAGACGTTTTGTAACCTTTCGAAATGTTTAGAAGTCTTCGAAATCTGGTATTCTGTATCCTTTTTCAAATAACTGCAACCCTTTAAATTTTAAATCTTTTGAAATCTTTAAAAATATTTTGCAATATATATTAATATTGTTATACTAAATAAATTAAAAATATATAATAATATTTAATTAATATCGAAATTGTATAAAATAACTGGTACAGTCTACAAAAAGTTTATTCTGTTTCATCAAAGAATTAATATGCGCGCGCAAAGTCGAACCTGGATTTAGCGTCGGTTTTGGGACTGACCTTGACGTTAAATCCAGAGACTCGGAACTATTTTGTCTCTCCTGTTTTATCTCTCTCCTGTTTCTCTCTCTGTCTTGTCACGTCTGAGTGCACACCGCATTCCCCCCGCAAACGAAACTCACGGATCCCCCCGGCGCGGCGTCAATTCTCGGAAGGGCAAAATCCAGGGGAGCTATATCCGGGTTTCACTGTACTTTCATAAAATTCAGCTGGTTGATTTTTAAATATTCGATTATTTTGTAACTTGAGAGAGAAAAGGGAATAAAAAAAGAATCCGGTATCATCAGAAGAGAAACTTAATCCGAACGAGGAATTTCCTTGGTGTTGATTCAGATTGAAAGCCACTGAACTCAGATGGTTAGCGTATCAGCCCTGTCTAGTCACGGTCCATTGAAGAATGGGTTGCAATCGTGCAAAGGGGACCGATGCAGAGCAAAAGAAAAAGAAAAAGTAAGAAATAAGAACCAGGGCCGCACTCACTTCCTTTTCAGTTATCATTTTATCTCAGCTACAAATTAATACCTAATCGTTTCAAAACTATAAATTATATCGCAGATTGAAATTACGAGAACAGGGATCACAGCGCAAAATGAGCTCAAAAAAGGGGAAATAGGGTAATTTTCTCACGAAAGGGGGGAAAATAGGGGAAAGCTTAAACATTTATTTTTACATGTCGAAAAAAACAAACAAAAATTATAAGAAATGTTATATTTTTAAATAATTTTTCAATGATTTCTGCCACTAAAAACTTATTTTTGAAAATTGGATATACTTACTAAAAATCCTTTCGCAGTGATATAAAAAAATCAGGGACAAAATAAAATTAGTTAAATACACAATTATGATATGTTTAACATCGTTCTCATAAATATTTCTTTCCAAGATTTGTCATTATTCAAGGTCTTTTCCAGGTTTTTCAGTTCAAGAAGACTAGTTTTTCCAGGTCTCCTTTTTTTACATCAAATAATGAAATAACCGTTTGTTATAGATATAACAAATGAGCCATTTTATTTTTTACTAGCCAACCATTTTTAAAGAGAGCAGAACCATAAATAAATAAATTCTTAATTTTTTGCGAACATAAGTCGTCTTTGAAATCCTTGAAATCTTTGTGAAATCTTAAAATATCTGTGAAATCTTTTTAATTTTTTGTGAAATATTTTAAATCCCTGAAATCTTTTAAAATTTTTATGAAATCTTTGAAATATTTTTGAAAGTTTACTTTAATCTTTGTTTGTGAAATCTTTTGTATTTGTTTGAAATCATTGATATATTTGAAATCCTTTAAAACCTTTAAAATGTTTTGAAATCTTTGAAATCTGTTGTAATGTACCCCTTTTGAAATCTTTGAAATTCTTGAAATCTTTTGAAATCCTTATGAAATCTTTGGCTTTTTTAAAAATCTTTCTGAAATCTTTTGTAAACGTTTGTTAAAGATGTAAAAAATGACCCACTTCATTTTTTATTGGCCAACAATTTTTAAAGAAAGAAGAATCATAAATAAACAAATTCTAATTTTTTGCGGACATAAGTCATCTTTGAAATCCTTGAAATCTTTGTGAAATCTTGAAATATCTGTAAATTCTGTTTAATTTTTTGTAAAATATTTTAAATCCTTGAAATCTTTTTAAATTTGTATGAAATCTTTGAAATATTTTTGAAACTTTCTTTAATCTTTGTTTGTGAAATCTTTTGTGTTTTTTTTTAAAATCATTGGAATATTTGAAATCCTTTAAAATCTTTGAAATGTTTTGAAATCTTTGAAATTCTTGAAATCTTTTGAAATCCTTATGAAATCTTTGACTTCTTTTTAAATCTTTCTGAAATTTTTTGTAACCGTTTGTTATAGATGTAAAAAATGACCCATTTCATTTTTTATTGGCCAACAATTTTTAAAGAAAGAAGAATCATAAATAAACAAATTCTGCATTTTTTGCGAACATAGTCGTCATCTTGAAATTTCTGTGAAATCTTTTGGAATCTTTCAGATTTTTGTACAATATTTAAAATCCTTGAAATCTTTGTGAAATTTTTTTAAATCTTTTGAAATTTTTATGATATCTTTGAAGTATTTTTGAAAGCTTTCTTTAATCTTTGTTTCTGAAATCTTTTGTGTTTGTTTGAAATCTCTGTGAAATCTTCTAAAAAATTTGAAAACGTTTGAAATCTTTGAAAATCTTTTTAATCTGATGTACTGTACCTATGTTGAAGTATTTGGACATCCTTATGAATTCTTTGAAATATTTCTGAAATCTTTTGTATTCGTTTGAAGACATTGAATATTAAAAAATTTTGTGAAATCTTTTGAAATCTTCTACACAATTTTGAAATCGTTTCAAATCTTTGAAATCTTTTGAAATCTTTGAAATTCTATGATTCTTTTGAAATCTTCAAGAAATTTTTATGAAATTTTTGAAATACTTATGAAATCGTTCTGAAATCTTTTAGAATCTTTTAAAAATTTTGTAAAATCTTTGAAATCCTTCAAATCTTTGTGAAATCTTTATGAAATCTTTATGAAATCTTTGAACTATTTTTAAAAGCTTTCTTTAATATTTGTTTGTGAAATCTTTTGTTTGTTTGAAATCATTGAAATATTTCTGAAATCTTCTGTATTCGTTTGAAAACATTGAAATACTAAACATTTTTGGGAAATCTTTTGAAATCGTTTCAAATCTTTGAAATGTTTTCAAATCTTTAAAATCGGGTGTACTGTACCCTTTTTGAAATCTTTGAAATTCTATTATTCTTTTGATATCTTCAAGAAATTTTTATGAAATTTTTGAAATATTTATGAAATATTTATGAAATCTTTCTGAAATCTTTTATATCTTCGACATATCTTTTAGAATCTTTTAAAAACTTTGTAAAATCTTTGAAATCCTTGAAATCTTTGTGAAATCTTTATGAAATCTTTGAAATATTTTTTAAAGCTTTATTTAAAGCGAAGTAAGAATGCTAAAATTAATCGAATCGTATGAGGGATAACAATTTGCGGGTCGACGATGTCGATTTGCGTGTTTATAACGTTCCAAAATCGAAAAAAAAAGATATTCTAAAAATCGTAATCACAAAAAAAAAATTTTCCGAAAAAGCGAAATGATAAAATGTTTCTTTCTACAAAAAAGACGAATTTTCAACAAAATATATGAATTTTCAACTATTTTTTTTAATTCAACCATTTTGTTAAAAAATCATGTTTTTGGTGAATTTTCATCCAATTGATTACAAGTTGAACTACTTTGTTTAAATTATCTTGTTTTTCGTTGAAGATTGATCTCTTTGGTTGAAAATTTCACTATTTTATTGAAAATTAACTTTTTTGATGAAAATTAAAATTTTCGGGTTGCAAAATCGACTGTTTTGTAGAAAATTAGTCTGCTCAACTTGAAAATCCCACAATTTGGTTAATTTTTTTTTATTATACAAAAAAAAATTTCTTAGTGGCTTATCTGTCTTTTGATTTCAAAATTCGTTCTTTTTTTATTGAAAATGAATTTTTTTACTGAAAATTTAACGATTGATTGAAATCTCAACAGTTTGGTAAAGACTAAAATATTTATTGGAAAACTTGACTGTTCCAATAAAAATTTAACTATTCGATTTAAAATAATTAACTTTTTTGTGCAAATTTGTTACTTCTGTAGAAAATTAGTTTTCTCTACTTGAAAATTCAATAATTATGTAGAACCTTCAACTATTTTATTGGAAATTAACTTTTTTGTGGAAAACTAACTTTTTTCAGAATTAATATTGTTCGTTGAAAATTTATCTTTTTCGTCAAAAAAGCAACTTCTTGGTTGAAAATTAATCTATTTCGTTTGAGTATTCTATTATTTTGTTTGAAATTCAATTATTTTGTTGGGAATTGAACTATTCGACCGAAAATTAACTTTTTGCTGAAAATTCATATTTTTGGGTTAATTCATATTTTTGTTGAAAATTCAACTCTTTTGTAAAATTTTTTTTTACATGGAAATTTAATAATTTTATAGAAACTTCAACTATTCTGTTAAAAATTCTACTTTTTTGGTAAAAAATTATTGTTTTTTGGTAAACAATTAATCACGTTATGTGATGAATATGATATCCTAAAAATCCTAAATCACGACAAAAGTTTTTTTCCAAAAAAGCAAAATGATCAAATGTTTCTTTGGTTCAAGCTGAATAAATTTCAAATTCGACATAGCTAACTTTTTTTTAGTGTATGCATATGACTCAATAAAAAAAAAACATGTTTTTGCACATTTAAAAAAAATTGTTATTGAGCAAAAAATTTATTTTTAAATTTCGTAGATTTTTCTTATTGTTTACTAGTTAAATTTGATTGATTAACAATTTTTTTCCACTTTTGTCGAATACCAACTCACAAAGTTTTTTCCCCCTCAGCTCAACCGATTTAATTTATTTTAGCATTTTTACTCTCCCCTACTCTTCAGTGCACTCAAAACCAAATTAAAAATTGCTCAAGTTACAACATTTGACAATGCAGTCGATAAATTTGGAATATTCCATTTTTAACCCTTCGAGTACAAACTGGGTCATTTTTTACCCAGAAAAAATTTTTGATCGAGAAAAACTTTCCATGTAAATTTTTAGCTTAAAATATATACAATTAAATAGTTACCATTTTTTTCCTAAAATTCAATTTATCAAACAAAGAAATTTTTTCGTGAATTTTTTAAAGAATGTTAAAGACTTTAGAGACACTTATAATACTTACTAATTACTTTAACATACTTGAAAGTATACCTCTAAATTTTGGCAAGTAAAAAGTTTTCACCTTCTAAAATCTAATACTTATTTAAAAACTACTATATATTTTGCAACTGTTCCAATTTTATGTTAGATAACAACTTCTGTCTCCAACTTTCACGTTTTCAACATGCTTTAAAATATTTCAGCTTAAAATATTTTTTTATGAGTATTTATTTTTAATGGTTCAACACTTGAAACGTGCACCTTATTTATTCATAAATAATTTATTTAAAAACCGTAATTGCTTTAATTATTATTCAATAATGGGTACATTTACTAATTTCAGAGTACTTTTCGTGTAATTCAAATATTGTATTTTCAAATATCGTATACTTAAAGAGAAAAGGGGATTTTTTTTGAGAATAGGGGAAAAAGGGGAATTTCGAGAAAACGGGGAAACTAAGAAAAAAAGGGGAAGACTGCGCATCCTGCGAGAAGTTTAAGATTTTCAAAATAATCTCACATTACTAAAAACAGATTTCACTGGCCAAAATTCTCTCAAAAGAGGGAAAATAGGGAGACTTTTTACGAAAATAAAAAAGATTTGAGTCATCAGGCTAAAAAGTAAAATTTTTCTAAAAACATTTGAGTTTTAAACTTGAAAAGATAAATTTTCAATAAAAAAGTAAATTTTCATCCAAATAGTTGAATTTTTTACGGAAGTAGTCGAATTTTCCACAAAATATTGAATTCCCAACAAAATAATTGAATTTTCAACAAAATAATTGAATACGTGACCAAAACAGATTAATTTTTAACCTAACAGTTTCATTTTTAACAACAAAAATGAAAGTTCAATCAAAAAGATTAATTTTTTAACAAAAAAGAATAATTTTTCACCAAAGACTAATAATTTTTTACCAAAAAAAAGGAGAATTTTTAACAAAAAAATTTAATTTTCTTTAAAATTATTGAATTTCCGAGTCAAAAAATAAATTGGGTCACCACTAATTAGAAGACAGTGACTAGCAGAGTTTGGATTATGGCTGTTAGATTTTTCATATATTGCTGTGAGAGGCAGTAGCAACGCGTTATCGACACTTGATGTAGAAAACCTTGAAGAAAAAAAACAAACGTAATACAAAGACCTTTTTGGAAATACACCTGGTTTGTGTAATGGAAAGGAAATTAGCTTGCGGATGACCAATACAAAACTGTTCGAACTACGACGTAGGCATGTACCCTCTGCATTAAGAGAGAAATTTCAGCACGAAGTCGATAAGTTGATTTTTCTAGGTCATTTGGAACCAGTAGAGTCGAGCGAATGGGCTACGTCGATAGCCCCGGCTTTAAAATCTGAAGGGGAAGTCAGAATCTGCTGTGATTTTAAAGTAACACTCAATTCTTATATTGAATTCACTAAAAGTCCATTTTCAAGAGTCGAAGATATTTTTCTGGTGCTGCATACGGTTTTCCAATATACCCAACCAGATCGCTTCAATTATCTTCAAATATTTTTCTTATTTCTCTACTTTTTTTAATCAAATCTTGTTCATTTTTGACTATCCGCACATATGCAAGTACCTTTTTCTTCCTTGTATTTCATTATTCCCCCTCCCCACTCCCTCTTCCATTCTCTCTTTATTCTCAGCGAGCTTTTACTATAGTTGCGCCCACGCTCTCCAGCAATTTTCCTTATCTTCTTTACTACCACACACCATTTTGTCAATCTGTCTAATCCAAGCCTCCACCTATTGTATCATTCATGCACATTTTTCAACTCGTTATAGTCTTTCCGACCCTTGTGATGTTGCAGTTGCATCTCACGAAAATTAGATTTCAAGTTCAAATTTCAACGCAATGACGATATATTTGACGTTTCGAGTGATTCGGCTCTTTATGGTTTTGATTGTATATTTCTTTTATTTCATTAGGTAAAATTTCGTCTCTTTGATGTTTTGATGTTTCAATGTTTCTTGAAATCTTCCGAGGGTTGCATGGAAAGCCACCCTATATCTGCAGGCCGCAATTTTCCATCCACGAATCCTCACGTAGGAGTTCAACCATCTCTTGGAGGCTTCAAATCCCGTGGCCCGGATTCCTACCTCGAAGAATTGCTGCCTGAGGTAATAGCCAATCACCGGAAAAGAAGGAAGTGCATGTAGAGAAGATACAGCAGCCAAGCAGACCAGCATGAAGCGGATATCGCCGATCTCTCTTTTCGCAGCAAAAATCCCTATAGCTGAATTTTGCGCGCCTTTCTCTCTCTTTCTTTCTTCTCCCCTACTCTGACGCCCGTTGGTCCTTGTGCGTGCACGGATTGTTCGCACGTACAGTTCCTTTGTAACTGCGAGCCTGTAAACAGTTTTGTAAAGCATCGTCGAGTAATGGAGAAGCGGAGCGTCTCCGATTAATCGATAGTTACGATCTTTATCTTTCTAGGGGCTTAGCCAAGTTTTTGTATTATATTTTTGTGTTTATCTCCTTGGCTGAACCACATTTTTAATTTTCTTATCTATTTTTTTTAATTCATCACATTTAAATCTTTAATTTTAGATTGCCAGCGCCTGGCTCGCTATATCCTCATGGCCTGTTGTAATTCAACTATTGTATTCAGACCAATCCTTTTTCAACTAAACTGTAAATTTTGAGACCCTCGAATATGTAACCCCCTTAGCGACCAAATATCTCGACTTATCTTTTCAGAACTTTTTCCCGACCTAAAATATTATAATAGTGTTCCTTTATTCTATATTTTCAATATACTAATTTCGTAATAATGTTAATTAGACAACATCGAATTGTATAACCAATCTTAATGTGATTTTATATTCTGCTGTGTTTCTATCCGATTTTCTTCTGTCATTTCCCGACTTCGGCGTAATTATCTCTTCCCTATTATTTTGATTTTTCGATTCTGTTATGTACCTAGATTTCTTTCTCAGAATACGAATAACGCTTCCCGACCCAATTAATTCAGGAATTCTTCTTTTATCCTGCGTAGCAAAAATGCTTATATTTCAGATTTATGTTATGTAAATTATTGATCCTTTTTTTTTGTCATCTCTTTTGATTCAGTAGTATTCATCCGTGAAGTGTGTATCAATTTCTGTTGAGTACGTTCTTTTTATTGTCGGTACCCACTCTAGTTATATGATGCCCTCTTTTTACAACCTTATTTTCGACATGTGTTCTCTCGTACCCTGCCGACCTTTATATAATTATGTACCCCGCTGTGTATAAGTTTGACACTTTTTGTTGTTGCTCTTAACAAATGAAAATTTACATATATCTCACTGAATGTATTATGTTATATATTGGGAACATTTTATCTTCATTTTTCTACATATATTTCCTTATACATTTTATTTTAATCTTTTCATTTATTAGTTGCCATTTCATTACAAATTCGCTCAAATCTGTTCAAACTCATATTGTCAGCAATAAACCAATTATTTCTATTTGAATGTCTGGAGAAATTCTAGCCAAATATATATTCGAACCTCCCACTTTATCATAAGTACTAAACTAGCTATTGACTTCTTGAATTTCTATGAATTCCTCTCAAACCAAGTCGTTTATCGTCTATCGCTGTATTTTACCGTTTTCTATTGCTCTCGTTTCTTTTTATTAGGTTTTGAAGTGTTCAGTGATTTTCTTAGGATTGCCTTTAGGAAGGCTGGCGCCCGGGCTATAAACAGTGATATGTTGTTTTTATTTACATTTCTTCCAGGCCTTGAGGGACCCAAAATTATATTCTATCGTCTTAGGAAAAAGATTTTCAAATGAATAAAAATAATCATTACACACATTAATTGTGCAATGATTTATTTCTTCTCAATTATCTTCGAAATTAGTTCATTCTTCTCCACCCTGTTTTTTTTTCTAAAACTGTAGTATGTTTCATTATGCCGCATCCTTATCGCCCCAATAATAGAATTTGAATGAATAATAATAATAAATTAAAGAAAAATTTTGAAGTTCATTTTCATTTTGAAATTTATTATAATTTTGAAACTTCGAAGTTTGTTTTCGTTTTGAGATTTATCATTGTTGTGAAATTTGCAAGTTTAATTTTATTTCGAAATTTTGAAATTGTGAAAAGTTTAATTTGACTTTGAAAATTATGTTCAATTTTAAAAATTATAAAATATGGTTTCATTTATGAAATTTTTAAATCTCAGTCCCATTTTGAAATTCACTTCCATTCAAGAAATTGAGAAAGAGATTATCGGTTAGAAGGTGTAAGCCGGTTGGCAACACTCGTTATTAATTATTCAGGAAGTTCTGATAAATAATTTCGTCCCAAAAATTAAAAAATATTATCTCGTAAATTAAAACGTAAACGTAGTTGGCATAGTGAGTTTCATGGCCGGCTTTTCAAGCATTTACATTATATTTACAGATTTATCAATCGCCCACGACACTTGTTTTTATATTATTGTGGATATTCGTGTTTCTGATCTTTACTTGATTGCTTTGATTATTCGCTTCATTTCGAAACGCTTATCTGATGACTTTTGTTTAAGATTATTGTTTATCTAGAATAATTCAAAATTATATTCTCTCTTTTCTAATAATTTCGAAAACTATGCCTCTGAAATTTTATAACCAGAAAATTGAGGCCCAGAGTTCAATATCTGAAATCAAAATGACGAAAGAAAGACAGGCAGTCTCATGGGATTATAACCTTGAGAAAGAAGGGCTGTCCCTTGAACGCAACAATGGCGGTCTTTCTATTGTCGGAAGCTTTGCAGTTTCACGCAAGAGGTTGCCAAAAGCAATTCGGTGGGGGTGAGCTTTCCAGAATCACTCATTGAATCTTGTCAAGAAGGCCTTAACCTCGTAGATTCTCATCTCGACAACCCCTTGAATCCGGATACCGACACAGTGAACAAAACTCGCATCGCGACCCAAACCGAATTAAACTCATCATGCTTTCACATCCTGGAAGATCTCATTGAAGCTGGCCATGTACCCGGTTATTTCCAAGGTCAGCAGGACAAACAGGACGCAGGGCCTTGCAGTAGCGATCGGGTTACAGGTAAGATTAGTGGTGGAGAATTCCACAACGCGAGTCGTGATAACAGGTTTAAAGTGGACGCCCGCGTTGACAGTTCTCGCGTTGATTTGAGCAACCTTCGGGATAGTCGTTTGAATTATGGGCCAATAAATGAACTTAAAGTTAACGAGAGTATTGTAAACACCAGGCAGCGGAGCTTTATTAGATTTTGGACCCCTTTGCTGACCCTGAGTATTACCCTTATTCTCGTGGTTCAATCGCAATGAACCCATGGCGTTCGCGTTTTAATTTTGATCAGCAGCATTTTAGTTTTCAGGATTCTCACCGACCTCGTCGAGACGAATTTGATACTTTCCCTTTCGAACCTTTTCACACGTACGAACGTGAGGAAAAAAGTAACCCCTTTGTCTCTCGACCTTATCCTCACACACCTTCTCGACATTACGGTCGCGGTTCTTTCCGGTCCACGAGGACGCTTTTTTGAAGCGCATAGAGAAAGGTCAAGATTTGGTCCAAGTCAGTTCGCCAAGGCTTTCAGGGTTAGATTTGAGGAATTGGATTTTCAACTCGAGCTGAGACAAGAGATACATCTCAGAACTGAAGGCAAAGGAAAACAATATTTTCTCGACTATCTGACATCCATGAGGGTCATGTTTGACAAATTAAGACCCCGACTGTCCAATGCTGAAGAGGTTAGTCATGCACACAGGAATTTATTGCCTAAGTTGCATTTAGCTATCCTTCGTGGCGATATTGAGGACCTTGTCCATTCAGAGATTTTGGCCAATGTGGCTGTGAAAAGTTATAGCGTGGCTCGGAGTTATAAGCCCCCTCCTATTCCCGAAAGATCCCTGTTTCCTGATCTAGCTCACATGAATCCTAACAACCATAGGTAAAGTGATCGATCTGACAACCCCAGTGAAAAAGTTGCATTTTCAGAAGAGGATACAGAGTCACTCAGGTCCGATGGGCCAGTTGGCCAAATGTATCTAGCGAGAAAAAGAGAAAACAACCTTAGGGCGGAAAGCAAGCCCAAGCCCCGGACTAGCCCAGAAACTAATTCTCGTACCCTACCGATACTGCCTACCTACCTATCTTTTCCGAAATCCTTTTTTTAATTTTTCCCGTTCGTAGCGATCCTGAGTAAATATTATACATTTCTCGATCTTCATTTTCTTTTAAAATCTCACATCCATTATTTATTATTCAGCTAAGGAGTACCGAATTTTGTCAGTGTACGTGCGTGTTTCAATTTCATTGTTATGTGTCTGGCTAACCACTGAGATCTGGTCCTATCTTCGGGTTTTCGCGCTTACTATATATAGTTTTTTTTTGCTTTCTTGTTTGTCTTCCATTCAGGAGACAAACAAAGAAGGAGACCTCAAAGAATTCGTGCCCAAGGAAGTAGCGAATTATTGGAAAGGAACGAAGTACATGTAGAGAAGATGCGGAAGCCGAGCACATCAGCGTAGAGCGGATATCGCGGATTTCTTTCGTGGCCCGGAGTATAGACGATGATATCTTATTTTTATTTATATTTGTGTTAGGCCTTGAAGGACCCAGAATTATATTTTAGTATCTTAGGAAAAAGGCCGCGTCCCACCCTATACCTCCACTTCGTATAATAGAAGACTCAATTCAAGCGCCTCAAACAATCTCATTCTTCTCTTGCATTCTCCTTCAAACAATTTTCCCCTATGTCCCATACTTTTTTCATTACTATTTCTGCCCTGCTAACTCTTTATTTGACGTGAGTACTTACATTCCCATTCTGCTTAAATGAAAATGCTGGGTTTGCAAACTCCTTGATTCTTCATTAATTTTTTTCCTCTATTTCCATATCATTCTTCCTTTCTTCCTACTATTTTTTCGCCCGGAAACCAAAACCATTGACTTTGCTACATTCAAAAACAATCTATCAACTTATAAATACTTCTCTAGTCTTTTCATTATATTTCTCAAAACCTCTTCTCCTTCAGCTACTATTACGGCGTTGTCCGCGTACGCTAAAGTCCACCTTGCAGTCACTTATAAGGTTTCCGGCCGTCTATAACGCCCCTACCTCTTCTTTCTGCTGGTAGAACTACCATTTCAATTGCCGAATTACTTTGGTAAATTTAGTGCTTCGTCATGTCAACGCAGATGGATTTGTTTGACTCTTCAGTTTCGGCGTTCGCAAATTTGATGAGCCCAAAGAAGTTAGGACATGTCAGGTACGAAAGGGGGTATCTGTCAGTGGCAAGTAAGCAGTTTTCTGTGGATGATTTTTTAAAAATATTGTTATTGTGCCATTTTGCCATTTCCTGTAAAGTCAACGCCAATTTTTTTTAAAGCAGATTTCTAGTTTTCACTATCTGATTTGAAAAATCCTACCAATTTTAATGTTTTTGGGTAGAATTAAAAAACTCAATAATTTACTTGAAAAAAATTGCTGAAGAGCGCAAACAACAAGCGTGCGCAAACTCATTTTCGCTTGTGAATAAAATTTTTTTCATTGTGCGTGAAATACCTTCGTACGTTATTTTTGTCCGTCATGGTAACTGACAAGTAGGGAAGTTGGGTAAGTAAGGGGATATGATAGGCGGAAGGGTGAAGAAAAGAGTGAATGAGGGGGCATGGGTCAAAAGTGAAGGAAAGCCATTTTGGGCCGTTCCTGCACATTCTTGTTTTCTACCTCAGAGTTACTAGCATATCAAATCAATTATTGTTTGTGCAATCAGCACTGATAAGTGCAACCGTTTATATGACAATGATCCTGTTGTTACTGTTGCAATAATTTATACCAAGGATAAAACACTGCAACAACACGCTTTCGATAAAGATGTCAGTCATTCTTTATATAAACCTGATATAAGATGTTATGAGAATGTCTTTGTTTGTGTATAAACTGAGAATTATGCATAAACCCTCGCAAAATATATGTTCTGGCAAAAATCAAAGAGTAAGTGCATCAAAGATTCACTAATACAAAATATCATTCAAGTGACCGGCAAAAGGTACGATGTTATTACCATTTCGAAGCTGCCTCCCATCCTATTTACGAATGTCAACAAAGACGAGGCGATGGCAGCAAGAAAACAACTAATGGTACTATTTCTAACTCAAATCTCGACGTTCATAATCCATCGCTGATTGGTTTAGTATGAACTGCTAAAGTTATAATGTTCCATACAATCCCTCTGGTGTGAACACATTTAATTGTTTTTACTCCTCCGAGTTTGCTAACACACCAATATGCGAAATTTTTGAAACACGTCCACACCTTCCTTCGTGCTGCTGAAAATCGCCCCTTAATTTTTTCCCTATCGCATATAGCCCTTTTTTAGAAAAATTTGTCTGCCTGTGGCAATTCTTCATTACTTACTAACGTAGATGAAGAAAATAATAGCTCAAATAAATCGCATATGATTTTATTATGATCAATAAAATATTATTTAGCGTCAATCCTGCAAAGTTTACCTTTGTCTTTCTGCAGTAGAGAGTGTTACTGGCCTATTGTCGTGTAATTTTCACTATACCTCATTTGCACTATTCCTTACACTTCGATTTGGACTATGCTATAACTATGCCCGAACAGATTATGATTCTGGTCCAATTCTTACCGGTCTAAATCATTGTACTTGAAACAAAGAGCATGCGTCTGCATTATTATTATTATCATAGAAAAAATGCCAACATCTGATATAATAACTTATTGAGAACTATTCAGGATTGCGAAAAAAATGTAATATGATAGGTATGAAGTCTCGCTCATCTATAGATGATTATGTATACAAACCGTGAAAGTATCGATGAACAGAGCAAAGCAGATTGTACAAATATATAATATTATGGACTTTTGTCATTTTTTAAGTGTTTCAGATTCTTCTAGAAAAATTACATTTCTTCTAACATTATTCTCATGTATTTTAAGAATGTAAACAATGAAGAAACCAATAATCAACTTTGGTAATTGAAATTTCTCCTGGAAATTATCTCATGTAATATAAATATCGCACAAGCACAAGCTTAACGCCTAGAATTGATAAGATGTAAACTATAGAATATATGATATTAACTATAGTGAAGCATTGGAATAATCAATAGTCGTAACGTTAACTAAATTCTTCATTAGTGGATAATTAATTTGTCCTTAATTGAAAAAAAATGAAGATCGCTTATACTTATACCTTAGCAATCGTTCTTAATTATACTGGTGAGTGTAATGGCAGGATAACGTATATTTGAGATTTTGCCATTAAGTCAACCGCTGGATTTCACCTAAAGCGGATGCAATTATAGAAATTGACACGCACTTCCGGCAAAATCGCCGTAACGTTTGTACACCACATTAATTTATTTAGCATTTTAGGGAAAAACGAGGCATACGGGTAAGCTTGTCATTGTAAAATAAAATCACTGATTTCAAATTTTTTAACATATACAAAGTGGTTATTCACACTCATATGTTCCATTTATGATGCCTTATTCTGCGTCAAGCTCTCCCTCTGGAAGAGTGACGGCTAAGTAGAATAGTGTCTAGTTGAGATTCCATCATAAAGTATATCGCGAGATTCCAACTGAAATGATTGGGATTTGAAAAAAATATCCACAACTCTCGGCGAAATCGCGGATACATTTCAGCTGTAATTGAGTCTCACAATCCCCGAGATGGATGGTTATATTCTGCGGTACCTGAAAGAAACCCGACGCAATAGTTACAGAGATGGTAATAAAGCACACTTAGTTCCCCATTGTGAATTTGAATGTACGTCGCTCCCTCATCAGTTGAACAACTAGATAGTATATGTCCTAGGTGCTCAAGGTGTGCGGGATATGGTCTGCAGCAATCATCGGGAATATCGCAGTTCAAATTTTGCGACGGTATGCTAAAGTGGAAATGACACCATTTTAACACGCCTTAATGAAACCCTCTATGTCCGAATTTAAAACGGATGATTCAAGAAAAGAAAACATTGGATCAAGCTATATCGACTGATCCATCATATGTCTGTAGAAGATGACGTGCATCCTCTTGTCGAGAAGCTGTTTTCAGCTTTCAGCGTTTTCGTTATCAGAGCCTTCAGCAGTGCGTACATGTGATGGATAACGTTTGTTGCACATTGCTTGACCCTGATATTAAGGTTACTGATAAGTGTTACAGCAGCCCTCTTCGCTAATCGTACAGAAACGCTCCGTTGACCACTTCTTCGTGTTCCCTGACCATTTCAAGAAGAATTTCTTGTCCATTTGCGACTATATGCACTGTACTTAGGATGATTCCGTTGTGAAGATGTTTGAGATTCAGCATTTCGTGACCGCCTTGGAAGCATGTGGTTCAAAAGCATTTGTCCATGTGCATAATCTTTCGTTACCCAATATTGAGAGATCTGATCTCGGCCTTCGTCCACGAAACCAGGAAGTCGTCCTTGCTTCCAATGTATATTGACGCATTTTTTTCAACAAAAACTTCATAACAATATCCCGAGTTTACTTTTAAAAAATCCCGAGATGTATGTTTAGTTGCAGTGCATTTCAAGCATGGATCATAAAACAATCCATGCGTAATAAATGAGTGACCTTACACTTTTGATATCCAGGTTTGCCGCTTGAATCGGAAGGTTTACGGTAGACCAAGAAGGCCATCGACAGGTAGGGCTGGTGTACTGCCGTCCGATTATAAAAACAGTCCTATCACTTAATATGGCTATAAAGATCTTATACGAAGTGTTCAGACATAAATTGGCTTGTAATTTTTAGGCAAACTGTTTCCAAGAGAGTTGCGTTTTCAACCAAGAAAGATAAATTTTAATTCAAGAAAGATGATTCTTCTACCAAAAGATTAATGTCTGCCAAATAGTTGAATATTTATCCAGATGGATGTATTTTCAACGAAGAGAATTATTTTACAACTCAAAAAGACCCAGCCAGACGAACTACACCAAGAACAAAATACATGAATTTAATACCAAACAGTTGGATTTTGAAATGAAAACAAATACATTTTTCAAAAAGAATTAAATAAGTGAATGTTCAAATAAACAAGTCATTCAAAAAAATGTAAACGAATAGTGAAATTTGCTCTGGAATGTAACTATAGAAAGGCATCCATTCTGCTAAAAGTCCTAGGTTTAGGGCAAGTTTCTGATTATAATTCCTGCCACATCATAATTACAATGCGTGTACTATCTCTGAGCCACTATGCAACAACTACAACTTCTGTGCTTGATAAGTTCATTGATATCCCCACATAATCGTCACCTGTCAACCAAGTTTTGACGTAAGACGTGCATCGGATAACCTAGTCCTTAATTTCAACTACGAATTTTCCTGTATGTGAAAACAGATAGCCCTTTTCAAGCCAAAGATTGGATGCCTGAATACCCATTTTAAGTTGATCTAACAGTTTGGTGTGCTTGCCATAGAATGCTTTTTGTCTTCATGGCGCTCTTGATTCTTCAGTGGTTTCTGTCCTGATATTCAAGGTCTACACTGAAGAGCAATTTACAAGCGAGTAGTCGAAATGCGCTTCGCAGAATTACTATGGTGCATTCGATACTTCGTCATTTCAACGCGGATGGTTCTGTTCAACCTTTTATCTTTGTTGTCCGACCAAATGGTAGAATCATCAAATGATAAGCAATTGTTTTTTTTAATTTTCAAATTGAATCAAACTTTTAGACCTTGCGTTTCTCGTGTCGGACTTTCTACTACTTTTTCTGAAAGACATAATTCACTTGAGATATATCATCTTCCTTCCAAACATCCTTTTTGAACATAGGGCTGACAAACGAAGGCCATTTTTGATTTGCGTATTTCTGATCTGGTTTCGAGTACAAAATAAAAACTGTGGGATCTGAACTAAACGGAAATTACGATGCATTGTCACGTTTACCAATTGAATTCTTGAAAATCTTTTCAAATTTGAAAACTATTGAAATGCGTAGAAATCCTTTGAAATGAAATTTGACCCATACTTTAATCCATAGAAATCTTTGAAATCTCTCAAAATCCTAAGGGATTTGATGGACCAATATTTGAAAGTCCCTCTACTACTTACACATAGCATGCATTTTCTTTCCTTCTCTATACTTCAGTATTTTGTCCACTCTTCTGTATTACCGCATCTCACCCTCGTGATTATTTTTTGCAAATCTTCTTTCCGCCTTTCTTTTTAAATGTTTTTTATGGCCTCTACTCTTATCCATTTACATTTCTTATTATATTTACATACCCTTATTTTATTTTTTATTTTTTACTTACAAACTTTCTTATCTCTCTCTATCAACTCTTGTTCTATTTTTACCATTCGCACAGAGGGTTACAGTCTGTAACATACATAAAGCAAACAGTGTTAGCAGTATTAGAGCTAATGACGTAAGAATGACAGAGATGGTTAGAAGCTCTCCTAGTGCCCTATTGTGGATATGTATGTACGTCGTTCCCTTGTGAGTCGTACAACTAGGTAGTATAAGTCATGAGGTCTTGTCTTGTTCTATCACCAATATATATTTTATAGTTGAGAGATCTTTCAATCAATACTTGGCTTCATTTTTCACTCGATTTATTTTAAAACTTTGACGAATACTGTGTGAGGGTCAAAAGTCAACTAAGAGAGGCACCGATCCGGCCTCTCTTGTACCTGAACCCCTCTACTTTCATCGTAGAATGACGATATAAAGAGATTACATTCTTGTTATGACCAATAGAATAAATTTGAAGGACACCAATATTTTTCATTTCAAGTACACGACATTCTATCCTCCCCGCGTTGAGAAGTTATGATCTACTTAAATTCATCAGGTATCAATTATACCAACATAAGTATTTTGTAACACTGAATCGATGTGAAAGAAAGTGATTTTGATACGATAGGAAACAAAATATTTTGTAGAGAAAAATTAATTTTAGTTATGAGGCCAAGCACTGACATTTTCAATATTAATAGGCAAAGGGGCCAATTTTCTGACATTACTTTTAAGTTCTTTTTAGCGGTATGAAGCTATTTAAAAAATATATTTCATTGTTCAAAACAAAGGACCCCGCACTGAATGCATGGGAAATTGGTGGTGGATACGGCGCTAAGAGCTCAATATCAGTGAATAGAACGAATCACAACAGATTTAGTTACATAAGCGATGACAACATAGAAATAACGCGCCAGATCGTGGTATGTCATAGTTTCTCCTATACCTTTGACACACATAGCGCGCTTCTTGAAATGATGAAGCGCTAAGCCCCAAGATGGTGTCAGATCCATAGAAAAATATTTGCTGACTTTACTTTGCGAAATGCGTCAAGGACTTCCTGATGAATTTCTAAAAGTGATATATAATTATTCAAGACGGCAAACTACCAGCATGGCCATTTCTACTATAAGAAAGTCTTCAATGCAGCGATTTGTGCATGGTAATATTAGATTTAATGCGATAAGCAGAAAGGAATTCATCGGAAGATACGTGACATCATTCGAAAATGAACCTTTAAATCCACAGCCAGAAGTTCCAAAAGCTATTGCTGTCATCGATGGAACTTATTCTTACGTGTATGAGAGCAGTAACTTTTGGGTACTTTGACTGTCATTCTACAAACATAAAGGGCGTCACTTACTAAAACCTGCTCTCATTGTTGCTCTAGACAGATACATACTTGGAATACAAGGACTATATTTTTCTGACTCGCGAAACAATGACGCGCTTTGCTCATCAATGAATCTGAAAGATATTTGGAATGTATGAGAGAATTTTTCGACATTGGCAATATCATCATAGAGGACTGAGGATACAGAGATATCCAACCACTTTTAGAACGCTTAGGAATTGTGTCCAAGACACCACCGTTTCTAAAACAAGGACAGAGTCAAATGGTAATTAAAGCATCGAGCGAACTAAGGCTAATAACGAAATCAAGATGGACAGTGGAATCCAGAAATAGCCACATACAGTCGATTTTCAAGTTTTTCGAGAAAACCATTCCGATGGCTCATGTAAACAATCCAAGGGACTTCTTCTGTATTGCTGTTGCCAAAGGGAATCGATATCAGCCTGTTTTCGAAATGCGAGGCGCTACAGCACAACTTGCCAGAGACTATCTAGCGAGCGCTCTTGAGACAAATATCATGCAAGCACGCGTGGAAGTGGGAAATATGTTCTACGGAAATGCGAATTGGAATCACCGGCGTAAACGTTAAGTACCACAATTTCCCCGCTTTACATTGAAAGAAATACGCAACAAAACAATTGGCTGTCATAAAGTGAAACTTCCAAGTTAAGCTGCAAGAATGATATATGATCAGACCATACCGAAACGATTCTCAGTTATTACTGCACCTGTAAGTCAGGGGCCAGAACTCTTGGCAATTGCGAACAAAAACTGAGCGGCATATCAAAAAATTGTAACCTAAATATTTTTATGAACAATTTTTAAGGAAATGTGCATTTTTAATATTTTTTTCATATTTTTTAAGTTGAATTAACTTTGTTGCCTTTTTTCTGGAAGAAGTTTTCTTGTGAAAATCATTGCTAACAATAATTTTTTTCTTGTTATTAACAAATTTCCTAACCAAATGCATATTTTGGACTCTCTAACAGAGAAATCTGAATTGGTCACGAAATATTTTTGATATCATATCTGAAATAATACAATTCAAGAAGTAGAGCAGCAGAGAATTACTATATATTATCAAACAAATTTTCATCAACTCAAGGTTGCCGTAAAATTTCGTGAAACCAATTTTACAGATTTATGTGACTCATTTTTTTTTCTTTTTAAAATTGTCTTATGAAATGCGAATATCTCAGAAGGCCAATCTTGAAGCTTGTAGTCGATAAGATAAAGACTTTGGTCATATGATATGATCTTTGATTATTCACTGGAGTAATTAGTTTTTTCTCTGCTCGAAAGAAATAATGATCGTTTATACTTTGGTCTCCGCCTTGGCAATCGTCTTTAATTCTATTGGTGATTAAAATATATATACATATAATTTATGAAATATTTTTGAGTTCTTTGTACTTTAACAATAATAAAATAATAATAGAAGAGAAATGAGTAAATAACAGGTGAATATATTCTTTGACATAAAAATCATGATACCATATTTAATTCAATATGAAACGCTTTTCACAAGATTTCAAGTTGAAATATATTGCACTTTCAACAAAAAAGTTGAATTTCCAACACAAAAAGATTTCCCACCAAAAAAGATGAATTTTTGAAAAGATAGTTAAATTTTCAATCCAATTAATGATTTTTTAATGAAGAAGGTGAATTTTCAAGCTGAAAAGTCAAATTTTTAACAAAAAAGATAAGTTTTCAAGCTAAAAAGCCAAGCGTCCAGTAAACACTTTCGTTTATCGTGTCGTTTCTTCTGAAGTTTGAGTTTCCTATTTTTAACTTTGATTTTCACGATTAGAAGAAAATCTATTTGTTTCATCTGAAAATTAATAATGAAAAATTTTTAGACAAAAAGGTTATTTACAATGAAGTAGTTGCATTTTCTATTAAAAGGGAATAATTTTTAACCAAAGCGATGCTTTTCCAACTGAAAAAGGTCAAATCCCTACCAAGACTGAAGAAAAAAGATGAATTTTTTTCAAAACAGTTAAACTTTCAATCAAGAAGTTAATTTTTCATCAAATAATCGAATTTTAAACAAACAAACAAAAATTTTAATGAAAACCTGATGTAGCAAAATGAGTTTGAAGCAATGTAGTTCAACCTTTGATCAATTAATTGCATTTTCAATAAGAAACATAATTTTCTACCAAAAAAGGATGAGTTTGAAATAAAAAGTGTTAATTTCCAATCAAATGTTGCAAAGTTTAACTAAAAACGATAAATTTTGAATCAATAATGAGTTTTTTGTTCGAATGTGGGTGAAGATAGAATCGAAGAGATTGATCTTCAAGTGATAACACGAATTTTGAACAACGTATTTCAATCTTCAATCGAGCAGCTGCATATACATTGAGTATTCTTTGACTGAACAGAGTATAGTTGGATGTTTTTTCTTTCAGTTCCTGTATTGAAGTTCAATATATTCGAAATAAGAATTTCAAATAAAACTTTCACGGAAACCCTCCCGAATTATGTTCTCTTCATATTGCTGGTAAAACTCTCAAGCAGTTTCCCAGGGCAAATTTCCCTCCTATCCTCGATCTTGCCTCACGATATGGCCAGTCATTCACGAAACAAATACTTTTAAAAGAATATCTCTTTCTTGTTGCAGAGTTAAGTACACAATTCGACTGCTTACCTAATGGCGCCCCTATTCCTCATGTTCCTCGCGACAGAGCTTCTTCTTCCTCTGAAGGAAATCATTCACCTGTGAAGTCTCTTCTTTCTAATGAACCTCCTCTTCGAGAGAGGTCCAGGTCAATTGATTACAGAAAATTGGAAATATTTTAGAGTATTTAAAATATTTTCACGACATTTTCGAAAGTTTTACAAAATTTTAAGGAATTTAGAAAACAAATTCAAGGGTTTGAGAACTTTTAGAGTATTTTAAAAGATTCTGAGGAATTTTCAAGATATTTAAATAATTTCAATGAATTGCAAAATATTTTGAAGAAGTTGAAATGTTTTAGGGTATGTTAACAAATTCTAAGGAATTTTTAATTCATTTGAGTAATTTGATTGGATCGGTAGAGCAGGGTCCATTTTCAGAAGTAAAAATATATCAAAAAAAGCTAAAATGGCAATACCTTTTTCCATATTTGTACCAACTGTGCTATACGATAGCCAGATATGGATCTGTCAAGAAAAGGATAAGAGTAAAATTAACGTTATTAGCATGAAACCTCTGTGCACAATCCTGAGAGATATTTAGTAACGTCACTATTTTTAAATATGACATGCAATTAAAAATGTTACGTAATCGGGTCAAAAATACCCAACCCCCACACGTAACAGATTCTAACGCAACAGGAAATCAAGTCCCTTTTTTAAGTTAGGTAATTCAGCTTAGGCCCCTAATTCAGATTTCTCATTTTGAAATTTGGACAAATTTTCCGAAATCGCATCCTGTCTTCACTTACGGACTTAAGATAACTTTTATCCTCTATTTCTTGTTGCAGAGTTAAGGTTTGAGTCTTCATCCAGTAGGATCAATTTTGACCTAAACAGTTCTCCTCCCCAGTCTCCCAGACCTGTAAGGCAAAGATCTGTGTCTCCTCCTGTCAACGATGCTCCTGCCAACAACGTTCCTGCCGAGTCTCTTCATGTCAGGGTCATTGTTCCACCTACGAGGCTTCCTTCTAATAAAGGAAATGGATATAGACTAACAGACATGCCAGTTATTCGGCTTAATTTCAGAGGGAAGAAGGATCGAATATTCCACTTTGAACTGTTCACTTTTCCTCGCAATACTGCAGCTAAATTGAGATCCAGAGAAAGTTACAATAAGCTTGTCCCTGTGCCATTCGATGAACAAATAGTTATGTTCACAGCCGATGGTGAAGGCGTTGCTATATTGGAGAGTGTTAATACTTTGGCTGGATTGTGTATGGTCAGTCATGGCTTGAAAAGAAGAGCGAGAATAAACAAGCTAACCAAATTTGTTTCACCATTGACCGACATAGAAACCGATGAAATTCCAACAGGTCTTAGACGCCCAATCTCAAAAAATTATCGAGTATACAAGGAATTACCCGAGCAAAACTAAATCACACAGACTACTCATCAATCTTCCTAATTTAAAACTGAAATATAATGTTTGTAATCCGAAGTAAAATCAAAATTATATAAGTTATTATTTCATTTAGCATCAATATATATATATATATTAATGTAATATCAATCCGAATTCTAGATGTATTTTCTTAAAATGTATTCGTCACCTTCTCTTTTTTCATTTTTTATATTCTTTTTCCTGTTTTCGACTTATATCCGAACTGTATCCATGAATAGCAATAATGAAATTCAATAATTTTTCGTTAAAAGTTGCCTTTTTTTGTTAAAAATCAACTATTTTAAAGAAAATTCGCTTTTTTTTCTTCTTTAGCATAGAAGCATCCGGGAACCATTTTTCACTTTCTCGAGAAACAAATCTTTTTTGTTTGTGAATTTATATTTTTTGGAGGAATTATATACTGTGAACTTTTTTATTTGTTTGAAAGTTCAACGAGCTTGTTAAGAGTTTATTATCTTTGTGTAGGATTTATCTTTATAGTTGAAAATGCATCATTTTCGTTGAAAGTAAAACTGTTCTACTAAATAATGCTTTTTTTGTTGTTATAAAAATTACTTTTTTTCTGAAAATTATATTATTTCAGGGAAAAATTCTTTGAACAAGTTACAATTTTATCTCTTTGTATTGAAGATGAATTATGTGAATTAAAAATTAATCTCTTTGGTCAATGATGTAACTTATTTGTTGAGGATTTGTCGTTTTAGGTAGGAAGGTAATCTTGGTAGAAAATTCATCCATTCAGTTGAAGCTTATGGGTGTGCAAATATAAAAGGCTTTGGGGAAATTTTTTGAATTTTATATATTCTTTTGCAGTTACAGGATGAATTTACTTTAATTTGGAAGGTTTAAAAATACTAATTTTTTTGAAGATTTCTTGGAAAATGTTGAATGCTTTAGGTTCAATTTTGAAAAAATAATTTCAAGTTTTGAAGATTTTGAAGTGTATGGAAAAAGGATATGGAAAACTTTAAGTTTCAATTTTAATTCTTAATTCTTCAATTTTAATTTTTAGGATTCTAACCATTTAATCAGGTCAACTGAATAGTAAAAAGACTTATTAATATATTTTTGAGCAATTTTTTTTTATTTTGCAGAATCTGATAGAAATTCAGAAAAGATTTAAATAATTTTAAAGGATCAGAAATTTTGAACCGATTGAAATAAGAATTTTCTGAAGATTGTTGGGGAAATTTTGAATGATTTTTTATTTTGAAATATTGATTTGAAGAGAATATTCAAAAAGATTTAAAAACATTTCAAAAGGTTTTTAAAAGTTTTAAAGAAGAATCTGAAAGATTTTAAGGCATTTTTTCTTATTTTTCAGAACATAAAAGGAATTCCAGAAGGATTTGAATAATTTTAAAAGATTAGAAGTTTCAGAAATACTGAACAGATTAAAAAAAAAGAATTCTCTTAAGATTCTTGAAGAAATTTTTTATGATTTTTTATTTTGAAAAATAAACTTTTAAACAGAATCGAAAAAATTTTCAACATTTCAAAAGATATTCTAAAATTCGGAAAAATAGTGTAGAATATTTTGAAGCAAATTTCTCAATTTGGTAAGATTACATTTTTTTTAAATTGAGAAAATTCAAGAAATATTTATAAGATTTGAAGAGATTCAAAAAGAAGTTCAAACGTTGAAAGATTTCACAAAATGTGAAGTTATAAATGTTACAAAAAAAAAAACTTTAGAAGCTTTAAAATTTAGTTGAAAGGTTCAAAGAGAATAAACAATTTTCTTTTCAATTTCTGGGACAAATATGGAAGATTCTAAGGCAGTTTTGCATTTCCAATTATTTTTCAAAATTTAAAAAAAAATTCTAGTCAGTTAACACTATTTTAAGGAATTTGAGAGGTTTTTACTAGATTTAAAGTATTTTTAAACTAAGAAACACTTCCGGAAATTTATCAAGTAGCTTTTGATTTCTTCCAAACTTCATAAAGTTCTGAATACCTTGAAAAAGACTCGAATTTTCGATAATATTTTGTGAGATCCTGTTCATATTAAGAAATCTCTTTTAATTTTCTCAAGAATCTTATCAAAATTATATTGGTATTGTCAGTGATTTCAGTATTTGTATAAAAAAAAACAATTTGAAAAGCACCCAGTCTTACATTAAAATATATTTCTATTTATTTCCAGACAATACTTCATCTTAAGAAACCTCCTTTTTTATGTAAAGACGTTTATTATGTTTTTATACATGATAGAAAAAATTTTATGTGAAGGTGAAGAGGGGAAGGGAGCATGAAGGAAATGTTACGCTTTCTTACATGCCAAAAAGTTGCGGTTTTTTCTACAATTCTTAACTGAGCTTTGATATTTAATTTCTGAAAAAATAATGAATAAACATCAGAGATAATTATTTTTTGAAATGAGGTTTTTCTTGGTTGTGAATATATTTTTTCTAAAATGAAACCTACTCACAATTATTCCGTTCTTCGTTTTTGTAAGATAGCTTCTTTGTTTAAATTAATTTTGTTTCTACATTGGAAAAAGAGCAAAACTCATTCACTTAAAACTGCAATTCTATTCAAATAATTGTCTTTGTTCATTATTGAGGTTTACTTATTATTTGTTCATAACTAAACAGTCAAATAAAGACTAAAGATTTCAGAAAAAAAAACTTTCTAGCATTACTCGAAAAGAAGGTAGTTATGAACAATAATAATCAATTGTTTAAATAAGCATGTTTCTGAACTTTCACTAATTATTACCGCACAAAGTGAAAATTTGACAAAGTGTTTACGAGTTTAGAAAAAACCTCAACTATTTAGCACTTATCTAGGAGAAGATAGTTATGAACAATAATAAATTGTTTGGACAGCTATGTTCATCAACTTGTATTACTTTGAGACAGGATAATATTTTGTCGAAAATTTGGTTAATAAAATAATAGTTGAATTTATACTTTATACTTAAGAAGATTGAATTAATTATGAATTCACTACAAGTGGAAAGTAGATTAACCCCTAGCACTGAAAAACTATCCTTAATCAAAACTTTCAGTAGAACTGATAACAATTATTACGGCATCAGGAATGTTGCTTACTTGAAGCATCTATTTTATTTCATGAATATAAAAGTGTAATATCTGAACACAAACACCTTATTTTATTCACAAGATAGGTTGACTGTACTGATAATACCTTTTACTTCAGATAAGAACAGTTTCTTCAACCTTATAATATATCGTTATGCTCGTTGCGCATAATCTCTACCAAATAAAAATTTTCATAATTCGGTAGATTTTGCGGCTAATAATAACTAATAGTGACTAGTTCTTGTATACATAGCAGTGCTGAATATATTCAATTTTTCTCATTCATCGTTTACTAAATCTTCCTAAACAGATGAAGATCCATATTAGCTCGCTGCTTCCTACATACATGGTTTTTCTGCTTTTTGTTGGTAAGAGAACTCCAAATTTCATAAATCGTAAATATGAAATATTACGAGTACATATTCCAAATATTAATTTCTTTCTTAAGTTTAAGCTAACGTTCAAAATAAGCACTTATTGCACTCTTTTAAGGTAACATATGCTAGAGTCAAAAAAGGCCATTCAAAAATCATGTTACACTGAGGGGTCTGCGAAGGGAATTAACAGGTCTTTGTGAAGATTTGCAACGTAGGGGGAGGGTTTATCAAAGAATATGACAGCAAACAGACATCTAAAAACAGCCTCTTCATTCTCCCGTTTTTTCAAGAAACTACCCCTTTTTCTGATTCTTTCGCATGAAGTATAGCTGAATTAATACAGGATATAAAAACTCTTACTGAAATCTTGCTTGTGACGTCATTCACGGTTTTCCTAATTTAATAATTTCCCGGTAAGAAGGCTTGCATTGCAAAGTATTGAAAAATTTCCTGTTCAATGGTGACGTGACAATTATGGAATCTTTTTTGATACCGTTTTTGTCCTCACGCTTCGAATTCCCATAGCAGTGAACTAATTTTTTTAATTTGTTTATCATTATTTTAGGCATGTGGGACACAAACAGCACGTGTTTACGTGCCGCTGCCGTGTTACGCTTCTCGACCCAGCATGATCACGATCCATTCGGCACGTACTCATATGCCTGTCTCTTTCCCTCTCATGCGCCCTTCTCTCACCCTGTCTAACACTTTATATCACACTTTCTAACTTCCTTTCCTTTTTAGGCGCAAAGGTTTCAACCGAGGATCTCAACCAGAAAAATTAAAAGTGCATTTTCGGAAACTGGGCAACATTTTCCCAAAATGTTTTCATGAATAGTAATTGTTCAGAAAACTTGAGTCTGCTTGGGGTAATACAATAAATTAAATAAATAAATTGTACTTCGCGGAAATAAGCACTTGGCCATGAGTGTGACTTACCGCGGTCCTACTGGGAGCCAGTGTCATTTTCAAATGGCAGTTGCTCCAAATGGGACTCTGCGGTGGCTCTTTAACCTCATTTCTTAATTATATATAGAAGTATACATTTAGTGATATACTTTATATTTTTCCTCCAGAATCGATCTTTTATATAACTGACTAGGTCTTTCTTCTCTGTAGGTCTAAATATACATATTAGTTTTGAGTAAATAATATAATAGTTATTCGGAGCTTGAATTTCTAATAGTTTTTCTCTTTTTAAATTTTTAAACAGTCAAAATTATGAACAATAACCTGGAAAAACCATTCTATTAGGCGTAGCTCCATCCCGTTCGCGGGTAAATAAAGCCATACCCATATTGATCAACACATTTGGGTTTTATCAATTTTCAGAAATTTTTTCTATTTTTTGAAGTAATTCAAAAATTGTGTAGATTTGAGGTAGATTTTATATTAACATGGCGTGAACGCTCGGGGGTCCGAAGCAGTGGGAACGGTAGGCAGTCCCCACCGCTCGGCTGCGATCATATCGCCGTCGTTCGGCCAATCAGCGCTCTAGCCGTCTCTCTCACTGCCACCGAGAGCTCTCGTCCCGGGCTGCCTGCGTGCAGCGAGCGAACCGGAATGATAGGCGATCTTTGATTTTAGATCTGAATAGGCTTCTGAATAGCATCGGCTCTGTCTCCTCAACCTTAACGAAAACTATAACAATAAAGTTTAACCTTCTCGGTTTCTTCTTCATACATCGGATCCTTTGACTTCTCTCGGCCGGCGTGCCAACTCTAACCTTTTCCGACGCTCCTTAGGCTTAGTAGGTCAACCTTTTCCTTCAAAACTATCCTCTGCATTTCCAACCTTTCTCTCCATATCCGCCGTCGTGACAGTGACTAGTGACGTTGAATTATATCACGTGGTTTATTATGGGGTAAGACCAAAAACGGATACGAGGAGTTGGGTTGCCAAGACAAAGGTTTAGACACAATGAGGCAAATATAGTTAAGGTTAGAATGTGGTTTATCGTGCGCTTACATCCGTCGACTCGAGAGTGAGACGTGTGAGACCGTTCAGGTCGTACCCCAGGAGTCGGTGACGAGACGGAGTGCTGGCAGCGTGCTGGTGATGAAGCTGCGTGCTGGCGATGAGGCAGCGTCCTGGCGACGAGGCGGCTTCAAGAGGAAGGGCCGAGCAGATGACCTGGGCAAAACGGTAGGAGCAATAAGAGTGACACGAGACGCTACGCACTGTGACCATTCAGAAGACGTGCCGGACGAGCAAACCCAGACTGACTCACTACTATGCCGCTGCTCGGGACTTCGGGTACCCTCGGGGGACACGGTTCCGACTTGTGTGCGGCCCGGCGACCCTTTCGTGTAGGGCCGTACCGAGTCCCGCGTTATGGTAACTATTCTGTTGCAGTTTTTAAATGAATTCAGGAAACGGTCGTGAATCAGGGAGCGAGGTTTTAAAATACCTTTATATATTTTTACAGTTCTCTAGATACAAGGCCTGCTTCTACTGAATTAGGCCCTCTGTCTCTTGCAATATGTCACATATCAACATTCTGCCTTTATCTTAAGTGACGCGGGGCTCGACGCTTCTTAAGCGGGCCCTCGTGTCCCGTCGTGTCGAATTAAATACGGAGTGCTCAAAACAAACCCTTTGACGACAACTTACCAAATTCAGTAGTTACAGTCTTTGTTTTTTTTTTTATTTCAAAATCATAACTTTACACAATAAAGAACAATATAAAAATAAAAAAGACCATAACTAGAAAACTAAAGCAAATTAGGTTCCAGCACTGACAATCGAATTTTTATAAATATTGACTAATTTCGCATCCTATATCCTACAATTATGGAATCTTTTTTTAAACCGTTTTTGTCCTTGCGCTTTGAATCTCCGAAGGGCTTTGGAATGAACGGGAATCTATATATTTTCGCTGCGTAATTAGGGATTCAGAAAAGAAGAAGAAAAACAGCATCCCCAGGTATTGACATTTTGAATACTTTTGAATGCAAACCTTTTTGTACCGGGCTTGCTTGTCAACATACCCATTTAAATAAAACTGTGCTTCGTCTCAAAAAATTATAAATTTTTCTTCGAGTTCTCCGTCTCTAAACATTCCAGTCGACGTTTTGCGAAATTCAACACGTTGCCCCACAGTATTTCCGGGTAACAGCTGATGAGAAATTATTTTATAGGGATGCATGCTCCAAAAATGTTGCACAATTCTATGTGGTGATGTTTTAGATAGTTTAAGGGCTTGGGCAGCTTTCCCAATTGACGCATTTGGATTAACCTTGAAACAGTAGTTTTTGGATGGCGCTTTATGGAATGTTGGCCCACGATTCAGATTAGGGCGCAACGTTTCTCTGGTCAGACCTCTGAGAATCCTAGTTATTCTACTAATACAAATTCTATAGTTCATGTGACTGATTCTGAAATTTGGACAAATTTTCTGAAATCGCATTCTATCTTCTCTTACGAACTTTCAAAAAAAGTAATCCTCTATTTCTCGTTACAGATGTGAGTTTCGGGTCTTCAGCTTATAGAGGACTCATTGACCTAAACCGTTCTCCTCCTAAGTCTCCCCCTTCTGAGAGGTCAAGTTTTAGGTCCCCTCCTGTCAACGATGCCCTTGCCTACAACGTTTCTGCCACTTTTTCTCCTGTCAGAATCATTGTTCCACCTACCAGGCTTCCTTCTAATAGAGGTCAAGGATATGGACTTGCAGAAATGGAATTTATTCGGCTTACTTCCAAAAGGAATCCAAACCGAATATTCCACTTTCAAAGATTCACTTTTCCTCGCGATACATTAGTTAAATTGAGATCGAAAGAAACTCATAATAAGCTTGTCTCTGTGCCATTCAATAAACAAATTGTTATGTTAACATCCGATGGTGAAGTCTTCGCAATATTGGAGAATACTAATACTTTGACTGGATTGTGTATGTATTATAAAGGCATAAGGAGAAGGGCGAAATTCAGCATGCAAACTAAATGTGTCAATCCATTGACCGAAGAAGAAGGAGTTGAAATTCCAACAGGTCCTAAACGCCCAATCTCAAAAAATTATTGGATATACCGGGAAAAACCACCTAAAAACCGCAAGCATCGGGACTACGAATTAATTTTTTGATTCAAAACCAAAATGTTATATAGTCCTTAACATGAAGTGGAATTAAAATTATATATAAGTAACTTGTTATTAGAAATGATAATAAAAAGTTTTTGCTTGAATTTATCAACTGTTGATTTTGTTCTAAAAATGTTATTATTCCACTTAAGGATTCATACAAGAAGTTACAAGTTTATCTTTGTGTTCAATAATGTAACGCGTTTGTTGAAGATTTGCCTCTTTTGGTAGAAAATTAATCTAAGTAGAAAATTAATCTATTTCGTTGAAACTTAAGGGTGTGCAAATGTAAAATAAATTGAAATTTTTTTTTTTATAATTTTTTTTTTCAATTTTAGGATGAATTTAAATAATTTCAAAAAATATTTTAAAGTTTTAAAAAATACTGATAATAAATCAACATTTGTAAAAATATTAAACAAACTAGATTTTCGAAAAATTTGAAATATAAGGGTAGAGCTTCTTAAGCATTTCGAAGGGAATTAACGCAGTACAACAATTTTTTAAAGATTTCTGTGAAATTTTAAAATAATAAATATTAATTTTGAAAAATTTAGTTTAAGAGAATATTCAACAAAGTTTTTATTCATTTCAGAAGATTACAAAAATTTTCAAATAAGAATATTGAAGATTGTGAAACAATTTTTTTCATTTTACAGAATTTTAAAGCAACTTTAGGAAAAATCCTTATAATTTTAAATATATTTTGGATGTTTAGAAGTTTTATGAAGATTTAAAAAAATAAAAAATTTTAAATTGTTCCAACTTTGAAACAAAACTAACAGTTTTGAAATTTTTTCAAATCTAAGCTTTCTAATATTTGTATAAGGTATCAAGAAAATATAAGAAATTTCTCAAGATTCCCGGGTGAATTTTTCATCATTATTTAAAAAAAAAACTAAACACTAATTAATCAAAGCTTTACAAAATTTCAAAATGTTTTCAAAAATGTTGACCAAAAATCTACAACATTTTTAGGCAATTTTCAAAATTTTGAAATATTTGTCTTAATTGCTGGAATAATTGGAGTTAGTTTGAATGATTTCTAAAAATTGATTTCTTCAGTAAAAATGTAATCTTTTTTGGTTAAGAAATTCACTTTCTTTCTAATGAATTTTAACTCTATTTTATGTATCAAGTGTTATTTTATGTCTTAGAAGCAAGTTGCATTTAAAAAAACGGAAAATCATAATTAGCGCTAAAAAGTAGCTAAACCCATTTTTTCACATATGGGGTTTTCAGGTTCCCTATAACATATATCTATGGGGTTGATATTCATATGGTAATATTCTATGGCTGATTGTGAAGAGAAATGTTGAGTTTCAACTCGATTCCGCTAATATTGACGATTCTGAATACAATTTACAAAAGGGTCTTTTTCTCTTATGGGGAATTCATGTTAAACCTTATGGAGCTAGCTCCACTTCTAAATATAATTTTTTTTAAATAAAAGTTGGATTTCTTTTTTGTGAATCCGAACAGATTTCCGGGCGATATGCATCAAAATTCGAGCGAAAAAAATTCGGACCACACTAATATACAATGCTTGATAAATTTCTAAAAACATAATTATGAATAGTTATGTAGATAAAAACTTCTCTTTCGTGGATATTTCTTCATTTATTTAAAAATAGAATTGTTGTGTTGACAATAATTCACATTAAATTTTTTAAATCTTTTTATCGATGTGAAATCTTTTATTAAACTCGCATGCTCTCGCGAAAGCCATGACTTGCAGTTTATCACTCTGTTTCCTAGAAATGAATGTCAATAAAAATAAGGAAAAATATTTCCATTATTTATCCTCTACTTAATTTTGCTCTCATTTGTTACGAAACCTTGAAATATGTTTTTGTCATATACTGTTGTTTCCGGTTTGCATATGTGACAATTTGAATAACCTTTCTGATCATTATCTCGATATGCAGATCCAAAAAAATTCTGATCCAATTCATCCATTCTTCAACATGAGGCGAAGAGTAATATTCTTTTTTTTAATAAGTAAGTTATCCCTTTGTTAAATACATAAATAAATAATTTTTAATAATTTCATCCCAGATTTGGAGTGAAAAGTTTTTAATTTATTAATATCTGATATTTGACAAAATATTAGTAGCCTAACGATTGTTTTTAGCTTTTAAAGCTTTTAAAGTTTATTATTTTCAAATTAGAGCTAATTTAATTTCGAAGAGGTCTGTCGAGGCCAATTTTTGAATACAAATTTAACTAATTTGTTATTTCCATCGATAAATGACAAACAACCATATTTTTTCGGTCTATTTATTAATATTTCTCAAAAAGAGATAGAATTAGTACATATAGACTTTACGAAAGCCAATTTTCATTATAGGTTAAATTCCTTTATTTCTTTAAATTTAATAAACAAATTATTGCATGAACATAAAACTTGCCTAATTTTCGATGTTATAAATAATTTTTATAAACAAATTCACTTATATCGGAATTATGAACGATGAAACAAAACGAACAAATTTCTTTCTTCCGCTTTTTTTATCATAAGATATTTCTCCTCTCAATAATAAAAATAAAATACTTATTTTATGCGGGATCGTTTCTTTTAATCTCAATTATAATATTCTGTGTAACACATCATTAGAGAAAAATTGTTCTCGTTATAAACAAATTTACTTAAATCGCACATTTGAACTTATGTAAAAAATTTTTATTTTCGACACCAGAAGATTTCTGTTCCTTCTTTGAATTAACAGTCTTGTCGAAAATTTTCTCTTTTTGAGTAGAAAATTCAAGTGTTTGCAAAACATGTTTTCTTTTTTGCTTGATAATTCAACAATTTGATTGAAATTTATTTTTTTTCCTAAATAAAAAATGTTACATTAGTACAAAATTTAATTGTTTTGTTCAAAATTGGTCTTTTGGTTTGTAATATCATCTATCACATCTTTCGTTAAATATTCATTCTTTGGTAGGGACAATTCAACTACTTTATTACAACTTGAACACATTTAAAAAAATTAGTTTCTTTTTGTTCCAGATTAAAATATTTTATTTAAAATTAGTTTTTTTTGCCTTTAAACTCAATTTTTTTAGTTGAAAAGTTTACTATTCCATTTTTGGTTGAAATTGATATCTTATAGTTGAAAATCAAGTATTTGGTTGAAAGTTGAACAAATTAGTTGAAACCTGATTTCGTTGTTTTTGAAAACTGAACTATTTCTTGAAAATTAGTTTTTTTTTCGTTTAAAATTAATTATTGACTGAAAATTTCACTATTCCATTTTCGGTTTAAAATTCGACTATTTGCTTGAAAATTAAGCTCCTTCGTGAAAAAATTAATTTTTTTGCTGACGATTCATCACTTTAGTTGATAATTCATTTCTGTTTTTGTAAATTCAACGATTTTTTGAAAATTATTTTTCTTCAGTATTAATTTTTTTAACCTTAAAATTACGTATCCTATTTGTGGTGTACCATTTATATTTTTTAGGCAAAAATCCAACTCTTTGGTTAAAAATGAAACTATTTGTTTTAATTTTTTTTTTTTCATTGAAATAAATTTTTTAATAAAATGTAACTATTTCATTTCTGAAGAGAAAAGTGATGTCAAAGTATGGCAAAAGATGGAAAAAGAAAAAATATATTTTATTATTCAATTTTTAAATAAAAATTAGTCTTTTTCAGTGAAAACTTTAACTATTTGATTGAAACTTCTTGGAAAAACTTGGTTAAAGTTGACCTACATTGTCGAAGATCTGTTTTTTGTTTCTAAACAATTTTTTTTACTAAGAATTAATCTACCACTTTTGGTTGAAAATTTATCTTGTTTTATTCGTTTATTTTTCATTTAAAAATTCCAATAATTGCAATTGAAGAATTTTGCTTTCTTGCTCAAAGATTAATCTTTCCGGTAAAAAATTCAACTACTTGGTTCAGATTCAAAATAAGTAGCAATCTTTTTTTTGAGAATATTGGAAAAATCGTTTATAACTATAAGAATTCTTGTAGAATGATAATCTTTTTCCTCAATATATAATTCATGACAAAAAGAAACGATGTAGAAGAATATAAACATTTTCTTCTCGAAAATCTAATATATATTATAAGCTTATGAGGATTTTTTATAAATATAGTTATTTTTATTAAATAACAATTTTTTTATTTTAATACTATTCGTCCAAAAGAAGTGGCATCGCTAAAAGTAAAAATTGTCTAGTATCAAAAATGCGAAATAAAGTAATTTGGTTATTAAAATTGTTTGCGAAAGTATCAATAATTATTGATTGAGTTAAGCGATCGAAAATAAGAATTAGGAAATTATTTTTTAATTTTTAAAATTTTCTGAAAACGTCGCAGAAGATTCCTAATCTGAAGATAATATCGTAAAATAATGTAGTTACATTTTGTTTTTATAGCAATTGCAACTTTTTTGCCCTTTGCGATTGCCGATCCTTCAGGGGTGAGTTTAACTTTGATATTTTTATTTTTTATAATTATGCATAACCTTTTCAAAGTCCTCTAGTAATAAAAATTTAAAAAATCGCTAAAAAATATATCTCCATGGGTCTTCTATTTTGTGCTTAAATGCTACTCTTCTAAACACTGATTGCTTCCTTAATCGTATTATAGAAATATAAATTTTCTTTTCAAAAAAAGCAGTTCTTTCATTCATGAAAGTGAAAAATAACTTTTGGATTAATAATAAATAACAAAATTATAAAATCATCCATATCTACAATAATTATACTCGCATACATCTAATTAATACTTCTGTTCTTCCTGACGATGATCAGGGCGTTAAGCATAAGACAGTCAAAGCCTGCTTGGACAACTGCCGTGTGAGTATACACCATTTTTTTTTTTCACATCAAAGACTTTATTCTTAGATGCAAAATTGTGAATATTAAAATAAATTATGCGTTTTTAGGCAAGATCAAACAGTTATCCAACATACTGTATGAATGGGTGTAAAAACCCTTGCGCTGAAGATTGCTATAGTGGTAAGTTTTACAGATAAATAATTAAGGGGCCAGATTCTATGATCGCCTATACATTGTATACAAGTTTCAAGAATTTACCTAAAAGGGTACCTATTGACCTAAATTGTTCTCCTCCCAGCTCCTCTCTCTCTTCTAAGGGTTCCAGACTCTGGTCTTCTCCTGCCAAGTATCCTTCTGCGAAGTATCCTCCTGCCAAGTACCTTCCTGCCAAGTATCTTCCTGCCAAGTATCCTCCTGCCAAGTATCCTCCTGCCAAGTCTCCTCCTGCCAAGTCTTCTTGTGTGAAGCCTCCTCCTTCCGGGATAATTGTTCCACCTATATATATATTTTTTTTTTTTATTTGAAAATTAATTTTTTCAACTTAGAATTCAACTATTTCATTGCTAGTTGGAAGTTAATCGTTTTCAGTTCAAAGTTCAACAATTTCGCTTGCATCTTATGTATTTTATTGTGAATTCTTGTGCTTTGTAGCAACTCAATCTTCTTGATTGAAAACTCAAACATTGGTCAACAGTTGAACTACTTTGATAAATATTAATATTATTCGTTGAAGATTCATCTCTTTGCTTGAAATTGGAACTATTTTCTTACATATTTGTCGTTCTTTCTTTGCTGTAAATCAATTGCTCAACTGCAAGTTTAAACATTTCATGTTTATTTAAAAATTGATCATTTTTAAATGAAAATTGAACGATTTGTTCGGTAAAAACTCTTTTGCAGAAAACTAATATTTTCCGATTAAAAATTCAACAGCTTTGTAGAAAATTCTACTTTTTTGGTTAAAAGTTCATGTGTTTAAGTTCAAAAATTAAGTTGCAAATTAATGATTAGTTTTGAATTTGGATAACCTAAATTTTCAGTTAAAAAAATAATTTTTATTAAATAGTGAAAAGACTTTTTATTAGAATAGATGAATTTTCAAAACTGAAATTATGAATTTTCAATTACCAAATTGATATTTATTGAAGTAGTTCAACTTCCGAACAAGTAGTTGAATTTTTCACTAGACAAAATAATTTTCTAAGGAAATAGTTGCATTTTTAGAAAAATAATTCAAATCTCAATCAAATCGTAAATTTTGTAACCAAACGAAATAAATTTTGAAACGAAAATATAATAGCAGAATTTAAAATTTACAAGAATTAGCTTATAACCAAAAATATTTGAATTTTCTTATTGGGTTCTAATAATTTATAATTTATTTATTTACATAAGTGTGAAAATGAGAAAAAGCAGAAGAGGGGAAAGTTTCTGAAACACAGAGGAAAAAAGCAGTACAATTTTTCGTCAAATTCGCTTTGTTAAAATGTATCATTAGGAAATGTTCTAAACATTATCTACGATCATAAAAATTCTTCCACTTACACCCTTCCCCACTTTCTGTTACCCACCGTAGTTTATGGATGACACGTTATGGAATGCAGAGCCCTTATTCAGATTATGGCGGAATGTTTCACTGTTTTTATATAGGGTCATGCTGGTGAAATGGACGTTTATGTGACTGATTCTGAAGTTCGGATAAATTTTCCGAAATTACATTCTGCCTTCCCTTACTGACTTTAAATAAATTTACTCCTCTATTTCTTGTTGCAGATTCATTGCTGAGAGGATGGTTAGAGATGTTTTTTACTGTGTTAGTTAATGGTGCGTGCCTTACTGGAAGTAATTTGTAAAATATTAATTTTTGTTTTTGAGTAGAAAGATCTTTAATCCGTTGGGATTGGTGAAATGTTATGCGGTCCGATGTACACCAAATGTCCAATCTGAGAGTGTATGATAGGAAAAGGTGAAGTTTCATTAGTTTTTTGGAGGTAATGTGCCAGATGAATTTGGTATGTTGTATTCTTTCCTTTCAAGAGGAGCAAACTTGTTTTATGTAGAATTGATTTGGATTTAGATGTTCCCAAATGATTTTCAACTGTAAGAATTATGGGACGATGTTATTGTTCCTACACCGTTTAGAGAAAGCCCCATGGTGAGTACTGCTCGAACTTGATTGGCCAATCAAGTTCGAGCTGGGGTGCTCTGGCCAATCATAGGCATCGTAGAGAATCTACATAAGAACAACATAACCAGAAACTTCAGTTTCAGGTCAGCCCTGTAGAAGTGAACTGCAATGTTCAAGATACGTCGGCAAGTTTCGTAGTTCTGCACACGATTGAAACCCGAGCAAGCTTTAAATTTTAAATTTAAATTTATCATAGTGAATCATCGTGAAAGTAATTAATCTATTATCAATTTGAGATGACTACAACTTTTCAACCCGTCCGGGCTCTGATACCTGTTATGTAGGTAATTCTTGAAGATTTTTTCATATTCGTATTAGGGAACATAAAAATTAGTGTGACCATGATGATCCTGACACTGCTTTTGTTCAACAATGAATGTTCCAGCTTCAATTTGGTATATAGTTCTTTCTCTACTTGTTCATCATTTTTCAATATTATGTCTTCAAAAGCTTTTTTCATCTACCTCGTACTGGTGCCCCCTATCAAGTTTTCTGAAATTGAAAATGTCTTTGCACAAAGAAACGAATAATGAAAGGAATATACTTCTTTGACAAGAATTTTGTTTCACTGTTTTAATTTTCCGAGCTCTTTTTCTCATTTTCCTATTTTCTCTAGACACCTCCACTTGAAAACAAGGCCAAAATATTCTCTGAAATTATTCTCGATAATATTAGAACACTAGACCCTACAAACTGAAGAGACTGCATGAAGTGGAGGAAAAAAAAGGAAGTAAGCAACAAGACAATGGTGAGGAAAACAGAGGCCGAATCGAGGTTGGAAAGGAGGGATTGAAAAAGAAGGGATGATAGGGGATGGGAGTTTGTAAGTGTATATGGTTCTGAAATCGATGCTGACCCAGCAGGTGGGTGTGAGCGTGTTGATGCTCTTTCTCTCTTCCCTTGTTCTTCGCGCTCGTAAAAATGCTGATATCGTGGAAGAACACGTTCGTCATACGCAAGCTTCATGATAAGAGGCCACCAAAACCTCAGCCAATTTCTATCCGCGGGGCGGAATAGGCTCGGAGATACAAGAAAAGTTGGTTACGATATCATTTCCTATAATAATGTTTTAGCAGTTCGTAAAATATAGACTGCAAAGTTTATAGACTCTAAAAAGATCCGGGAAATGCAACGTGCTGTAATGTTTCTTCCTGTTCGTGTGAAACAACTTTTTCTCGCTTTTATTGATCCTTTAGGACTTGAAAATTCTTTGGAAAATTGATATGGTGAGATAGGCAATTTAGAAAAGAACATTTTCTATTTTATTTATGTCTCTTGAGAATTTTGTAATATAGGTAAAGGATGATAAATTGAAAGTGTTTTTCAAGGATCTTATAGAAAAATCCAATTTACAGAAAAAAAATGTAAACACTTAAAAACTTGTTGTTAACGCTTACAACGCTTTTACTATAAAAATGCTGATTGCCTAATTATTAAATGAAATATATGCCTAAATTTAAACTACTGTAAAATATAGCCAATATTCATGAATAAAAATAAATATTGAAATAGCTACATCGGCTTACATACATAATTTCAAATTATAAAACATAAAACTTGCATAATTTAAAATTGGTAATTCGCAAAATTAAAAGCTCTCCAATTTTTATGACTTGAAATTCAAAGTTCTATAAGTTTGAAAAGATACAATAGAAAATTCTTCAATGAAAGATGTGTAAATGAACTTTCTTAAACTTTGATGATTTTGAAGATCAAAAGTCAAGTTTTCTATTCTAAATTTTCCAAATTGAAGATTTCGAATGTGAATCATCATAATTAGGGAATTTTTATTTGTTAACTTATAATTCGCATTACTTTTGAAAGTCAATTTTCAGAATTTATAGGTGTTCGATTTTAAAAATGTCTGAATAAAATTTTTTGAATTTGGATGACTTTTAAGATCAAGAGAAAAGTTTTCAATTCTAAATCTTCAAAATTGAAAAATTTTTAATTGTCGATTATCAAAATTACAGAATTTTAAATTGCAAAACTGAAAACTTGCATAATTTTTCATTTCGAATTTGCAAAATTAAAAGCTCTTTAATTATGAAGATTTACAATTTAAAGTGTTCCACACTTTTAAAAAGTTACAACTTAAAATTATTGAATTTGAAAATACAAAATTGCAAATTATTCAGCTATCAAGATTAACATTTTTGAGGTATGTAATTTTCAAGGTCTCTTTTGAATGATTTAATTCTGAAGATTTGAAATTCAAAATTCTTCAATCTTAACGATTCACAATTCAAGTTTAAACAATTTTGAAAAATTACAACTAACAAATTTTGGAAAATATAGTATTCATCATTATCCCATTATCAAGATTCATATTTTTAACGTATATAATTTAAAATTCTGGAATTTTTTAGACTCAAAAATAAAAACTTTTCAATCTAAAAGATGTATAAATAAAGCTCTTAAATTTTGATAATTTTAAAAATCAATGTTCAAGTTTTCAATTCTAAATTTTCAGTTAGAGAAAATTTGAATGTAAATCATCAAAATTACATAATTTCAAATTCTAAAACATAAAAGTCGCATAATTTTTAGTTTTAAATTTAAAAAATGGAAAACTCCTGAATTTAGAAATTGAAAATTTGAAGTTCTACAATTTTGAAGAGTTATGATTGAAAATTCTTTAATTTTGAATTTACGATTGAAATTCTTTAATTTTGATGATTTACAATTTAAACATCTCCAATTTTTCGGATATACAATTTAAAATTTAGAATTTGAAAGATTTATATACTTTTAATTGTGAAACTTAAAACATGCATAATAAGCTTTATTAGCAAATTTTCAGAATTAAGAACTTTTCAATTGCAAAGACTTACAATTCAAAATTTTACAATTTGAAAGAGTTACAATCGAAAATTCTTGAATTTTGAAAATAGGGAATAGCCAATTATTTAGTCTTCCAGATTTATTTTTTAAAAGTAGGCAATCTTCTATTTTATTTCATCCCGAAAAATTGCAAAATATTCAGATTTTAATTGAAGATCTGTTGATTTTCATTGTTTATAGCTTCAAATTTGTAGTTTAATTTTGAAAATGTACAGAGCAAAATTCTTCAATTTTGAATACTGGCAAATGAATACTCTTTAAGATGTAATGTGTATGATAGAAAATTTTACCACTGTGAATATTTTTTCAAAAGTAGAATTCTGAAGATTCAAAATTAAAGTTAATTTAATTTTATAGAATTTGAATTGAAATTCTTGAATCATGAACAGTATATGATAACGATTCAAAGTTCTAGAATTTCCGAAGCCTTGATATTGAAACATTAAATTTATTTTTCCATTTAGAATTGTCAAATTTTAATCACTACTAAATCACTACTAAATAATAGATTTACAATGCCTTTGAATTTCAATTAATATAATTTGCAAAATTCAAGTCGATAAATATTAAATTTTGATTGTTTTAAAATAGTCCTATACTTTAAATTTATATCTGAAATCATCCAAATTCGAGATTATTTTATTCAAAATGAGATTGATCAATTTTGAACCATTTGAATATTAAATTATTTAATTGGAGGCGTTTTTATTTAGCAATGAAAGAAGTTCTATTCCTTCTCATTCTATTTGAAACATTGTCCTTTTTTATCAATTATTGTTTCAAAACATTTTTAATCCTAATATTAAAAAACTCGTTTAATAATGGATTTTTATATTGCTTAAATTTTTAATTTTAGGAAATAAAAATCCCGAATCCGCTACGATTTACTGCGAGTGATTAATAATTTAAAAAATGATCAATTCTTATCGTTGAATTAGTTTCGAGTGGAAAGGTCAGGTTTTGGTCAGCCCAAGAGGAAAGCGTGCCGCCAGTCAAAAGTAGAAACAGACGCGCTATAGTCAGCAGTAACATCCGTATTGGCAAGCCACGCTGCAATATTTATCACTGAACAAGGAAACTTTCTTCAATAGATTTTTTCCATTGGATATTCCTGGCTCTTCTGAATAAGTAAAAAAACACTTTTGGATTCATCTATCGAGAGAATCCAATTGAAAACTTGATTTGGATCCTCGAATTAATAAAAGTATTTTAGGATCTTATGCGGCTCTTTTCTTACCTCGAGTCCATTGAGGCACTTTTCCTCTGCAATAGAAATGAAAGCCCTTTTATTATTCATAGGACCCATTGTCCGAAATTCTCCAATGGACGATATATGTTTTTCCTTTCTCGATAATATATCGATTTCTTTTATTTAGGTCCGGATACGAATAGAGAGTTTAAACTTCAAAGATGGAAAATAAGACTCAAAGGTCGCGTATTGAATTTAAGTTCTACTTGAATTAAAATTTCTTTACATTTTTTGTGTATTAAAAAAAATGTTTTTTTTTTAATTTTTGTTGGGTAAGGTTTATGAAAGTGAATAACCTTAGATGAAAGAAAAGTAAGAAATAATTTTTTTCGGCGAGATGTACCATTACCAAAAATAGAGGAAAATACAATTTTGGTAATTGGTACCTCAAATTACCAAAAGAAATTTTTTTTGTCAACTTTTTCTCCTTTTGGTGCTCTTTTTAATAAACTAAGGAAATACTTTTATATATACATACTCTTATGGTTTGAAACTTAAAAATATGTACACGTTTTTTTAGTTCATTGAAAAGAGCATAAAAGAATAAAAAATAATTTAAAACTTTTTTTTTGCAATTTCAGATTCAAATGAACTAAAATGCATATTTCGTAATTTTTTGAAATATTATATTTCGACAGACCATTTTTTAAAACTTCATTCAAGTTTTAGAAAATAAGTAATTATAATTTGTTTGTAAAGGTCTATAAATATGCTTTTCATAAGATTCTGAAAAGAATTAAAAAAGGTTTTTGAATATTTCAGATCTGTCGGGAAATAATCTAGAAAATTTCAAATAAAACTTTTTTATTCAACAAGATTTTACAAATTATTAGGAAAAATTCGAATTATTTTGGAAGATATTTAGGACTTATAGAAATCGGTAAAAATAAAAAATTATTTCATAAATTTTCGGAAATTTTTCCAAATTGTCAAAAAATTGTTAATTTTTGCAAAACCTTATCCATTTCCGAAAATATTTTAAACTGACTTAAATTTTTTCAACATTTTGAAAAATCAATCGAAATTTGAAAATTTTCTTGAAATATTCCAAATTTTCCCAAGAATTCTAAAAAGAATTTCGTATTCTCTCAAAACCTTTCGAAACTCTTCTGAAGCTTCTAAAATTATGTTTTGAAGTCTTTGAAATTTAAAGTTTTTATTTTCTCCTAGATATTTTTTCATTTTTCTCGTATTTTATTTTAAATTTTATAATCTTGCCAAATTCAAACATTTTTCTTCAAAATCTTATACACTCTTTTTCGAAATTGTATGAAATCGTTTGAAATCTTTTTCAATTATCTCTTAAAATTAATTTTTCAAAATAAAATATCATCGAAAATATTTCCATGAATCTTAAGAAAATTATGCTTTTAGTCTTCTCAGAATTTCTAAACCTTCTAATCTTTTCAAATTATTTACATTTTTTCTCGCGTTTTTTTTTAATTCTGCAAAATTAACAAAATTGCCTTGAACTATTTTAAATTTTTCTTTGCAAGTTTTCGTAATTGTTTGAAATGTTTTAAAATCTTTTTAAATATTCTCTTAAAATACATTTTTTTTAATATTCTCTTGACATTAATTTTTTCAAATATTCTCTTAAACTGAATTTTATTTTAATAAAAATTAATCATTTTAACTTTTCGTAAGAATCTTAAGAATTTGTTTTTCATTCTCTTGGTAAAATTCAGTTCACATAAAATAAAAATAAAATAAAATCTAAGCCATGTAAAATTTTTCCAGAAATCTTGCAAAAAATGTAATCTCCTCTAATCTTTCAAAATGATTAAGAAGCTTCACAATTTTTTTCGCCCTTAATGAAATCTTTCTTACCTCTTTGAAAATGGAAAAAAGTCGAAAAATTATAGTGGGGTAGCAAAATTTTGATAACAGAATTAGTTTCCAATAATAAAAAATCATTTACAATTTGAATTTTCTCTTCTATCAATAATGTTGAGAAACATTTATAAATCAATTTTACGATTAACTAAAATTATGTATTCAAAAATTTCGATCCACAAAATTGATAGTGCAGAACATTCATAAATCTACATTATTCTTTATTATTTATTATTCCTTATTTTTACAAGAGTATATAGCATTAAAAATTGCATCATTCTCTATCATATATATTGAATATTGAAGAATCTTCAAACTAAAATCTTCGAAATTGAAGAATTTTCCATTGTAAATCTTCCAAACTGAACTAAATATTTATTTAAAAAACTCAAAATTACATAATTTTAAACAATGAGCATTCGAAATTATTGAATTTCTAATTGTACAGATTAAAAATTTAAGAATTTTAAATTTCAAATCATAGAAATTGAAGATTTATCAATTGTAGATCTTTAAATTACAACTATGAAAAATAATAATTTTAACTACATCTTTCTGAATTATACACATTAAGAATTGAAGAATGTTCAAGATAAACGCATTTCAAAAAAATGTCCAAAATTTCATGATTTTAAACTATAAACATTCAAAATGTGGATTCCTCAAATTAATGAGAAGAATATTTATTTTAGATTAAACAAAAACTTTGGCATATTTTTTCGTTCAACCAATAATCACTTTAAAATTCGAAAATGCATTTTCAATTAAAGAATTTTCTGTTTTTTTAGAACAGAAATCATTTCTTTGACTAAGAACCAATGAATATCTCTTCGATTCAAAGAATTTTTTTCTGACTCTATGTCTTTGAAGAACATCTTCTTACGATATAAAATACCAAATTAACTTTATAATTTTTTTATTTATTTCTTATTCCTGCTGGGATAAAATCTTATATTTAAATAAATGTAATTTGTATATAGATCACTGAAAACAGACTAAAATTGAAATTAAAAGTAAAATTGAATTGAAAATGAATAAGAGCCGATGTAGCAATTTTAATATTTATTTTAATTTATGATTCATAATTATATATTATATGTACCATAATGCAAAATAAAATAAAATAACCTAATCATTTTAAGGAATGATTGCTATCCTAATGAACGCTAATTAATATATAATAAAACGAGATTATAAAATTTTCTCATATCTTGTATCGAATAAATTAATTAATTTTATAGTTTTAACAATAATTTAGAAGTATGACATTGATCAAATACGAGAAACGAGTCATTTTTGTTAGTATTTGAAAAAATGATAGCTTGATATAAAATATTATTTCTAAAATATAATTTTATAGTATTATCTTTCATAAAAAACTGTGCATATAGAAAATTTTCAACAATTTTTGAAACTACTTAGAAATGTTTATTATTTCAAATTTCAAAAACGTTTAACCCCCCTGTGGTGGCTAAAAGTGATGTATGAAATTGTTGTAATTGCTTCCACATAGAGGGAGCTTTGTAATTACCTTAATTTTTAATACATATTTTTTGGACATATTTTGATATAATTCGACCTCAGGAGCTCGAAAATAAAATTTAAAAAAAGTAGTTTTTTTTCGTCTTGAGATTTAAAAAGAAAAATTTTACCTTATTTATATAAGAAAAACGTTTTTGACAGACAAAATACAACAACACGATACCTAGAGTATTTGTTTGCGTCTCTGAGATGCATCGATCGACATATTGTTGAAACTGTTAAGACCTACCAGTGCCGATTTATGAAGTTCCAAAAAATGGTTTATTCTGTTTATTCAGAAAAAACTTATTTGATATTCAAAAACAACTATACGATATCTAGTATTTTTGTTCGCGTCTCTGAAAAGCATCGATTGACCTATTGATAAACTTTTTATGATCCACCAGTATCTACTTATGAATTTAACAAAAATGGTTTATTCCTTTTATATGAGAAAAATTGTTTGATTTATCAAAATACGACAATATTACATGTAGAGTATTTGTTCGCGTCTTTGAGACGCATCTATTGACCTGTTGGTGAATCTTTGATGACCGACCAGTACCGATTTATGAAGTTTAATACAAATTTGTGTATTCTGTTTATTTGAGAAAAACTTTGTTCATATTAGTAGTACTACAGTTCTGTATCGGACATGTTTGTTTGCGTTTCTGAGACACGTCAAATGATCTGTTGATGAACCTTCTATAACCTCTTATGATCTAGCAATGCCGATTTATAAATTTTAAAAAATGTTGTTTATCTTGTTTATCTGAAAAAAAATTTTTAATATTGGGAATGTAACTATAATGTATATAATATATTTGTTCGCGTCTTCGAGACGCATCGATTGCCAAAATTAAGAACTTATCATGATCTACCATAATCTATCAATATCGGTTTTAAATTTTTCAACAAAATCAGTTTCCTTGTTTCTAAGAGGATTATTATACATTGGGAATATAACAGTACTGAATTTGATGTAATTGTTCGCGTCTTCGAGACGCGTGGATGTATCTCTTGACGAATTTTCGAAAATCATGCCTTTTTCAATAGTAATATCATGAAATGTAAATTCGACCCTAATTGATATTAGACTGTTTGATCTTTTGCTCAAGTTTTCTGTCGGTGGAAAACGACAAATTGAATTGTAAACTTCCTTAGCTCAATTTCCATATTTTAGGTCCCTGAGGCTTTCATGAATCGGAAAAAGAATTTCCCAGCGAGTCGTAGATTGCCACATATGTATTCAAAGATATGAATTTTGAATCACTTTCAAATAGCCTTTTAAATCATTTGATATGTAAAAAATTGAAGCAGTATTTAAAGTTTAAGAAAAAAATATTTTAATTATTATGTTTGGGTCATAACTAAACATTTTTTTCGATTTAAACCAAAGACCTGTGTAGAATTATTTCAGAGTTTGAAAAGGCAATTTCGAAATTATTGATATTGATCGCTGCCAAATGAATTTTGCTAAATTTCTGCCTTTTAACCTTGAATATGACCTTTCAAGGTCACGTTAATGGTTTTCCACTTTTTTGTATATATCTCGGATTATTTTAGACGAATTTTAATCAACCTGAGGTCAAATTAAAGATCTCTTAGAAATACATATAACACATTTTTTTAAACATTTTTGGCGCGAAATTTAAATTTTGAGAGACATTCAAATATTTTAAGTCGAATTTTCTTGAAAATAAAAATATATACATTAGCGAAAAAATTCACACAGTTTGCTTGCATATCAAATATTTGTTATAAATTTTTGGCTATCGAAAAGTCTACTAGAACATTTCTGGCTGAGAATTCATTTTTTTATCGGCTGCAAGTTTTATCATTTTGTTCAAAATTAAATTATTTTATTGATAATTCACGAATTTTGTCAGAAAAAAAAACTTGTTGTCTGAAAATTAAATTGTTTTGTCGAAAAATCTTCTTTTTGGGTGACAAATGCAATAATTTGATAACCATTTTTGTTTAATTTTTTTGTTCGTCAAATGAAAATGCGTCTATTTGACTTAAAAGAACAACAATTTGATCACGATTCTCGTTAATCAAATTGTTGAATTGTCAAGTTAAAATCCAAATAATGAAATTTTTAACCAAAAAAATAATGGGTTGTTAACCAAAAATTTTATAGTGGACTTGTCAACAAAGAATAATGAACTTTCGACCAAAAATTATACAGCTCTTCTTTCGGACAAATGGAAAAAAGAAGTACTTGTTATTAAGTTTTTGAACTTCTTGAAAATTTATCTTCTTAGTTGAAAATGCAACATTTTGTTCAAAAATTCATTTCTTTGGCAGAAAATTTATTTACTAGGTTGAAAATTCATTCGAAAATTCAAACTTCGGTTGAAAATTCATTTATTTTGTGTCGAATTAGCTTTTTTGTAGAAAATTAATCTTTTTGGTTGAAAAATTTTCTTTTCTTGTTCAAAATTACTTTTTTCATTATTAATAATTTTGTTTTTGAACTGAAAATGTGACTATTACATGTTTGGTCAAAAATGTATTTTTTATAGATATTCAATCTAGTTGGATGATAAGTCATCTATTTTGTTAAAAATTTGTCTTTTTTTGGTAGGAAATTCATCTTTTGGGTCGGAAATTTGAATATTTGGTTCCAAATTAATTTTTTTTGCTGAAGATTCATTATGTGAGTTGAAAATTCTTTTTTTTTTAATTCAAATATTTTGTTGAAAATTCATTTTTTTGGTTAAAAATGAATTTTTTTAAATTAAAATGTAATTGTTCCATTTTGCTAGACAACTGATCTTTTTTAGTTGCAAATGTAATTATTTTGGTGAAAATGCATATTTTAGGGTTGTAAATTGAGCTTTTTTGTTAAAAATTCCTCTTTTGGATTTAAAAATTAGTCTGTTTTGGTAGATGACTCGAATACTTTGTTAAAAATTCGTATTTTTCGTTTTAATTGAACTATATTTGATTGAAAATTAAAATATTTTTTAGTGTAAATATCAACTATTACTCTTTTTGTGGAGAATTATTTTTTTTATCGAAGATTCAGTATTTTTAAATTAAACTACACTCGTATTTCGAATTTGCCGCCTGAATTCCGTAGGGTTCTGGAAGGGCGGCCCCCATCAGAACCCTACTAGAAAGTCTAGTAGGGCCCAGACCAACAAAAGCGTTACATTCCTGACAGGGCCTTGTCTAGTTTTCCCCACTGAAGCCCGATTTGAAATGGGGATAACTCGTCAGAGCCCCAATTAACCCCTTTCGAAATTTCTGGACGGGCTTTCTTCTTCAAAATACTTTTTGTGACCTCACCCTTGATACTCATGAAATTAAAATTACTCATCTTGTCTATTATGTCGAGGCCCATTCACATAAAGTAGATTCGATTTTCAATGCGTCAGAGAGGACGATAGGGAAATGAAACTTGTTCAATTGTTCATTTAACTCCACCCAACCAGGAGAGAGAAATTTCAATTTTATGTCAACAATAGAATAAATACATTGGAAATTCTTGTGAACCCTGTTTGTTTTATGTTACCAGAATGAATTTGCGTTCGAGATGGACAAAGCTGATATAAAATTTAATAACCTTTTTATTTTAAGCTCCTTAACCGCCCTTATCGTAACGCTTGTGAGTGCTACTTTGCAGCTAGATAAATAAAATAATACTTTTTTCTCATCAAACGTTAATGAGATAATAAGACCGTATTTAATGGTGTTCTTAACATAACGGAGAAAATGGATTCTTTATTAAATCCTGTATTTCTGCGATTTTTAAGCAATAAGAACAATTTTATCTGTCATAAAGTGAAAAAGAATGATTATTTTATCATTCACAGTGGTAATAAAAGTCAAACATCTAGATATATTAAAGCATTTCAAGGTAGTATAAATTTTATTATAGGCACTAGCAGTAAATGCCTAACATTAGATATATAGATAATTTAAAAATATATTAATAAACAAATTTTTAAGTAACTGGAACTCAATATATAAACTCAAAATAAAATTCTGTGCAATAAAGCGAGAAAACCTAAGTCAATTCCATTCACTGGTAATTTTCATCCAAACAGTTGCATTAAAGAATATGATTTTTCAACCAAAAAGAATTATTTTCTATTATAAGATGAATTTTCGATAAAAGACATATATTCATAACCAAATATTTGTATTTTAAACCAAGAAGATTTTTAACTAAGTAGTTAAATTTCAAACCAAAAAATATCAATATGTAATCAAAAATAAAGTAGCTAAATTAATATTGACGACAATTATGTTCAATAAATGAAAAAGAATTTTTTACGCAAGATTCTAATATTGTACGAAATAGTTTAATATTATACCAGATTTTTGAATTTTAAAGGAAAACACATTTTTTTCTATAATGCATTTGAATTTTTAACCGGAGGATATGAATTTCCAACAAAAAAGTTAATTTACAACTAATCAAATAATTTTTTAACAAAATAGTTGAATTCTCAATCGAAAAATCCATTTTTAACCAAAAAAAATAGAATTTTTAAATTGTATGAATCTTCAGCCACGAAAATGAACTTTTCAAAAAATAGGTCAACTTTCAACCAAGAATTTAAATTTTCTATCTACAAAGATGAATTTTCATCAAAATACTTGATTTTTAACCAAGAAGTGTAATTTTCTAGTACAAAATATACATTTTTAATTACAAATATCAATTTTCAGCCAAAAATGAAATACTTTTTTCCTAAACAGTTAATTTTGTTGAAGCTTTGTTTTCTGCGATAAAATGTTATTCTTTTTGGTGACTAATTCCCTTTTTTGGTTGAAAATTCATTTATTTGACAGAAAATTTATTTAGTAGGTTGTAAATTTATTCAGAAATGCAAAATTCGGTCAAAGATTCATGTATTTAATGTAGAATTAGTTTTTGTTCGTAGAAAATTAATCTTTTTGGTTAAAAATTTATTTTTTTCTTGAATAAAATTAGTTTTTTTTTAATCTGGAATTGTGACTATAACATGTTTTGTCGATAATATATATCTTTTTTTATAGATATTCAATGTAGTTGATTGATAAGTCATCAACTTTGTTAACAATTTTTTGTTTAAAAATTTAACTATTTCGTTGAGAATACATTTTTTTGTGAAAAATTAATATTTTCGAATGATAATGTAATTTTTCCATTTTTATAGAAAACTGATCTTTTATCGTTGGAAATTTAATCATTTTGGTAAAAATGCATATTTTTTGGCTGTAAATTAACTTTTATTGTTAAAAATTCCTCTTTTTGACTGGAAAATTAGTCTCTTTTGGTTGAGGATTCAAATACTTTGTTAAAAATTCGTATTTTTTGTTTTATTCCAACTGTATTTGATTGAAAATTAAAATATTGTTGGTGTAAATATCAACTATTACTCTTTTCGTGGAGAATTAATTTTTTTATTGAAGATTCATCAGTTCGGTTAAAAATTTAATTATAGTAGTTCAACTCTCAACCAAGGAGTTAAATTTTCTATCTAAAAAGATGAATTGTCAACAAAATGCTTGATTTGTAACCAAAAAAATGTAATTTTCTAGTACAAGATATACATTTTTAATTAAAAATATGAATTTTCAACCGAAAATTTGATAGTTTTTTACTTGAACACCTAATTTGCTACAAAATAGTTAAATTTTCAAATAGATAGTTTCATTTTTAACCAAGAAGTTGAATTTTCTTCCGAAATAAAAAATTCGAACCGACGACCAGAGTTTTCAATATGAAAATTTGCATTTTGAGATTTCTTATATTTTATTTTCATTTTCTGCTTATATAATGAAGGCATCCTATCAGTTTTATAATGGATTAACCATTTTTAAGACCAGAAAAAAAAAGTTGTTCAAATATAATTTTTGATTTCAAAAAATATATCAAAATATCACAAAAGAGCAAGAGATTTTTGCCGGAAAACTTTTATAAGTAAGTAAACTTTTATCTGAAAATTTTGTGTACCTTTGGTTGTTTCCGCGAAAAATGCAAAAATTTTATTTAAAAAAAAAAAATGTCAGTATGAAACACTGGTTCGCCAAGAATAACACTCACAAGATATATAATAAATATTGCCCGTTATCTCTGAAAAAAATATAATTCTTTTAAAGTAGGATTTTTGAGAAAATCCACTTTCAATAATTTTAGAAAAATGGCCGAAATTTCGTCATTTTTTCCAACAAATTTTATTTTCTTATTTTCTGTGTCCATTTTTGAGAATTCACAGGTAATATTGGTAATAAATAAAAAAAAATGTATTTAACTGTGAATAAATGAATAGGATGATTACCATTATTAATAATGGCAAATGGAATAATAATAATAATGAATAATAATGGAAAAAAATAATGGAAATGATTATTTTATAATTTATATCGTTAATAAAAGTCAAACATCTCGAGATATTGAACCATTTCCAAGTAAAATTCTTCCGATTTTTCAACGCAACTTTTGCCCTTTTCGGTAACGTTTGGAGAAGAAAAATGGGTCAAAGATAATATTTTGTAAATGATTCCTGGTACTCATAATTCATAACTGAAGCTCACCCGCCGAATTATTCCCTTCTTCAAAGTAGTATATATTTCATTATGGATAATAAAAATTAGATAATCACCATCATTCTTAAATCAGAGGGAATATCTGAAATTTTTATTAAATTGGCTGCATTTTGTGACAAATTGATATTGTAAATACAGTAAACTCTCGCTTATTCCAAGGCTCACTCATTCTTAGTCTCCTGCTCAGACATTTCAAATTCATTTTTTTCTTTTATAATTAATTAACTGAAAATTTATCTTTTCGGTTAAAAACTCATTTTTTTGTTGTTGAAAATACATCTTTTTCGGTAGAAAATTATCCTACTTTTTTGAAAAATCATCTTTTTGATTGAAAACTCATCTTTTAGGTTGAAAATTAATTTTGCCTTAGCTGAAAATTCAACTATTTCCTTGAATTTCCTTTTTTTTGTTCAAAATTATTTTTTAACTGAAAATTAAGTTATTTCATTTTTGATTAAAAATTTATCTTTTTAGTTGAAATTTCAACTGTATGTGGTTGAAGATCTATGTATTTTGCCGAAATTTTTTCATTCATAAATAATTTTTTTTACTAAATATTAAATTTTTTTTTTAATTTCATCTTTTTTAGTTGAAAATTAATATCCTTCGTTAAAAATTCATGTATTTTCTCAAAAATTCGTCTTCTTTGGTACAATATTATATTACTTATTTGAAAATGATTGAAAATTTATCGATTTTATTGAAATGTTTTTTTTTTTTAAATTATTTTTTAGCTGATGATTAAGCTATTCCACTTTTTGGCTAAAATTTATCTTTTTAGTTGACAATTCAACTACGCATGGTTGAAAATCTATGTATTTTGTAGGATTTTTTTATTTTCAATTCATTTTTTTAACTGAATATTTAAATATTCAATTTTTTCTTTAATTCATCTTTTTTAGTAGAAAATTAATCCCTTTGGTTAAAAATTCATGTATTTTGTTAAAAATCCCTCTTTTATGGTATAATAGATAAGAAAATTGAATTTTCAAAAAGATAGTTTAATTTTCAACGAAAGAGATAAATTTTCAACTAAAAATCTCAATTCTCCACAAAATAAATAAATTTTCAACTAAAAAGATAAATTTTCAAACCAAAAATGGAACAATTAAATTTTTAATAATAAAAAAAAATAAATTTCAACCAAAAAAAATCAAATTTTCCACAAAATTGTTAAATTTTCAACTATAGAAATAAATTTTCAACTAAAACAAAAAATAAATCTTCAACCAAACATGAAAAAGTTAAATTTTCACATAAGAAAATGGAATTATCACAAAAATAGTTCAATTTTCAATGAAAGAAATAAATTTTCAACTAAAAAGATAATATTTTAAACCAAAAATGGAACAGGTAAATTTTCAGAATGGAAAACTGAATTTTCTGCAAAATAGTTCAAATTTCAACGAAATAAATAAATTTTCAACTAAAAATATAAATTTTTAAACCAAAAATAGAACAGATAAATTTTCCGTTAAAAAAAAAGATAATTTTCAACCAAACAAAATTAAATTTTCAACAAAATTGTTAAATTTTCAACTTTAGAAATTAATTTTCAAATAAAAAAAATTTCAAGAAAAAATGGGAAAGTTAATTATTCAGATAAGGAATCTGAATTTTCAACAAAATAGTTCAATTTTCAACGAAAGAAATGAATTTTCGACTAAAAAGATAATTTTTTGACCAAGAATGAAACACTTAAATTTTTAGTTAAAAAAGCTTGATTTTCAAACAAAAAAATCTAATTTTCAATCAAATAAATTAAATTTTCAACTATAGAAATTAATTTTCAACAACAACAAAATGTTCAACCGCAAATGGAAAAGTTAAATTTTTAGATTAAAAAATTGAATTTTCAACAAAATTGTTCAAATTTCAACGAAATACATGAATTTTCAACTAAAAAGATGAATTTTTAAACCAAAAATGGAACAGTTAAATTTTTCGTGAAAAAAAAAAATAATTTTCAGTCAAACAAAATAAAATTTTCAACTATAGAAATAAATTTTCAACTAAAACAAAAATTCAATTTTCAACCAAAAATGGAACAGGTACATTTTTAGTTAAGATTTTCAACAAGAAAATTAAATTTTCATCAAAACTGTTCAATTTTCAACATTAGAAATGAATTTTCAACAACAATAAAATTTCTACAAGAAATGGAAAAGTTAAATTTTCAGATAAGAAAATTAAATTTTCGACAAAATAGTTCGATTTTCAACAAAAGAAATAAATTTTCGAATAAAAAGATAAATTTTTCTACCAAAAAAAGAATAGTTAAATTTTCATTTGAAAAAAATTAATTTTCTACCAAACAAAATCAAATTTTCAACCAAATAAACCAAGTTTTTCACAAAATAGTTCAATTTTCAACTAAAATGATACATTTTTAACAAAAAATGGAGCAGTTTAATTTTTAGTTAAAAATATTGCATTTTCAATAAAATTGTTCAATTTTCGACAAAAGAAATAAATTTTCAACTAAACAGATAAATTTTTAAACCAGAAATGGAACAGTTAAATTTTCCGTTAAAAAATATTATTTTCAACTAAACAAAATCAAAATTTCAACAAAATTGTTCAATTTTCAACTATAGAAATAAATTTTAAACTAAAAATGGAAAAGTTAAATTTCCAGATAAGAAAATTGAATTTTTAACAAAGCAGTTAATTTTTCAATTGAAAACAAAAATTTTTAACCAAAAATAGAACAGGTAAATTTTTAGTTAAAAAAATTTGATTTTCAAACAAACATAATCAAAATTTCATCAAAATTGTTAAATTTTCAACTATAGAAATGAATTTTCATAAACAGCAAAATTTCAACAAAAAATGGAAAAGTTAAATTTTCAGACAAAAATAATGAATTTTCAACAAAATAGTTCAATTTTCAATGAAAGAAATAAAGTTTCAACTAAACAGATAAATTTTTGAACCAAAAATGGAACAGTTAAATTTTCTATTAAAGAATATATTATTGTCAACCAAACCAAATTGAAATTTTCAACAAAATTGTTAAATCTTCAACCATATAAATTAATTTTTAACTAAAAAAAAAATTTCAACCAAAATAGGAAAAGTTAAATTTTCAGATAGTAAAAGTGAATTTTCAACAAAACAGTTGAATTTTCAATGCAAAAAATAAATTTTCAACTGAAAAAATAAATTTTAAAACCAAAATTGGGACAGTTAAATTTTCCGTGAAAAAAAAAACATAATTTTCAACCAAACATAATCAAATTTTCAACAAAATTGTTAAATTTTCAACTATAGAAATAAATTTTACAAAAAATTCAACCAAAAATGGAAAAGTTAAATTTTCAGATAAGAAAATTGAATTTTCAACAAAATAGTTTAATTTTCAACCAAAAAATAAAAATAAATTTTTAACCAAAAATGGAACAGGTAAATTTTGAAATGAAGGAAATTAATTTTCAACCTAAAAATATCAAATTTTTAACTATAGAAATTATTTTTCAACAACAACAAAGTTTCAACCAGAAACGGAAAACTTAAATTTTCAGATAAAATTATTGAATTTTCAACAAAATAGTTAAATTTTCAACGAAAGGAATAAATTTTCAACTGAAAAGATAAATTTTCAACCAAAATTGGAACAGACAAATTTTTAGTTTAAAAAATTTTATTTTCAACCAAACAAAATCAAATTTTAAACCAAAAATGGAAAAGTTAAATATTCAGGTAAGAAAATTGAATTTTCAACAAAATTGTTAAATTTTCAAGTATAGAAATAAATTTTCAACTAAAACAAATAATAAATTGTCAACCAAAAATGGAAAAGTTAAATTTTCATATATGAAAATTGAATTTTCAACTAAAAAAAAAAATCAATTTTCAACCAAAAATGGAAAAGATCAATTTTCAACTAAAAAAATAAATTTTTCAACCAAACATGGAACCGTTAAATTTTCCGTTACAAAAACAATAATTTTCAACTAAACAAAATAAAATTTTTCAACCAAATTTTTAAATATTCAACTGAAAAAATATTCAATCAAAAATTAATTTCAACCAAGCAAAATCAAATTTTCAACAAAATTGTTAAATCTTCAACCATAGAAATGAATTTTCAACTAAAAAAAAATTTCAACCAAATAGGAAAAGTTAAATTTTCACATAAAAAATGGAATTTTTAAGAAAATAGTTCAATTTTCAACATAAGAAATTAATTTTTGACTAAAAAGATAAATTTTCAACCAAAAACGTGCAAGTTAAATTTTCATACAAAAAAATTGAATTTTTAACAAAATAGTTCAATTTTAAACGAAATAAATGAATTTTCAACTAAAAAGATACATTTTTAACTAAAAAAAAACGAAATTTCAATAAAATATTCAAATTATATTAATATTCAAAAAATATAGGATATTCAAAGAAATCAAGGATTTAAGGAAATTCAAGGAATTCAAGAATTTCGAGAATTCAAGGAATTCAGCATACTCAAGGATTTCAAGGAATTAAGGATATTCGAAAATTTCTAGAAATGCAGAGAATTTATGAAATTCAGAGAATTCGAGGAATTCAGAGAATTCGAGGAATTCAGAGAATTCGAGGAATTCAAAGAATTCGAGGAATTCAGAGAATTCGAGGAATTCAGAGAATTCAAGGAATTCAGAGAATTCAGGGAATTCATAGAATTCAAGGAATTCAGAGCATTCAGGGAATTCATAGAATTCAGGGAATTTGTGAATCCCTGGGAATTCAAGGATGGCATAGAATTCAAGAAATTAAGGGAGTCAAGAGAATTCAAGGAATTCGTAGAATTCAGGGATTTAGAAGAATTCAAGGAATTCAGAGAATTCAAGGAATTTAGTGGATTCAGAATATTCAATTAATTCAAAAAATTTCAGAGACTTTGAAGCATCTTGGTAATTCAAAGAATTCAGGGAATTTCAGAATTTTGACAGCATTAAAGGAAATCAAGGAATTCACAAAATCGATGGAGTTCAGAGAATAATTTAATAAATTCAGTAATGCAGGGTATTCAAAGAATTCAAGAAATTTTAGAAATTCAGAATATTTAAGGAGCGTAAGGAATTCAGAGAATTAAAAAAATTCCAGGAATTCATAGAAATCCGAATATTCCAGAAATTCAGGATATTCAAGAAATTCAAGTATTTCAGGGAATTCAGAAAATTTAAGAGATTTTCGAATATTTCGTGAATTTAAGAAATTCAAGGATTTGACGCGCAATTTGAATTTCGCAGTTTGGTTATTTTCTAGTTCATGAATTTTATTTCCACAAATTCGATGTTTTTTTTCCAAATTAGATTTATTTAAAAAATACTGTTCTTGAATATCTTAACGGAGAAGAAAAGATTGGAATTCAAATTTCGCGCTGAATCATGGAACTCTACTGCCACGTTTAAACATAACCTCTAACTTTGAGGCAATTATGGCGCGAAATTTCAAATTTGTTTATCTCACAAAATTAGACAAAGAGGTTAAGAATATAAAATTCTAATTGTGATTAAGAAAATTTAATGACGAATTAAAATCTTTTTGATTCACGTAACCCATAGAATAAAGTAACTCATATTGGTGGGAGTAAACTGAATAACAATGGCGATATCTTGTGCTGACAATAAGAGGTCCTTTCACTTTCGAAAGTATTTAGTTTTAAACGTGCAGTACGTGTCTTTAGTCATGATTCCAGAAATTTCAATTCGCTTCTCAGGTAAATAAAAAAATCCTTAACAACCCAAAAAATATTTTTATTTTTGAAAATAATTCAATTTTAATTAAATTTATTCAAATAAAAAATTGAATTTTAAGAAATTTTGTTCACAAAAACCTACGTTTTTATTAAATAAAATAATAATTATTTGAAAAAATAAATTAACAAAAGAAAATTTTTTTTTCAGATATTTTAATAGTTGCAACAGCAGCACTTTTGATATCATACTTGGTTCGGTTTTATCAAGAAAAATGGATTCAATTTTTAAAACTGGCTTTTATTTTGCCAGGACCTCGAGCTTATCCTTTAATTGGAAATGCTCTCGAATTTGCATGCGAACCAAAAGGTATTAAAAAATAATTTTTTTTTCAAATTTGATCTGATTATTAGATTTTTTTTTGCAGATTTATTAAATCGTATTGTAAACATTGTTATACCTTATATTAATTCGACACCGATGAGAATATGGATGGGGCCAATACTGTTTGTGGTTATCACAAAGCCTCGAGATATTGAGGTAACATAAAAAAATTAAAAATAATTTAAATAAATTAAATCGAATCAGTAAAAACGAGTGAAAAATAAAAAAATTTATACTTAAATATAAATAAATAATGAAATAATTAAATGAAGTGTACAAAGACTTTACAAGAGTATTTTAGAGTTCCTTCAACGCGAAATAAAAAATATGGTGGACTTCCTTCATGCAAACTGAATCATTTTTATTATTCCAGTCTCGTTGTATTCTTAACGACATTCCACTTTCGATATCAAGGCTCTCAAAGATAGACATGAGCTGAATAAAAATAAAAACCTCCAGCCTGAGATATATTCAAAAATATACAAATAAATAGATTTTACGCCTAGAATAATAAAAAGACTACAAAAAATTATTGGAGAGGCATTAGAAAAATATTTAGATGCTTTCAAAAGTGATTGTTTAATTAATTGTTAATTTAATTCGATCAAAAATTTTATTTTAACCCCAAATGAATTTAAGTAGCGAACAGGTGACCAATTGGGGAAGGTCTTTTCAAGACACACGAAAAATACGATTTTGAAATTTGAATTTCGCGCCACAATTATAAAGTGTCACACTTAAACATAACCTCAATTTTGACGCTCCGGCGCGAAATTACAAAGTTTGGATACATTTATTTAAAACGATTTCAAAGCTGATTTTTCAGAATTAAGGAAATGTTTAGTGAAAATCTAAAATTTAAAAGAACTTGAAAGATTTAAGGTATTTTTTTTAGTTTTGGGGGATTTAAAAAAATGTGAAAAAAATTAAAAATTTTTTCAAAATATATTCCGAAGCTTTAGAAGTTTCGTAATGTTTCAAAAGTAATTTAAATCTTGAGAAGATTTTCAAAAATTTTAAACAAAATCTAGATGTTTTAAGATTTCAATATAAAATTCAGAAGCTTTTTAGCAATTTTGAAAAACGTTTCAAGAGAATTAAACAATTTTCTTAAGATTTCTAGAAAAATGTTAAATGTTTGTTTTATTTGAAAAATTAATTTTAAGAGAAAATTAGAAACAATTTTAAAACAATGAAAATTATTTCCTTAAATTTCGAAACAGAATATAGAAAATTGTAAAGCAAAATTTGTCAATTTTGAAAAATTAATGTTTAATTTAAATCACTTAAAAATATATTTCTAAAAAGAATCTGGAAGATTTTTAATCAATTTCTTTGAATTTTCAGGATTTAAAAAAAATTGAATCATTTTAAAAGATATTTAAAAGCAACAAAATTTCAAATATAATTTAAAATTTGAAAAAATTGCAATTTAATGTAGATTTTTGAAGGTTTAAAAATAATTTAAATCATGTTGTAAGAATCCTTGAATTCCTTCAATAAGCGGAATTCCTGAAATTCTTGAAATTCTCTGAATCCTCTGAATTCCTTGAATATTATGAATTCCTGAAATTACTTCAAGTCTCTAAATTCCCTGAACGCACTAAATTTTTTGAATTCCTCAAATATTCTGAATTCGCTGAATGCCTTGAATGTTTTGAATTCTCTGAATTTCTTGAATTTTCTGAATTTTCTGATTTCCTAAAATGCTCTGAAATCACTGAAATTCCTTGAATTTCCTGAAATCTTTCAATATTCTGACTTCAATGACTTAGTTGAATTTCTGAAATTCTTTGAATTATCTGAATTTCATGAATTACCTTAATGCTTCGCAATCCTCTCCGAATTGCTTGAATTCTCTGAATTTCTTGAATTCTTCGAATTTATTTAATTCTCCGAATTCCTTAAATTCTCTGAATTCTTTAAACTGCCCGAATTCACTGAATTCTCCAAAATCTCTGAATTATCCAAATTCCCGGCATTTCTTAAATTCTCTGAATTCCATGAATTCCCCGAACTCTCCAAATTCCCTGAACTTTCCATATTCCCTGAATTATCCAAATTCACTGAATTCTTCAAATTCTCTGAATTCCTTGACTTTCTCAAATCCCCCGAGCCCTTCGAATTCCCTGAACTTTCCGAATTCCCTTAATTCTCTGAATTCTCTGAATTCCCCGAATTATTCAAATTCCCTCCGTATCTAGAATTCTCTAAATTCCTCGAATTCCCTAAAGTCTCTGAATTCCTCGTAGATTAATTAATTTATCTTTAATTAATTGAATTTTTAATTTAATATAATGTTTAATTTAATTTATCTTGTTTCATAATTCCTTGGATTATATATAATAATTCGTTAAATTCTCTGAATTCCTTGATTTCCCTAAACTCGCCGAATTCCCAGAACTCTCCGAATTCTCTGAACTTTCCGAATTCTCTGAACTTTCCGAATTCTCTGAATTCTCCAAATTCCCTTAACTCTCCGAATTCCCTGCATTCTCTGAATTCTCCGGATTCCCTAAATTATCAAAATTCCATGAATTTCTTGAATTCTTTAAATTCCTTGAATTTCTTAAATTCTATAAATTCCTGGAATGCCCTGAATTCATTAAATTTTTTTTCTAAATTCCTCAAATTCTCTGAATTCCTGGAATTCCTCGAATTCCCTGAACTCTCTGAATTCTATTAATTCCCTGAATTATCCAAATTCCTTGCGTATCTAGACTTCTCTAAATTCCTCGAGTTCCCTGAAGTCTCTGAATTCCTGGTCTTAATTCGTTAAATTCTCTGAATTCCTCGAATTCCATAAACTCTCCAAATTCCCTAAACTTTACAAATTGTCTGAATTCTCCGAATTTCCTGAATTATCTAAATTCCCTCAATTATCTAAATTCCCTGAATGTCTTGAATTCTCTAAATTCCTTGAATTCCCTGATTTCTCTTAATTCCATGAATTCTCAGAATTCTCAGAATTTCATGAATTCTCTGAATTCTCCGAATTCCCTAAATTATCAAAATTCCCTGAATTTCTTGAATTCTTTAAATTCCTTGAATTCTCTGAATTTCTAAAATTTCTCAAATTCTCTGAACTCTCCGAATTCCTTCAATTCACTGAATTGTCCGACTTCCCTGAATGTTCAGAATTCCCTGAATTCTCTGAGTTATCCAAATTCCCTGAATTTCTCGAATTCTTAAAATTCCCTAAATTCTCTGAATTCCTCGAATTCCCTGAACTATCTGACTTCCACGAATTTTCAGAATTCCCTGAATTGTTCAAATTCTCTGAGTTATCCAAATTCCCTGAATTTCTCGAATTCTCAAAATTCCTTAAATTTTCTGAATTCCTTAAATTCCTCGCATTCCCTGAACTGTCCGACTTCCCTGAATTTTCAGAATTTCCTGAATTCTCTGAATTGTCCAAATTCTCTGAGTTATCCAAATTCCCTGATTTTCTCGAATTCTCAAAATTCCTAGAATTCTCTGAATTCCTTGAATTCTTCGAATTCCTTTAATTGTCTAAATTTTCTTAATTTCTTCTATTCACCTATATTACTCTGAATTCCATAAATATTTGGAATTTTCTGAATACCCTGAATTCCTTCAATTCTTCTGAATTTTTTGCATTTTTTTGAAAACCTTGGAATTCAGAAAATTTAACGAATTCAAGGATTTCAGAGGATTGGCGTCACTCCACGAATTCAGAGAATTTCAAGGATTTCAAAATAATGAAAGAAATTAAGAAAATTAGGATGAATTCAAAAAGGTCAGATGATTCAGAGAATTTAGATGAATTCAGATACATAAGATTTTTTGGCGAATTCAGAAGATGTCAAGGAAGTTAAGAGAATGCAAAAGGATTTGTAGGATTTTAAAAGCATTCCAAGAAATTTAAAATCATTAAAAAATGAATATTTTGTGGGTAGCTTTCCAAGTTGCCAAGCCCCTTTCCACATTAATTTGTGCAAAAAAATTGTTTGCATGAAAAATAAAACCATGCCTATCAAAGTATTATTTTTTTAAGTAATTGAATAAATTAAAAAAATTAATTGATAATCTAATGTTATAAACAGTTTTATTTCATCTTTAGATCATACTGAATAGCCAACAGGCGACCAATAAAGGATTCCCTTATAAATTTCTAAAACCATTCATTGGAGATGGCCTCATCAGTGGATCAGGTAAAAGAATTAATATTCATTGAAGTATAAAAAAGACAATTTTAAAATTTGAATTTCGCGCCAAAATTACAAAGTACCACACTTAAACATAACCTCAGCTTTTACGCCGTGGCGCGAAATTACAAAATTGGACAGATTCATTAAAATTAATCATTATTATGAATATTTCTGAATTCTTTTTTTAAATTATAATTTGAAAATTAATTAATTTTTAACATTAAAAAATTGTTTAAGGGCCAATGTGGAAAAAGCATCGAAAAATGGTAACACACATATTAACCCAAAAAGTTCTGGATGGATTTTTGGAAGTTTTTGATCGACATAGTCAGAATTTGGTAGAAAAATTAAAATCGGAATCAGTTGGAAAAGTTATTGATATTCTGGGACCTATTGAAGAATGTACTGTCGATCTTGTCTGCGGTATTTTATTTTCAAAAATGCAAAGAATATTAATCAATAATTTCGATTACAATCATGTCTGGCGATTAATTAATTGATTTATTTTTTATTTTCAGAAAGTGTGATGGGATGTTCTGATATTAACGCATTCATCGATTCTGATCAAAACTTCATACATTATTCTGCTGAGTAATTGTATTCATAATAATAATGATATTCAATTCTTTTAGAAAAATACTATTCGTAATTCTTTAAATCGAAATAGAAAACTTTTCAATTTGAATTTCGCGCCAGAATCACCTTAAATTTGGAGGTTATGTTTGAGCATGGTCCTCCGTAATTATGGCGCGAAATTCAAATAGCAATATAAATCATCAATTTTGCAGAATGTACAGAGTTGTTCACGATCGAATGACGAAAATCTGGCTCTATCCTGACTGGATTTATAAATTAACAGAAAATTATAAAATACACGCTAAAGGCCAGAAAGTCATAGAAAATTTCGTTAAAAAAGTAAGAAAGAAATTTTGCTCTGGTAGAAAATTGTAATAAAAATAAATCAATTTCTTTATAATAATTGCAGTGCATAGCGGAAATGAAGAAAAAGAGAAAACTCGGAAAATCTGAAAATGTAAAATCTATTTTGGAGCGACTTTTGGATAATATTGATAATTCTGGAATACAAATTAGCGACGAAGAACTTAAGGATGAAATGATTACAATTTACTTAGCGGTATATTTTCGAGCAAATAATTTTTTTTTAATTTTTCATAATGAAATATAGTTTTTTAAATGTAATTTTAGGCACAAGATACTATGGCTGTAATAAGCAGTTTTGCCACTTTAATGTTAGGAATTCATGAAGAGATTCAGGAGGAGGCGAGAAAAGAAGTTGAAAAAATTCTTGGCAATGATCGAATCACTTCTGAAAATATTTCTGAATTAAAAGTTGTGGAAAAAATTATTAAGGAAACTTTGAGACTTTTTCCGATTGCTCCTATTATGGGGAGGACTTCCACGGGTGAAATAAAATTGGGTAAAGATAATTTCAATTTAAATTTCGCGCCACTATGAGGTTATAATTTGAGGTTATGTTAAAATGTGGCTTCACGATTTTATGGCGCGAGATTTAAAGTTGTGTTTGACCAATTGTTTATTTTAATACTTTAGAATAATTATAAAATTGTTTTTAGATTCTTGTACGATACCAGCGGGTTGTCAATTAATTTTAGTTCCTTTTATGACTCATAGAAATTCGCAATATTGGAAGGAACCAGAAAAATTTAATCCTGAGAGATTTTGCTCTGAAGAAATTGCAAAAAGAGATCAATTTTCTTTTATTCCTTTTAGTGGTGGTCCCATGGGTTGCATTGGTCAGTATTTTCAGAATCTGAACAACTTTTCAATAAAAATTAATTTTTTAAATAAAGATAAAAAAATATATAAAATTTTATCTTTTATTTTTCAGGACAAAGATACGCGATGATGAGTTTAAAGACGATAATTTCGAATATGGTGCGAAATTTTAAAATCAGTTCTAAAGTTGAAATGAAAGATATAAATTTGAAAACTGACATTTCTGTTCGATCTGTAAATGGTTATAAAGTTTCTTTGAAAATCAATTAAAATTATTTTCACACAGAAGCTAAAATAAAAAATGCAATTTAAATTCTACGCCACAATATTTTTAATTTTTTTTTTAATAATCTTTTTAGATAAAAATTGTTTTTAATTTTCTCAGAATTCTTAAAAAGCTTCTAAATTCAAGTTCGAGATCTTGCAAAATTTAAATTTTCTTAAAAATTTTTGGAAATCTTCTCAAGATTTAAATTATTTTTCAATCCTTGCAAAACTTTTATAGCTTCTAAATATATTTTTTTAAAAATTCCAAAATTTTCTTGAATTTTTTTTAATCCTGAAAAATTAAAAAAAATGTCCTGCCAAATAAAAAAAATTATTTAAAAAAAATATTCAGAGGTTTTGCAGAAATTTCAAAATAGTTTTAAAAAATTCAAAACATTTCAAAACATTTCAAATGACTAATTTGAAAAAAAAATCTAATTTTCAATTCTGCATGATTACAACATTTTAGTGAAAATTCGGGTAAGCTTAAGAGATATTTGAATGTTTTTAAAAAATAAAAAATTATTTAACTTGAACAGATTTAAAAAATTGAAACAAATACAGATTTTTGAAGATTTTGAAATACATTTTTTTGAAGCTGATGATAAAAAATAGTTTCTATTCAATTACAAAGAAAATATTTATAAAATAATTGTTATTTAAGGCTGTTTCTTTCTTGTAAAATATAAATAAAAAAATGTCATATTCGATGGAACAATAAAAAAAACTATTGTTAAAAATACAAATATTTGTTTTAATTCAGCAAGCATCCTACCCTATGTTATATAATATAATAACATATATTTATGAAAATCTTTGTCTAGAAATATTATAAACCACATTTTCTCAGTGTTTCTGGCTCAAATTCGTTGAAACTTCTTCGTTCTGATTGCACTCTTTCAAAAGTGTATTCCCCTATCCAGAATCCAAAAAGAAATTGAAATTATTTTCACACAGAAGGTAAAATAAAAAACTAAAATTTGAATTTCGCGCCACAATAATATCTAAATTAGAGGTTATGTGTAAGAGTGGCTTTGAAATTTTATGGCGCGAAATTCAAAGTGCAACATTTTTTTTCAATTTAAGAGTTGATTAATTTTTTCCTGAATTAATTATCGATCATCACAGAAAGAATAAGTATATAGATTGTTATTAATTTTTTTCTACAATTAACATTATAAATAAATTTGAAAAATATCACATGAAATTAAAATTTCTGTTATTTTATTATTATTGTTAATACACTTTTTAAATCAGTTAATCTCAGATTTTTAATTAATTAATTTTTTATCATACAATAGAATATCCGGAACCGTTTCCTGTTTCTCACGCTTTGATCTTGAAACCAGGACGTTACTAAAACACAGAAGGTTGTAGATATTATCGATATAAATTTTTGCACGAAATCTGATAATGATTCGCTCTTTATAAGGAGCGGTAAAATAAAAATTGATCAGTGTTAAAACTAAAAGCAATACAAGAAAATTGCAGAATGTTTACAATCGTTTTTCTGGTTTCTCTCTTGGGAAAATTGGCCCTGGGTGCTGAGGTAATTAATTTTTGTTTAAATTTATTATATTATTAACTTTTATTCGGAGTTATTTTATAATATTTATGAAACTAACTTATTAGAATATAATTTTATTATTATATTTCAGCCAAATTTGTTGATGAAATTTAACAATGCGGAAGTAATAAACAATGAAAATCCGATTATGGGTAAATGGTCGGCTGTAATTAATCCAGGGGATGAAGAAAATTCTATTGATATAACTGCAGAATTCAAGGATACTGTTCCACTAGACGCTTTGGTAATTACACAATTTTTTTAATTAAAAGAAGTAATTATATTGATACAAAATTTCAAATACTTCCAATTTCGCGCCACAACTGGTAGAGACACATAACCTCAAACTTTGTCTTTGAGGCAAAGTTTGAGGTTATGTTTAAGTGTGGCTAGGAGATTGTGGCGCGAAATTTGAATTGTGAGTAAATAATTCTGCCAATAGAATGAAAAATCCATTTTGAATATAAATAAATAGACTGAAAAATAAAATTTTCACAGATGCTCATCGTGATTGACAACGAAGATGGCTCAAAGAAAAATTTTGATATGAGACTATGTGATGCAATGCATGAAGTTGTAATAGGACATGATTTATTCTCGCGAATGTCTCCAAAAGACAAGGCACCACAAAATTGTCCAATCCAACCGGTAATAATCCACCTATTATTATTTTTTATCTGATTAGAAATTCTCTAAATTATTTATAATTAATTATTTTATCACATTTATTGCTTCAAAAAATAATGTAATTTGATTTATTTATAATTTATTCATAATACTTGCCATTGTTTAAATAATTAAAATAAAACCTTATTTTCCAGGCAAGTCTAGTTATCAAAAATTACTCCCCATATAAACCACTGATTCCATCTGGCCTTTTGGAGGATGGAATAATCAAATATACCGTCAAGTTGACAGATGCAAATAAAAACCCGTGGGTTATTTTTAATATTGAACTTGAAGTAAGTCATGGTCCCCTTATTCCACAAATCGAATAACAAATTCTTTCAAGGATGAGGCTCGAAAAAATATTTTTTCTTTTTATTCACTATAAAATATTCTACACTCAAAATAAAAAATATTAAATATGTGCACTCAACTTACAGAAAAATAAATATTAATTAAAATCGAAATTATGTGAGCCTTTTTATTACCCTCACCGCAATTTTTTTTCTAATTTCAATCAAAATTTTTTACTAGATATCCAATATATTTCGAAACTATCCCAATACAATTTTTTGTTTAGACCAAAATTTAAAAAGTAAAAACTTTTTCAAAATTTGAAACAAAATTTTTTGATGAGTTTGAGCAATTTTCGTCAGTTTCTGGTACACGACAAAAAGAATTGCAAATCATCCCAATGCCATTTTTGATTTCGATGAAAATTAAAAAAGTTATATACTTTTCAACATTTTAAAAATGTTAAAAAAAAAAAAAAATTTTTTTGATAGATTTAGAAATATGAGTCTAAATTTTTACTAGATATAAAATATATTTCAAAACTATTCCCATGCATTTTTGCAATCAGACCAAAATGAATAAATTTTCAATCCCAAAATATAATTTTTAATTTAATTCATTTTTAAAGAAAAATATTAATTTCAAACAAAGAATATAAATCTTCAACTAAAAAATATTAATTTTCAACCTAAAATGGTATAGAAATATCTATTTTGAATTAAAAAAAAAATGTTCACAAAAAAAAACGAATTTTGAACAAAACAGTTTAATTTTTAACCAAAAAGATAAATTTTCAACTGAAAAAGTTAAAAATCGTAATTTTCTACAAAAAAAAACTAAATTAAAAAAAAAACATGATTTTTGAACTAAATAGTTGAACTTTCAACTAAAAAAGATAAATTTAATAGAATGTAAATTAAAATAGTTAATTTTTCAGTTAAAAAGATTAATTTTCAACCAAGAAAATTATTTTCTAATAAAAAAAAGCGAATTTTCAACAAAATATACCAATTTTTAACCAAACAGTTCACTTTTGAACTCAAAAAGATAAATTTTCAACAAAAAATGGAAATGGACTTTTTTAATAACAAAATACGCATTTTTAACAAAAAAGATTAAATTTATATAAAAAAAAATAAATTTTCGACAAAAAGTAAAATAGTTAAATTTCTAACAAAATATATCAATTTTCAATCTAATACTTTAAATTTAAAAGGATTTTTTTGATCAAATAGTTAAATTTTCAACCAAACATGAAAGACTTAAATGTTCAGTTAAAAAAATTGTTTACAACAAATTACCATTTCTACTAAATACTTCAATACTGAAAAAAAGGTCAACTAAAATGATGAATCTTCCAAGAAAAATTAACTTTTAACAAAACACTTGAATTTTCAACCCAAAAGATGAAGTTTATACCAAAATAAGATAAAATTTCATCTTAAAAATAATTTTTCAACCAATTTTTCAATCAATTTTCTTCAGTTGAAAATTCAACTATTTGTTTGAAAATTTCTGTATTTTGTTGGAGCTGTGTCTTTTCTAGTAGAATATAAATATATATATATATCGTGGTTACAGCTGAAATTTTACCGCGATTTCGCTGGGAGCAAGTGCAATTTTTAAGATTAGCACCTGCTCCCAGCGTAATCCCGCGGTTGTCCTTATGACAAACTTTTAACTATATATATATATATGTTTGCTTTTGAGGGTTAGTTTAAAGAAAATTCCGTGAAAAATGAAAGCGTAAGCAAGACAATTTTTTATGGCCAGCAGGCCAAAGAATAAACGCTTATCTATCTAATAATTTTTGTACCTCGTTCGGGGATTTATGTTTCAGGTGAAAAATATTGCGGTTAAACATTTGATTGTATCGTGTGTCAATTTTCCAAAAAATCTAATTTCTTATATTTAATGCAATTTTTGACGATTATAAGAAAACCTATGCGTCTTATAATAAAATAGTCTTTACCAAATTTTGAGATTTTTTTAGGCTGAATATTTTTTTTTCAAACATTCTCTTGTATCTTGTATAAATTGACCGAAAAATTTACATTTTTATTTTTAATAAAATTTTTTACTATTAAAACGAAAACTATGCGTGTTATCAACAAAATAATTTTAAGGACATTCCTAAATCCTTTTAAAATAAAATATCTGCTTCTCGACATTTTTTTGTATCTCATACAGGTTTTCTGGTAAATTGAACTTTTTATTTTTTAAATAACATTTTCAATTAATAATACCAGAACCTTTGGTCAAAAATTGCTGGCTAACAAACTCGTCTGTTCTTTTTAGGTCTTGAAAAAGTATGCTATAGTATAATCCAATAAGATATTTCCTTCGAAAGTAATGCCATATCAAAACATTTTTTCTCATAGATATAAACTAGATAAAAATTCTGATTTCAATTTCGTAAACGAAAAAAAACCACTACTAAGTGAACGATCTAGCTCAAAATCGTATCCGACCTGAACATCAATTGCAGCTAAAATTTATCCAAATTTCATGATTATAGCCAGTGGTGTAGTTCTAAAACAAAAAGTGGCCTGGCGGAACTTTCCATAAACTACGTTACCAGTTTGAGCTTGGTTAAAAATTATATTATTTGGTTGCAAATTAAATTATTTAGTTGAAAATTCAACTATATTGCTAAAAAGTCAACTTTTTAAATGAAAATTAAAGTACTTTGTTAAAAATTCATTATTTTAGTTCAAGTTTTATCGGTTTGGTTGAAAATTTCACTATTTGTGCATGTGTCATCTTTTTTATTAAAAATTCAACTACTTTGTTAAATATTCATTTTTTCAGTAGCAGGTTCATCTCTCTGGTTGATCATTGAACTATTTAGTTGAACATTTATTATTTTTAGTTGAAAGTTCAACTTTTTGACTTAAAGTTGAGCTATTTTGTAAAGAAATTAATTTTTTTCATTGAGGCTTCATAATTATAGTTGAAAGTGCAACTATTTGCTTTTAAACGAACTTTTATGCAAAAATTTCTACTGTTTTCAACTTTTTGGTTAAAAAATCATATTTTTTGGTCGAATATTGAACTTTTTTGTAGATAACGTGTCTTTTTCGATTTAAAATTAAATAATTTGGGTGAAAATTCATGTATTTAGTTCAAAATTCGTCTTGTATCGTATTAATTTTCTTGGTCGAAAATTCATCTTTTTGGTGGAAACTTTAACCGCTTTGTTGAAAATTCATTCTTTTTTTAAATGAAAATAATTTTTTTTTTAATATGAAAATTTAACTATTCCATGTTTGGTTAAAACTTCATCCTGTATATTGGATAAGTTGGAAATTTGTCTTTTCGATAGAATATTAATTTTCTTGGTTGAAAATTCTTTTTTTTTTATTTAAAAAATTAACAACTTTGTTGAAAATTCGTTTTTTTTTGTTCAAAGTTATTTTTTTATCAGAGTTTTTATCTGAAAATTTAACTAAATTACATTTTTGGTTAAAACTTTATCCTGTATATTGTATAAGTTAAAAAATCAACCATTTGGTAGAAAATTTATGTATTTTGTTGAAAAGGCGTCTTTTTTTATAGAAAATTATTCTTGTATGTTTAGAATTCAACTGTTTGGTAGAAAATTCATATATTCTGTTAAAAAACGTCTTTTTGGGTAAAAAATCATTCTTGTTTGTTGAAAGTTCAACTTTTTGTTTGAGAACTCAACTATCTTGTTTAAAATTCATTTCTCTTGATTTAAATGTTTTTTTTTTTAAATTATCTTTTCCGATTTAAAAGTCCACTGTTTTCTAAAAAATTCGACTTTTTATCCTAAAAACTTTACTCTTGTGTTGAAAATTTATCTTCCATGATAGAAAAGTAATCTTTTTTGGTTGAAAATGAAATTTTTTGATGAATATTCAACTGTTTTCTGAAAAAATTGGTCTTTTCGTCTCAAAAATTCAATTATTTGATTGAATTTTTTTTTTCTGATATACCGACCATTTGATTGAAAATGCATCTTTGCATGCTGAAAATTCAACTGTTTGGTTAGAAATTCAACTACTTTGTTAAAATATAATTATTTTTAGATGGTTTGACTATTTTGTTGAAGTCACCAATTTTGGTAAAAAATTCAATTATTTTGTGAAACATTCATCCTTTCGGATTGCAAATATATCTTTTATGATAGAAAAGTCATCCTACTTAGTTGAAAGTTTATATTTCTTGGTTGAAAAGTAATTTTTTGTTAAAAATGTAACTGTCTTGACAAAATTCGTATTTTTATGTTGAAGATTCATCTCTTTGCGTAGAAAATCTTTCTCGGTTGAAAATTTTTTTTCAATTATTTTCGATATTATTTTTCATTGTGTAAAGTTATAGTAACGAAATTTGAAGAAAAAAAAACACTTTAAGTACTTAATTTTGGTAAGTTGAATTTTGTAAATTTTTTTGTCTGAGCGCAAGTCGCTTGTAATTATTTTATGTAATTAATAATTAATACACGATACGTGTTAATATATTAAAATAAGAATTGATTATTTTACTTATATTTATGCTTATGATTAATGATTATACGTTGCATTGTTTAGACGTAACAGTAGCAGGATTTCTGAATAATATACAATCATAAGATTAACTGCTCATAGTGATAACTTTTTATTTAATAATACACAGTTTGATTATAATATATATAATAATCACATTGTAGAAATATAAGAAGTCGTCATATATGTTATCCTTTGGTTTTCTTTCCGTACTCTTTTGACCCTTTCATGCATTTTGTTTCTTGGCTCTGAAAAAGCAGCAATGGTACATTTCCGAAATGCTTATTATAAAATACAAATAGAAATGTCTTACTCAAATATGAATACAATTATCAGTAAAATTATAATATGCAATTTGTATAAAATATTGAATGAACTTACCGATACTTAATATTTTGACAATTTTCAAACATAGAGTCTTGCATAATTAGTGGCAGCTTATCATTCTTCATGCATGGTAACGCCGTTTTGTAGACATTTAGCTTCGCCTTTTTGTAAAGATCATTTTTCATACAACGAGCTTGAATAAGATTGTCGTAGACCTCATCAGTAACTTTGTTCACCTTTTTTGCTCCATTCGCTAAATCATTTATTACCTCTTGTGTGAGTTCTTCAAAAGTTAGAATAGCTTTTTCTACTTTGGACCACCTGGTTTTGCCGTCAATGTTGCATTCAGCTTTTAAATCCGATTCTTTCACATTATAATAAGCTCTTAAAATAGATTTTAATAATTCTTCTCCTAAGCATAGTTGAGCATCTGCAGGTACTGAAAAACCTTAAATTTTTTTTATATATTAGATTTATATATATATAGTGAGGGAAGCGTTTGACACTTTATTCAAAAAATAAGGCATTTAAATTAAATACATTTGATTGAATGATATTTCAACTCAAAATCAACAAAAAATAAAAAAAATTAAAGTTAAAATTCAGGCCTCCTCTTTTTGAATACCACTAATATGCATATATTTCGAAAACGGTGGAAAATATCGAAACATGAAAACGGAACGTTCTGTAGAGCATTTGAAGGGAAAGAACTCTGCTGTGTGATTTATTTTTGTAACACGCATATGTTTTGAGGAAATTCGAATCTTTAATTTTCAGACAAATCGTCCCCATTTTTCTAATTTGCACATTTTTTCTTCGAAAGAGTATATGAAATCCCTGGTCAAAATATAAAAATATTCCCTTAAATATCGTAATCAATTAAGGAAATACGACATTTAAAAAAAGGCACCACTCTTTCAAAGAAAAATATTGCTTGGCATTTTTGATTCTTTTTTTATATGAAAAAATGATCGATTCTATGATTTGACATTTTACTTCGATATTATGTGTTTCTTCCTTTCATAATTAAGTAAACGAAATGAAAAATCATGTCTAAACGTCTTTATGTGCAGATAAGTCATCATGAGCACACAAAAACACTTGCATATTGTTATGTCAAAAACCACTTTAGGGCCATGAAATACTTTAAAACACTGGCAAAGTTCAATTCCAGGGAGAAATTGTTAAAATTGTATCATTTATTATGATATTTGAGCAAAGTCAAACAACTAGTAATAAATTAAACTGACCTTTCAAGTTACTATATTTTTTCTAAACTTAGCATTGTTACAACAATAAATAATTAAAATATAGTACATTGAAGTAGAATATTGAGTGTTGCCTTTATAGAAAATGGCAAAAGAAATTTGTTCCCTACAATCAGAAAAATATTTGTTACAATCAAATAAATTCTTTCTTTGACAATGAGGCAAATTAAGATTTGGTTGATGCATACAACATTTATTTGATTCAAATACATCATGGCTTAACTCAAAAAAATATAATTTGAACTAAACAAATTCTATCTTTGAAATAGTGTCAAACCAATTTTTTTTTGATTAAACAAACATTTTTTTTAATAAAATTGTAGATTGATTGTAATAAATTCTTCCGTAAGAATAAAAAAGCTTTTTATACTTGAGCTAAGGCCATGGCTACAGGTACCAAAATTTTGGTATAATCATCCGGATTTTTCTCTGATCGCATGGCAATTCAAAAATTCAATTGAATTAAGGACTTTTTTCAAATCGATAAAACATTTATCTGGGTGTAGGATTTAAAATAAAATAGCGATAAAGTAACTTATGACTTCTGTTGACATTTGTGAACATGAAACCTACTTCGCAGGAGGATTTCGCTTCTTCTTTCATTAAAAATAATTAGTTTAGACATTATTAATTTGTGAATTAAATTTCAAAATTATCTTTTGTACTAAAATTGAAAATACCACTTTGAAGTACAATTCTAAAGACAATGAAACATTTTAAATTGAAGATCTTTTTTAGCTGCTTTTCAATTTCTGAGGGTGGAAGATATGATTTTCTACATTTGGAGGTGCTTATTTTCAATATTTTACTATAAATATAGTAAAATCTTGATGAATCCTCAAAGAAAGATTTAATATTTTGTATTTAAACGAAACAAGATTCAATGTTTGAATGAAAAATAAATAAAGATGAATTTTCAACGAAGAAAGATGACTTTCAACAAAATTTTTGAATTTTCAAATAAAAAATATAAGTTTTTGATCAAAAAGAAATATTTACATTTTCCGTTTGAAAAATTAATTATCAACAAAAAAAACATGAATTTTCAACGGGTTGAATTCAAATAAAAACAAAAATTTTCAACACAATAGTTCAATTCCCAACCAAGATGATGATTTTTTAATAAAAAAGGAAAATTTTCTACTAATTTGTTAATTGTTCAAATTAACAGTTTAATATTCAGCAAAATTGTTGTATTTTTAATTAGAAAATATCAGTTTTCAACTTAAGAAGATAAGGTTTCAACCAAAAATGGAATAGTTTCATTATTAGCTTGAAAAATTAATTTTTAACAAAAAAAGAATTTTCTACCAGCCAAATTGAAGAAGGATGAATTTTTAACAAAATAGTTGAATCCACAGCCTGGAAAATTCATTTAAAAAAAAGATTAATTTTTTACCCAAAAACATGAATTTTCAACAAAATAGATGAATTTTCCACACGTCATTATAAACTTTTAACAAACTACTTAATTTTTCAAATAAAAAGTTCAATTTTTTTACCAAATAGTTAAATTTTCTACCAAAATAGTTGAATTTTCAACCAAAGAGACGAACTTTGAACCAAAAAGTAGAATTTTTTACCAAAAAAAGACGTATTTTCTACATAAAAGTTGAATTTCCAACCCGAAAATAAGAATTATTTACGAAAATGTTAATTTTCAACTGTGTGGCTTGATTTTCTGCTTAATTGTTGATTTTTATTGACAAAAAGTCGAATTTTCTACAATGGAGTTGAATTTTCAAACCGAAAAATGGCTTCTCAATAAAACCTGTAACACTTGATATTTAAATCAAAAACCATTTTAATTTTAAATAAAAACAGTCGAATTCAACCAAAGAAGACGAATTTTCAGCAAAATAGTTGAATCCTCAATAAAATAAATAAATTTTCCATCAAATAGTTACATTTTCAAATAGAAAAGATTATTTTTCAATAAAAAATATAAACTTTCAACCAAAAATGGAATAGTTATTTTTTTCAGGTAGAAAACTGGTTGGATTTTCCACTCTCAAGATGATTTTTCAACTTAAATTACGAATCTTCACAAAAGAAATTATATTTAACAAAGTAATTCTACTTTTAACCAGGCAGTGGAATTTTTAAATTATCAATGAAAAGTGTAATTGATTATATTTCAACCAAAAAAGATTTTTATCCAAATAAAAAACAGTTGATTGCAATAAAAAATGAATTTTTAACAAAAAGTTCAATTTTGAACCAAAAAGATGAATGTTCAACGAAAAAGATGACTTTTTAACTAAGAAGATTAGATTTCTACCGAAAAATACGATTTTTTAACAGAATACGTAAATTTTCAACTAAAAAAGAAAACTTTTTCACCAAATAGTTACATTTTTAACTAAAAAATATAACTTTTGATTTAGAAATGTAATAGTTCAATTTTCAGTTCATAAAAAAGTTAATTTTTGATGAAAAAAGTAACGAATTTTTCAAGAAATAGTTAGACTTTGAACCAAGTTGTTGAATTCTTGACCAAAAGAGATTACTTTTTAACAAAATAGTTGCATTTTCAACAAAATAATTAAAGTTTCGACCAAATAGTAGAATTTTTAACCAAAACAAAGATTTAAGTGAAAAGTCGAGAAAAAGGGGAAATTTTTTGAAAACAGGAGAAAAAGGATATTCGTTTAAAAGGGAAAAAGAGAAAAATATGAAAGTGCTTTTCCAAATTATTAGGAAATCTTTTGCAAAAGTCACAAACTTTCTTAAAATTTATTATCAAGGAACGTTCAAAACGTTATCTAAGTTCGTAACGTTACTTCCACTGGACCCCCCCCCCAATCTGTTAACAAGCTTATTTTTTGGAGTGACCCCCCCCCCCAAATTGGTAACGTAGTTTATGGACGACCCCTTATCAATAAGGAATTTTCTCAACAGTAAAAAATGAAATAATATTTTTATATAAACGCCGATAAATAAGATATACCTTTAACATATTAACATTGTCCTCTTTGCACTCTTGCTGATAAGTTTTTCTTTGTTTCGTATATAATTATTTTCAGTTGAGAAATTAAAAAAACTATGTCACCCTCAATTTGAGAAAAATAGTAAGTTTTTGAAAAATGGCTTCTAAATTTTTAATGTGCCAACACAAATAAAATTATAAATTTAATTGTATACATAATCACGAAAAATTTGTCTTATCAATTTAATTTTTTACTCACCGAGGGAAAGTGCCATCAAGGCAAGAAGTAAGAACTTCATCATGGACGCATAGAAAAATATACCGGAAAACACAGAAAGTAAAACTGTCAATACAAAAAGCTATGTGCCTGCTTCTTTCTGCACTATATGTCAATATGCTGATAACTGGCTATTTATATAGGTGATTTTTGAGACAGTAACCTTTAAAACGCGGAAGACTGAAACATCAATAGTCCAGAACTCTTCCTAGAAAACATGAGTATGAACAATATTTGTTCTTTTTGCATTTGTTTTGACATCGACCTAATAAATATAGCTATGAAGTAGGACAAGCTATGCAAGAGTAGGTCGTTTGTAATTTTAATTTGATAGAATATGTGGAAAAAATGTCTTCCTTTTCTTTGCTTACAATATTCGGCACAACACTTGGCATAATTGAAAAAAAATTATTCGACATATAATGAGTAACAAGAGAGTAAGATCAAAATAACAGATTTTTTATATGAAAACCAAAAAAATGTGAATATCTTCTTTGAATAGGTTTTATCGAAATAAAATTGTTTCTTGGTAGATATATTTGAAGCCGGAGGTTTCCTGATTTGTATTAATAATTATTAGAAAACTTTTTTTCATTTGCTGCCTCTCTGAAGAGTAGGTCACGGATATTTATTTTTTTCTCTTGGTCTTTGAGGTACGCATTGTCATTGTCATTGTGACACTTGCGCTTTCCGTTCGATTTTCGAGAAACATTTTATAATGTACACATTTATTTTCTGAGCTACATTACATTGCATTTTTAATTGATAAAACAAACTCCGAGTCCTATAGAAAAGCGGGTCAAGCTAAATTTGTAGCTATTTTGTAAAGCTGAAATTCCTCATTGAGAGGTTTTTCCGTATCTCGCGTCCTTTAATTCAAAATTTGAATTTTCGATTTTTTTTTCACAGCATTTTCGATCAATAAAATCAAAATAACAAATCCTATAAAAAAATTGTAGATAATTTGAAAGGCTAAAACTTTTCTCTTAAACTTTTTTCAGGTATGGATAAAACCAAGTTCGATTTAATCCGTTTATTTGTTCAAAAGTTATCGTGTTTACGGACGGAATTTCAAAATGTGGAGACCCGTTGTGAAACTATGGCGTGAAATTTCGGATGATTCTAATACTTCCTCAATCATAAGTTATGAGAATGTTAAAATATTTTTCAGGGTGGCCACAAGTTAGGGAAATCAAGTAAGTCAAGGAAGGTCAGAGAATGCCAGGGAAAACCTGAAAGGGTGAGGAAATTTTCGATAAACTTAAGTTGAAATTATTTTTACTATTTTGTTGAAAATTGAACAATTTTGTTGAAAAGTCGTTCTTTTCGATTTAAAACTCGCCTTTTTTGTTGAAAATTCATGTCTTTTGGTATAAATTGTACCTTTTCGGGATAAAGGTAACAACTGTTAGGTAGATAATCAAACTGTTTTGGTTAAGGACTCAACTATTTTCTTGAAAATTCGTCCTTTTTGGTTGAATTCAACTGTTTTTGGTTTGAAATAATTTTTTTTTCGATTGAAATATCAACTATTACTTTATTCGTAGAATGCATCCTATTTGGTTGAAATTTCAACTACTCAGTTGAATGTGGTACCACTTTGTCGAAAATTTATTTGTTTTGTATCAGGATTCATCATTTTAGTTATAAAACCCCTACTTTTGTTTAAAATTTATCTGTTTTCTTAATTTTTTTGTTGGTGATAGCTTAATTTAAGTTTATAAAGAATATAATTATTTCATTTTCGGTGGAAAATTTTTTTTTTTAGTTGAACATGGATATATTCATTTAAATAATAATAATGGTTAGTATTTGATTGATATAATGATATTGAAAAACAAAATTTTTAATTTAATAATAAACCTAATATTAAAGTTACTATTTGGTGGAAAGTGTATCATTTTTACTTGAAAACTCAACTGCTTGGTTGAAAATTCATGTAGTTTGTACGAAAATTTGTCTTTGTCGCTAGAGAATTATTCTTCTTGGTTATACATTCAACTATTTGTCGCAAATTTATTTTTTTGTTGAAAATTCTTTTCTTCAACTCAAAATTTAATTTTTCTATTTTTGTGTTAAATGAATCTTTTTTAGTTGAAAGTTTAAATATTTGGTTTGAAATTGATATATTTCAGTGTAAAATTCAATTACTTCGTTAAAATTTCCTGTAGTTTGTTTAAAAATTAGTTTTTTCTCGTAGAAAATTAGTCTTCTGGTTGAAAATCTATGTTTTTAATTAAAAATTCAACTATTTGTTGAAATTTTGTTGTTGTTGAAATCAATTCTTTCAACTGAAAATTTAACTATTCGCTTGTCAGTTGATAATTTATATTTTTCAGTTGAAGATTCAACTAATTCGTTGAACATTCATGCGTTTAGTTGAAATTTTATTTCTTTTGTAGAAAATTATTCTCCTAGCTTGAAAACTCATCTTTTTGGTTCAAAATTCTTTTTATTCATGGGTGAAAATTATTTTCCCTAAAGCAAAATTCAATTTTTTCAATTTCCATGGCAACTTAATTTTTTCAGTTAAAAACTCAACTATTTCATTGAAAATTTATTTATTTTTTAGAAATACGTATTTTTTGGTAGAAAATATCTTGTTGCTCGAAGCTTTATATTTTTGGTTAAAAATTGAACTATTTTATAGTGAAATTGAAGCGTTTGATTAAAAATTCGTTTTTTTTTTGTTCAAAGTAATTGTTTTAACTGAAAATTCAAGTATTTAATTTTATATTGTACATATCTTTTTGTAGTTGTAAAATCAAGTATTTGGTACAAAATTAATGAATTTTGTCAAAAATTAGTATTTTTTTTGCAGAAAATTAATTCACTTTGTTCAAAATTCATTTTTTGGTTGAAGATGCATTATTTTAGTTAACAATTGATCTCCTTCGTTGAAAATGTATCTTTTCTAGTTGAAAATTCCACTATTTGGTTGAAAATTCATGTATCTTGTTAAACATTCTTTTTTGTTGGCAGGAAATTAATCTTGTTGCTTCAAAATTTATATTGTTGGTTAAAAAAAGAAATATTTGGTTTGAATTCATGCAATTTTTTCGTAGAATATTCTTCTTCTAAATATTCCGTATTTGGTTGAAAATATATCTTCTTCAGTTAAAAATGCAACTATTTGGTTGAAATATCCAGTATATTGTAAAAAATTAGTCTGTTCTTGTCGACTAATTCATCTTTTTAGTTGAAAATTCATTTCTTTGCTTCCAAATTTAAATATTAGTTCGGAAATTCTTTTAAAAATACGGATAGTTGGTTGAAAATTCATGTATTTTGTTGAAAATTAATCTTTTTAGAGGAAAATTGTTCTTACTGGCGGCAAAATCATTTATTTAGCTGAATATGAGTTATTTACTAGAAATTAATTTTTTAACTGGAAATTGACTAATTTGATTTATTGTTGAAAAAGTATATTTTTTGATAATTAATTTTTTCACTAAAAATTTAACTATTCTATTTTAAGTTGGAAATTTATTTGTTTCAAGTGAAAATCCAAATATTTTTTAAACATTCGTCTTTTTTGTATAAGAGTAACCTTATCAGTTGAAACATCATCATTTTGATTGAAAGATCTTTTTTTTGGGTGTGAATTTAACTATTTTTTTGAAAATTGATGTTTTTGTTGTCGTTCAAAATTGATTTTTGTAATCTTTTAACTATTCTACTTTTGGTTAAAAATTTAGCTTCCTCAGTTGAAAATGACTGTATTTCATTCAAAATTTGTCTTTTTTGGTAGAAAATTCATCGTTTGGGTTGAAAATTAAACTATTTGCTTAAAAAGTCATTTTTTTGTTAATGGTTTGTTACTAGATTAAACAATTTATTGCTTTGTTGTATATTCATCTATTTAATTAAAAATTAGTTTTTGTTCAGTTGAAAGTTAATTTTATTTCAATGAAAATGCAACTATTTCACTTTTATTTAGAAATTTATCTTTGTTCGTTGTAAATTATTTCTTTTGTTGAAAATTCGTCTTTTATATATATTCTTTCGCATATATCTCGTATATTTCGGTTGAATTTAAATGTATTCTATTGAAAATCAAAATAATTTTTTGCGGAAATATTAGGTGTCACACTTTTTGTTCAGAACTTATTTTTTTACCAAAGATTCATCACTTTGGTTTCTTCGTTTTTTAATTTAAAGTGAAAGTACCTTTTGAAAAAGTAGAAATTTATTTTATTTTAAATACTGGTGCCTATTTCTTGCTTTGAATTAAACTATTGAGTAGTTTTTTTCTACTATTTGTTCAATTTTAAACAATTCTTTTGATTTAAGTAAAGTACTGGCGAAAATTCAATAAATACTTGATTTAATTTCATTATTTTGAACCAAGGAGATTATTTCTCTAAATTAAGAGCTTACTCTCAATATGTTTAAAGTTTCCAATTATAAATTATATTATTTTTAACGTTTTTAAAATAATTAAACTTTGAAGTTCTAAAATATTTAAAATTCTTCAATTTTGACCCGTGAAAATTACAGAGAATTTTGTTTGAACAGAAATCTTATTTTTCAATAATAAAATCTATCTGATCATTTTGAATATCATTTTACTTCTATATTTTTTATTTAAAATTATAGTATCAGATGCGCAATTCTGAAATGATTTAGATTTTAAGACCTTGAAACTAAAGTTGTTTAGCTTAAAAAGTTTAAATTCTCATATATTTTTTCAAGTTTATTAATGATTAAATGCTCAATCAGGAATGTTGCTAATTCTATAATGTTTAGTTTGTTATATTAGTTTTGTTATCCAGATACAACTAATTTAAAATGGACAGTTCTTAATAATTTTTTTAGAATTTTTAAATGTTTACGGGCATTCAATTTGAAATTAATCACCTGTAGAGGTTTCCAATTTTTTAATTTTACTATATAAAAAAAGCATTCTGTAGATTTTATGCGGATACTATCGTCTTCAACGATTTATGAGTCTTTTAATACCAATTTGAAAATGATGCCCTTATACTTAAAAAAATTAATAACACTTCAAATCCTGGAAATTCTATAAAAATTCTTTAAATCTTATGAAATTCCTTTCGATATCCCTTGAAATATTATAGAATTATTTTAAATCTACATAATTGGTTGAAATGCAACAAAATCCCTTTGAAACCCAAGAAATTCCATGATATCTGATATTTTTTAAAATTCTGGAAAATTTACTATTCCAGAAACCTTGTGGATCATCGAATGATCTAATCTTTCTTTATATTATTTTTGTTCAACGAAATATTATTTAAATACTTGTTGTGTTTACTATCGACAGTTATATGATAAAGATTCACCAAACATGAACTCATGGCCTTGCTTTTTTGACCTTCGTTCGATAGGGAAGAAAAAGTCTAGGTAATCGAGACCTTTTCCCTTGCTCTCTCACCTTTGAACGAAAGGGACGGGGAGAGCAGGTAAAGGGGCGGTCGAACAATTTTCACTTCACTTGTAACTCGAACATTGAACAGTGTAGACGAATTCAATAGTTAATAAAGAAGGATATTGATAATCGACGACTTGACTCATTATTAACCAGGAATAAGTGCCCAATAAGCAAATAAATTATGAGTGCTACAATGCCAAGGAATAGATTGGAATAGTAAATTGTAATTTTTTCAACCTGAAATTGGATGGTTCAATTTGAAATTTTTTATTATGTTAAACTAAATAGATGATTTTTTAACTACAATGTGAGAATATTTAATTGGAATAATTACATTTTCAGTTTTATAAAAAATTAATTTTCTGTTAAAGAAAAAACGATTTTTCAACAAAATAGCTCACTTTTGAACCGAAGAGATAAATTTTTAATTAAAATGATGAATCTTGAACCAAACAAAATTAATGTTAAACAAAATAGTTTAACTTTCAACACACAACATTAAATTTTCATTCCAAAAAAGATGAATTGCAAACGAAAAATCAAGCAGTTATTATCCCAACCAAAAAAATTAATTTTTAATCAAAAACAGTTGAATTTAACCACAAAAAAAACTAGTTTTCGACATAAGTTTAATTTACAAGTGAAAAAGATTTTCCATTCGCCAAGGGAGAGAAACAATTGTAAACAAGCTGTTGAATTTTCAAGCAAAGAGATGAATATTTAAATTTTTCACTAAAAACGATCAATTTTCAAGCATAATAGTTCAATTTTCACTTTAAAAAATTAAATAAACTGAATTAAAATTATCGCGCCTTAAAGTATGTACATACTTTCATTGTGAGTTACCCGAAGTTCACGAATACGGTGTTTCAAAAATGGTTTTTCCGATGACAAAAGAGTTTTTAATTCAGCTTAAAATTTAGGTTAAATAATCATTTTTTTCGCTTAGGAAAACTGGATATGATGATTATAAGTTCTGACTGAAAAAATAGATAGTGTATTGCAGAGCAGCGGATCCCAATACCGTTTCAGTTTTAAATATTGCATCATTCATACAAAATTGTTATTGATATAACTATATACACTTAGAATATAAATTACGAAAACATTATCGTTTCTCAACTAAAACTAAAAAACCAGCAGAAAGTATTTAAAAAATTATTATATTATGTTTCCATAGCAATTCATTGCTACTCATTGAATTAGTAAGTCGCCACTACTAATCAGATAGTAGAATGCCCTTACCAATTCATTTAGTATTATAAATCTTACCATTTCATATAGTAGAAACTGATAAAATTAATAACACTGGTTTACAAAAAAAAAAAAAAAGGTAAGGACTATTTGACAAGACCACTTTATCCTTATGTAGTTTTAAATTTTCCTTACAATATACTCTGGTTGAAACTTGAATTACTGCGTTGAAAATCCGTATTATTCGGTATAAAATAATTCTTATTCTTTAAAAATTAATATTTTATATTAAAAATTTGACTATTTTGTCAAAACTCAATCTACTTTCTTTAAAAAAGTAAACCATTTTTTTAAATATCCTTTTTGTTCGACAAGTCAACTCTTTCGTCGAGCATAAATTCATCCCTTTTCTATAGCAGTATTCTAGTTTGTAGAAAATTTTACAATTTGGTAAAAAAATGATTTTTTATGAGGATTCTTCACTCTGCTTGAAAATTCATCTGTTTGTTCCAAAATTTTACTATTTTGTTGAAAAATCATTGTTTTAGTTTGGAAATTTATTTTTTCTAACTGAAAAATTGACTCTCCCACTGCAATATTCACAAATGTACTTCAAAAATCATCTCATTGGCAGTAAATTTGAGTATTATGCTAAGCATTCTGTGCCTTTGTCGAAATTTAACTTTTTAGCTTAAAATTCAACTATTCCACATATATCGTGAAAAGTTTATCTTTTTTAATTGCAAATTCATCTATTTTGTTAAAATTTCTCCTTTTTTCAGTAGGAAATTCATGCTTCTTACTTGAAAATTCATCTCTTTGATTGATAAGTTACTATTTTGTTGAAACTATAACCTCATTCAACTGTTTGGTTGATAACACTGGTTTACAAAAAAAAAAGGTGAGGACTATTTGACAAGACCACTTTATCCTTATGTATTTTAACGTGCTGAATACGAATCCGAGGTCTATTTACCTCCATCACGTCAGGTTCAAGGTCATTTCAAGGTCAAATACAGAAAAAGCCGTGCAATAAACTTCAAAAACCTTCTACATATAGAACAATAACACGCAATATGATACAATACCATACAATGTGATACAATATCATATAGTGTAATGGAATATGATACAGTATCATACCATTTAATTCACTATGATGTAATAGTATACAATATGATACAATATGGCACAATATGATACAGTATGGTTGACTGTCGCACAATATGATACAATATTATATAATATGATACGGTATCATACAATATGATGCAATACGATGCAATATGTTAATTTATGACACAAATTTAAATATTATGATACAATATGATACACTAACACACCATATGACACAATATAATACATTATGATGTGGTTTATGATACAATATGATACAATACCATACAATGTGATACAATATCATATAATATGATGAAATATGATACAGTCTAATACAATATTATACAATACGATACAAAATAATACAGTATGGCACAATATAATACAGTATGATAATAGATATTTGTGATACAAGTGCGCAAAATAGGCGATTGCCGAAGAGCTGAAGGCAAATGCTATTTTTTGCAAAAACCATCCAGACAATTAATTAGCATTTTTTGCAAGTTATTCACGGAATTCAAGGAATTCCACGATTTCAAGAAATTTCATTAATTCCTTGAATTCCGTGAATTTCATGAATTCCATGAAGTCCACGAATTCCGTGAATTCCAGGAATTCGGCGAATTCCATTAATTTCGTGAATTCCATGAATGACGTGAATTCCATGACGTCCACAAATTCCGTGAATTCCATGAATCCCGTGAAATGCATGAATTCCGTGAAACCCGTGAATTCCATGAATTCCGTGAATTCCACGAATTTCCGTGAATTCCATGAATTCCTTGAATTCCGTGAATTCGTTGAATTCCATGAATTCCTTGAATTCCTTGAATTCCTTGAATTCTATGAATTCCTTGAATTCCATGAATTCCTTGAATTCCTTGAACTCCATGGATTCATTTAACTTAAATATTATTTCGAACTTTCACTACTACCGTTCGTCCCGAGACACATACATTTTTTAAATTATTATGTTAATACAAATAGCGAAAAAAAGGTCGATTAGAGAAAGTTAATTGTTATAAACAAATTGTATGGTATTAATGTTATTAAAATATTCTATAAACAAATTATATAAACAAATGCACATTTTGGGCGTTTTCAGTTCAAAACAATTATTTTTTCTTCTAGTCTTGTAGTTTAAGCAATGGAAAAATGCATTAAACGAAAAATGTTATTCTCTAGATTCACTTACTTTCTCATCAATCCCGAAATTACTAACTTATCATGATTTGCAGGGAAAATAAAAAAAAAATTCAACCAATTTGAATAAAGTTCAAAAATAATTGTTCAGCAGTGAAGCTTATTATTATAAATAAATTATGTTAACAAATACTTTGATGACGAGCTCAATGGCAGAAAAAAATGGTTTGATAATTAAAAGTGCTCAATTACTTAATAGAAATAAAACTCATGACAAATGATTACAAAATATTATTATTTAATATTTTTATAAACATTTTAATAAACAAATGGTCAACTTCCGTTTTTTCGTAGATATATATTGTTTTTCTAGTCAAATTCTAGTTCCAAATATGTTTTAAATTGATTAATAATTACACACATTTATGAATAATAAATATTTCTTATTATTAATAATAAGAATTATAAATAAATTCCAAAATTAACTCCTAATTGTTATTGGTATTAACAAATTAATTAATACGTATTAATTTTTTTATTTTTTGAACATGTAAACATTTTTTTTCTAATAAAAAAATATATATGTTTTCATTTTATTAATAATCGCGTACATCAATAAATATTTCTTATTGTAAATAATCAAATTTATGAAGAAATTCCAAAGTTAGTCACTGTCACATAGAAAAAAGTCATTAACAAATGATGAATTACATATTAATTTTTACATTTTATGCTTAGGTAAATATTGTTTTTCTCATAAAAAAATTAAATATATTTTCAACTGATTAATAATTTCACGCTTCAAAAATAATAAATATTCCATATTGCTATTGATAAAAATTATAAACAAATTTCAAAATTCACTTATTGAACATAGTATTTTTTCAATTTAAATTAATATATTGTTAAATTTACTCCATAATGAATCTTAGATTCATATTAAGGAAAAAACAGCTTATAACAGTCACAATAGAATATTTATTTTATAATTTGTTAGTAACAATCACTATTGAGAATAAAACACACAGCATATCTTAATAAAAAATTATAATTTCTATGATTATTAATCAGCTAAAAACATTTTCTTGATTAGGTTTCTGAGAAAAACAATCCTCACATATACAAAAAATGAAAAAATGAATATGTATTTATTAATTTATTAATAACAATGACCATTAAGGGTCAATGACACATTTCTTTATCGAATATTTTTCTTCAGTTGTTGGAAGATTTTTTCTATGCGAAAGTGACTAATTTTTTATTTTTTTTATAATGTTTATTATTATCATTAAGAAATATTTAATATTTGTAAATGTGTGATCATTAAACTATTTCAAACATATTTGCAAATGGTTTGATGAGAAAACCAATATATACCTACGAAAAAGATGCAAAAATTGACTATTTGTTTAATAAACTGTTTATGACAATATTCATAGAAACATATAAGAATTTTTAACCGTTAAAGGTTTTCTACTGAAAAAGATGAATTTTTAATAACAAAAAATTATTTGTTAACCAAACAGTTGCTTTAAAACCCAAATAATTCAATTTTCAAGCAAAAGAGACGAATGTTTAACAAAATATTTGAAAATTTTACCAAAAACGATGACTTTTTGAAAATTGTTGAATTTTGGACCCACAAAGATGAATTTTCAACTAAGTAGTTTAATTTTTAACTGAAAAAATATATAATTTTTGAAAATAAACTGGAATCGTGGAATATTCAGTTTAAAAAATTATTTTTATAAATAAAACGAACTTTAAACCAGTTGAATTCATCCAAAACGAACGAATTTGCAACAAAATGCGTGAATTTTGTACGAAATAGTTGAATTTTCCAATTTTAAACGATAAATTTCAAACTAAAATGTAGAATAATTAAATTTTCAAATGCAAAAATTATTTGTAACCTACGAAAAAATGAATTTTCAACCAAAAATTTTAAATTTCCATCAAGAAGATTAATGTTCTACTAGAAAAGACGAATTTTCAACAAAATTGTTGAAAAGATATTTTATCAACAAAAAATTTATTTTCCATCAAATAATTTACTTTTTAACCAAAAAGTAGGCATTTTTAAGCAAGAAAAGTAATTTTCTACTAGAAAAATCTATTTTTTAACAATATACATGAATTTTTAACCAAATTGTAGAATTTTCAAATAGAAAAGATCAATTTTCAATCAAAACTATCAATTTTCAACAAAGAATGGAATAGTTACACTTCTAGTTTAAAAAATTAATTTTCAAATTAAGAGATGAATTTTCAACTAAAATGATAGAATATTCTACTAGATTAGTTAAATTTTCAGTTTGAATGTAGTAGTTGAATTTTTAACGAAAAAGCTCAATTTTTGCCTAGAATAGTTAAATTTTTAACAAAAAAGATGAACTCTCAACCAAGAAGTTTAATTTTCTACCAAAAATTACGAATTTTAAACCAAAAAAACATGAATTTTCAACCAAAAAGATTAAATTTCCATCAAGATTAATTTTCTACTAAAAAAGACGAATTTTCAACAAAATTGTTGAATTTTGTAGCCAAAAGGATGAATTATCTTTAAATCAGTTGAATTTTCAACCTGAAAAGATATTTTTTCAACAATAAATTTATTTTTTAACAAATAATTTACTTTTTAACCAAAAAGGAGGAATTTTTGAACAAGAAGATTAATTTTCTATCAAAAAAGTATATTTTTCAACAATATACATGAATTTTTAACTAAATTGTAGAATTTTCAAATAGAAAAGATCAATTTTTAATTGAAAATATCAATTTTCAACCAAGAATGGAATAGTTACACTTTTAGTTAAAAATTAATTTTCAAACAAAAAAAAAAATGGTAACAAAATAGATAGATCTTTAGTAAATAAATTAATTTTCAACAAACAAACAAAAACGGATTTTTAACAAAATACTTACAGGTTCAACAAAAAAAAATAATTTAAATAATTAAACTTCAAACAAAAAAAAATTAAATTTTCATCTAAAATAGTTGATTTTTTAACAAAAAGGAACAGTTTTCAATCGAGAAGAATATTTTTCTACCAAAAAAGACGAATTTTCAACAAAAAAACATGAATTTTCAACTAAAAAAAAATACATTTTCAAACAAAAATTTAATAGTTACACTTGTAGTTTAAAAAATTGATTGTCAATTAAAGAGATGAATTTTAAACAAAAATGATAGAATATTCAACTAGATTAATTGAATTTTTTGTTTCAAAATTAATTTTCAACAAAAAAAATTTCAACAAAATACTTCAATTTTCTACCAAAATGATGAATCTTCAAATGTAATAGTTGAATTTTAAACTCAAATTATTAATATTCAACTTGAATAGTTAAATTTTTAACAAAAAAGATCAATTTTCAACCAAGAAGTTTAATTCTCAATCAAAAAAGACGAATTTTCAACACAAAAACTTGAATTTTCAACTAAAAAAGAAATTTTCAAACAAAAATTGAATAGTTGAATATTCAGTCAAAAAAATTGATTCTCGACCAAAGAGATGAATTTTTAACTCAAATAGTGGAATATTTAACCAGATTAGTTAAGTTTTCAGTTTAAAAATTAAAGAAAAAAAAATTAACAAAATAGATAAATCTTCAGTTAAATTAATTAATTTTCAAGAAACAAAAAAACAAATTTTCAACAAAATATTCGCATTTTCAACCAAAGAAATAAATTTTTAATTTAAATGATCAATCTTCAACCAAAAAAAAGAAATTTTTATCTAAAATAGTTGAATTTTTAACAAAAAAGATCAGTTTTCAACCAAGAAGATTATTTTTCTACAAAAAAGACGAGTTTTAAACAGAAAAAAAATGAATTTTCAATAACAAAATATGCATTTTCAACCAAAAAATTATAACTTTTCAACCAAAAATAGAATAAATATTCAGTTAAAAAATATTGATTTTCAACCAAAGATGTGAATTTTTAACTTAAGTGATCTTCACAAACAAAAAACAATTTTCAACAAAAGAGTTCAACCCAAAAAAGATGTCTTCTTGACAAAATATTTGCATTGACAACAAAATAATTAAATTTTAAAATTTAAAAAAATTTTTTTGGAAACATGAGAGAAAAAGGAGAATTCTTCCAAAAAGTGGAACTCAAAATTAAAAAATGATTTCATTTTGTATCAGTATCATTGAAACATTTTATTTATTATCTACGTTTATTCCTTCAACAATGAGAAAAACTAAATTGTCTATCAATAAAAAAATGCACATTGTTTGAATTGCACAAAATATTTCTATACAATTTAGTTTATAGACAATTTAGTTTATAAACCATTCAAAGTTATTTACAATTTTCTGCAAATTCAATACCTCAAATTATGTAACCATTCCAAACCAAAAAATTTTAAATTTAAACATTCACAAAAATTGCACAATAATTATTTTAAAAGTTAGAAAACGTTTAAACTTCAATCCCCTGAAAATCTGACAATTTTCAAGTCAAAAATTTTAAAAATCGTAAAATGTTTAAACAAAACTTTTTCTGCTGAACGAATACAAAGTGAAGTAGTCAAAAATGAACATAATTTCCAATTTGGAACTTAACAAATGTAAAAATTGGAAATTTTAGTATTAAAAATAAAAAATTTTCAATCATAAAAACAAATCGTTTGCTTGCAATTAAAGTTTTCTGTACACCTCTAACTGAAATATTATTAAATTCATAATTTTCCAAAAGTATTCGATATGTTTTATTTAAAAAATCGAAATAAAATTTATTTTAATGTTTACTCACTTCAATCAAGATCTAATCAATAAATTAATAATAAAAAAATTCTAATTGTTTAATCTAATGAATAAATTTTTGATTATAAATTCATCATATGAGTGTAAATTAACCATGCACAAGATGTACAAAATTTGGTCAATATTTAATTTTGAATTCAAAGCTGTAATCTGTCCATGAAATTCGTCATTGAACTCTTTCATGGAATTTTTCTCCTTGATCGAGTCAGCCACGACTTCGTGCATATTAACAATAAAATTAGGAATTATAATAAACTGCGTTAACAATTTTGGACTATTTTATCCCCCCCCCCTAAAAAAATACTGTAACCCAAAATTTTCTGTAAAAAGAGGAAATACAGTGATTCTTTAAGGAAAAAGGGGAATAATGAGGGAATACATTCTTTTAAATCAAATTAATTATTTTATTTTATTTATTTATATTATTTTTAACACAATAGCTGAATTTTACAACAAAAAAGATTTTTTACCGAAAGAGATGAATTTTTAACCCAAAAAGACAAACTTTCAATAACAACAAATTAAATTTTAACCTAGCAGTTGCATTAAGATCCAACTGTGAAACTTTCTAATAAAGAATATGAATTTTCAACAAAATATTTTCACTTTAACCAAATATTTAAATTTTTGAGGCAAAAAGATGGATTTTTCGAAGTCAGATGAATTTTCAATTCAAAAGAAGAAATTTTTAACTGAGCAATTGAATTTTCGACCAAAAAAGGTGACTTTATCAAAATAGTTGAATTTTCATCCAACAAGGATGCATTTTCAACCAAATTTTTGAACTTTCAAAAAAAAAAAGATCAGAATTCAACCGAAAAGAAGTGAATTTTCAAGCCAAAAAGATGAATTCCTTAGAACACGGTTTAATTTTCAACCCGAAAAACTGAATTTTCAACAAAAAAGTTTATCTTTAATCAAGAAAGACGACTTTTTCACCTTAAAATATGAATTCTTTACTACAAGACCAATTTTTCAACAAGTTGAATTGAAGGAGAAAAAAATTAATATTTAACAGAATAGTTCAATCCCAAACCAATTAGATAAATTGGCAATCAAGAAAGATGAATTTTGGACCAAATGGTTGAATTGTGAACTAAAAAAAAATATATTTTTTGTATCAAAAAAGGTATCATGTAATTTTAAGTTAGAATAATTAATTTTTAACAGAAAAAAAAAAACAGATTGTTGAATCCTTAACCAAAAGGAAGAAATTTTCAACAACAAAAATTATTTTTCTAACCAAAAAGATGGATTTTTAACAAAATACATAAATTTTCTGGTGAGTAGTTGGATTTTCAACCTATAAAGAATAAATTCTAATCCCAAAATGGAATAGTTAAGTTTTAAGACAAAAAATTAATTTTTGATATAAAAAAAACTAATTTTCAACAAAAAAGTTAAATTATTACCCAAAAAGATGAATTTTCCACCTAGCAGATCAATGTTCTATAAAAAAGATGAATTTTCAACAAAAGACATCAACTTTTGAAAAAATTGTTGAATTTTCTACAAAATAGTTTAATTTTTATCGAAATAGTTGAATTTTCAAAAAAATAAATTAAGCTTCAACCAAATAGTTCAATTTTATAACAAATTGTTGAATTTTCAAACCAGAGATACGAATTTAAAAAAAAAGTTAAATTTTCAACCGAAAAGTTAAATTTGAAGAAAAAATGAATTTTTAACAAAGTAGTTCAACCTTGAAGGAAGTAGTTAGATTTTTAACCAAAAAAATGCATTTTTTCCAAATAGTTAAATTTTTAACCAAAATGATAGTTTTTCCAGAAATAAGAAAAATTGTTCAATTTCGAAGAAAAATACGAATTATCTACAAAGCATTGCATTTTCAATCCGAAAATATAATTTTTCAACCTAAAAGTTTATTTTCTACCAAATAGGTAAATTTCCATACAAATGGTTTAATTTTCAACCAGATAGTTTAATTTTGAACCAAAAATATGAATTTTCAAGAAAAAAAATTAATTTTCAAACAAATAATTTAATTTTTTAGCAAAATAAATGAATTTCCAAGCCGAAAAGGTGAAATTTTTCTACAAAATAGTTCAATTTCCAACTCGAAAATATGAATTTTTAAGTAAAACAAAAATTAATGTTTTAATGAATAGTTAAACATTAGTCCATCTAGTAGATTTTTTAACCAAAAAAGGAGAATTTTCCACCAATAAGAATAATTTTCTACCAAAAAAAAATCGAATTTTCCAAAAATACATTAATTTTCAACCAAATAGTTGAATTTCTAAATGGAAAAGATCAGTTTTCAACCAAAAATGAAATAGTTACATTTTCAGTAATAAAAAATTAATTCTCAACCAAAAAAACGTATCTTCAAAAAATAGTAAAATTTTTCACAAGGAAGATTAATATTCGATAAAAAAAAGATTAATTTTCATCAAAATACATCAATTTTCGAAAAAATGTTGAATTTTGAAGAAAAAAACGAATTGTCCACAAAGCAGTGCATTTTCAACCCGAAAATATGATTTTTCAACCTAAAAGTTTATTTTCTACCAAATAGGTAAATTTTCATTAAAATGGTTTAATTTTCAACCAGATAGTTTAATTTTTAACAAAAAATATGAATTTTGAACAAAAAAAAATTAATTTTCAACCAAATAGTTTAATTTTTTAGCAAGTTAATGAATTTTCAAGCCAAAACGACAAATTTTCTACAAAACAGTTCAATTTACAACTCGAAAATATGAATTTCCAACTAAAACAAAAATTAATTTTTTAATGAATATTTAAACATTAAACCATCTAGTAGATTTTTAAACCAAAAAAGATAAATTTTCAACGAATAGGATTAATTTTCTACACAAAAGACGTATTTAAAAAAAATACATAAATTTGTAAACAAGTTGTTGAATTTATAACTGGAAAAAATCAATTTTCAATTTAAAATATTAATTTTCAACCAAAAATGGAATAGTTACATTTTCAGTTAAAAAAATTAATTCTCAACCAAAAAAAAAAACGTATCTTCAAAAAAATAGTTAAATTTTCAACTAAAGAGATGAATGTTCAATTAAAATGATAAATATTAAAAAAAAAAAGAATTTTCAACAAAAGAGATCAACATTCAACCAAAAAGGTGATTTTTCAATTGAGAAGTTTAATTTTCTAAAAATGGGATAGTAATTTTCCAAGAAAAAAGATGATTTTTCAAGAAAGAAAAAAAATTAACAAAGTAGTTAAACTTTCAACCAAATATTTAATTTTTGACCAAGAAAGATAATTAAAAAAAACATAAATTGTCTAGTAAGCAGTTGAATTTTCAACCTATAGAGAATAAATTTTCAAACAAAAATGCCTAGTTAAATTTTTAGATAAAAAAATAAATTAATTAAAAAAAAAAATTTAACAAAAAAGTTTAATTTTCAACCAAAGAGTTTAATATAAAAGAAAAATAATTGTTAACAAAGTAGTTCAACTTTTATCGATGTAATTAAATTTTCGACCAAAAAAACTTGAAGTTTTAACCAAGTAGTTAAATTTTTAACCAAAAAGATGGTTTTTCCACCAAGAAGATTAATTTTCTACCAAAAAAGATGAATTTTCAACAAAACACATAAATTTTCGAAAAAATAATAGAAGTTTGAAGCAAAAAAAAGAACAAATTTTCTATAAAACAAATGAATTTTTAACTCGAAAATATAATTTTTCGATCTGAAAGTTTATATTCTGCGAAATGAATAAATTTTCATAAAAACGGTTTAATTTTCAACCAGATAGTTTAATTTTTATCCTAAAATATGAATTTTCAAAAACAACAAAAATTAATTTTTAGGCAAATAGTTTAATTTTCTACAAAACAGTTCAATTTCCAACTAGAAAATATGTATTTTCAGCTAAAACAAAAATTAATTTTTTAAAGAATAGTTGAATTTTAAACCATCTAGTAGATTTTTAAACAAAAAAAGATGCATTTTCAACCAACAAAATTAATTTTCTATAAAAAAAAAACGAATTTTCTAAAATACATTAATTTTCAACCAAATAGTTGAATTTCTGACTGGAAAATATTGATTTTTTAATTTAAAATATCAATTTTTTAATTTTAAATATCTACTTTCAACCAAAAATGGAATAGTTGCACTTTCAGTTTGAAAAATTAATTCTCAACAAAAAAAACGTATCTTCAAAAAAATAGTTAAATCTTCAGAAAAAGAAATGAATTTTCAATTAAAATGATCAATATTTTAAGAAAATGAATTTCCAACAAAAGACATCAACTTTCGAAAAAATGGTTGAATTTTAAACAAAATAGTTTAATTTTTCTCCAAATTAATTTTGCAAGCAAAGAAATGATTTTTCGAACAAAAAAAAATAATTTTTAACAAAGTAGTTAAACTTTTAACCAAGTACTTGATTTTTTGACCGAAAAAGATAATTTAAAAAAAAATACATAAATTATCTAGCAAGCAGTTAAATTTTCAACCTATAAAGAATAAATTCTAAACCAAAAATGCCTAGTTAAATTTTTAGATGAAAAAATAAATACATTTTTAACAAACAAAAAAATTCAACAAAAAAGTTCAATTTTCAACCAAAGAGTTGAATATAAAAGAAAAATAATTGTTAACAAAGTAATTGAATTTTTGACACAAAAAAAACGTGAATTTTTAACCAAATAGTTCAATTTTTAACCAAAAAGATGATTTTTCCACCTAGATTATTAATGTTCTACCAAAAAAGATGAATTTTCAACATAATACATAAATATTCAAAAAAATGGTTGAATTTTGACATAAAAAAACGAATTATCTACAAAACAATTAAAGTTTTAACCCGAAAATATAATTTTTTAATCTGAAAGCTTACGTTCTACCAAATGGGTAAATTTTCATAAAGATAGTTTAATTTTCAACCAAATAGTTTAATTTTTAACAAAAAATATGAATTTTTAACAAAAAAATTAATTTTTAACCAAATAGTTTAATTTTGTAGCAAATTAATGAATTTTTTAGCCAAACAGTTGAGTTTAAAAAAAAAGCAGTTCAATTTCCAACTCGAAAATATGAATTTTCAGCTGAAACAAAAATTAATTTTTTAAAGAATAGTTGAACTTTAATCCATCTAGTCGATTTTTAAACCAAAAAAGATGAATTTTCAACCAACAAGATTAATTTTCGATCAAAAAAGACGAATTTTCCAAAAATACATTAATTTTAAACCAAATAGTTGAATTTCTAACTGAAAAATATTGATTTTTTAATTTAGAATATCAATTTTTTAATTTTAAATATCAATTTTTTAATTTTAAGTATCAATTTTCAACCAAAAATGGAATAGTTGCATTTTCAATTTAAAAAAATAATTCTCAACCGAAAAAAAACATATCTTCAAAAAAATAGTTAAATCTTCAAAAAAAGAGATGAATTTACAATTAAAATTGTAAATATTTAAAAAAAAATGAATTTTCAACAAAAAAGCTGAATATAAAAGTCAAATAATTGTTATCAAAATAGTTCAACTTTCAACGAAGTAGTTGAATTTTCGACCAAAAAAACTTGAATTTTTATTCAAATAGTTAAATTTTTAACCAAAAAAATGATTTTTCCACATAGCTGATTAATCTTCTACAAAAAAAGATGAATTTTCAACAAAAGACATCAACTTTTGAAAAAATTGTTGAATTTTCAACAAAATAGTTTAATTTTTATCCAAATTAATTTTCCAAGCAAAGAAATGATTTTTCAAACAAAAAAAATCATTTTTAACAAAGTAGTTAAGCTTTTACCCAAGTAGTTCATTTTTTGACAAAAAATATGACTTTTTAAAAAAATACATAAATTATCTAGTAAGCAGTTGAATTTTCAACCTATAAAGAATAAATTCTCAACCAAAAATGCGTAGTTAAATTTTTAGATTAAAAAATTAATTTTTAACAACAACAACAAAAATTTTGAACGAAAAAGTTTAATTTTCAACCAAAGAGTTGAATATAGAAGAAAAATAATTGTTAGCAAAATAGTAAATAATAGTAAGATCAATGTTCTTTCAAAAAAGATGAATTTTCAACAAAATACATAAATTTTCGAAGAAATTGTTGAATTTTGAAGTAAAAACAAATATTAATTTTTTAAAGAATAGTTGAATTTCATCTAGTAGATTTTCTAACCACAAAGATGAATTTTTAACCAACAAGATTAATTTTCTATCAAAAAAGAAGAATTTTACGAAAATATATTCATTTTCAACCAAAAAATTGAATTTCTAACTGGAAAAGATCAATTTTCAATTGAAAATATCAATTTTGAAGCAAAAATGGAATAGTTACATTTTCAGTTACAAAAATTAATTCTCATAGCATAAAATTGGTATAAAAATGAATTTTCAACAAAAGAGTTCAACATTCAACCCAACAGATGATTTTTCAACCAAGTAGGTTTATTTTCTAAAAATGGAATAGAGGCGTCAAAATAGTTGAGTTTTTGACCAAAAAAAATTTTGTAAACAAAAAAGTTGAATTTTCAACAAAATAATTAAATTTTCAATCAAATGAGTCGAATTTTCAACCTAAGAGCTAATTTTATTCAAGAATGATAATAGAGTGAACTGGCTTATTTCTTATCTAATAAAATTGGAGAAAGTAATGAATTGTTGTGCAGGAAGAGTTCAAGGCTAGTTTGTTTTGTTAATAATGATCGATTACTCGGAAATCTCCTGAAAAAAGAGGAACAGGAAAACTTGATGGATGCCTTTAATGATCTGTCTTTCATTTCTGAAATAAACAGTTATTACACACATTTGTATGAGCTCTTCAGTGTTGATCACATAAGCAACGATATTTTTTATCTCATGATATCTAATGTAACTTCCTGGTAAACTTATTTTATTTTCTACAATGACTAATCTGTCAAGTTTCCCCGATTATTGTTTTTATTAACAATAAATGTTCACGTCTCTGGATTGTTATTTCTCAACACTAAAAATATAAACGATTTAAAAATCCATTATTAAACAAATCTTTAATTATCAGGAGTTTTTAAAATTTGTGAAACGATCATTGAAGGGTGATAGTACAGAACTAGATAACCAACACAATCAGAAATTTTTCAGGAGAGCGAAAAAAAAATTGTATAATCAAAATCACCATTTGAAGATAAGACAGATTTAGGCTAAACAAAATTTTATTAGAAACAGTTAGTCATTTTCGAGGAAATAGATGTGTCAGCTGATAATTTTAAAGTTACACCGACAACAATATGGAAGTGAATAAGAATAACAAATTTTGGATACAAACAAATTCTTCTGTTCAAGTGGGAAGCACGAACTTTTGCGCATAGCGCATAATGCGCATGACGCAGTTTCATAACCAGACACACGAAGAAGTTATTTAACAGAAAAATACTTAATTTTATGAATATTAGATTAACTGTTCACGAAAAACACAGTTTTCACAATTGTGTTCCAATGACGGGTCTTACTTTTCGTTTCGAAGCCATCATACTCTCTCTGTCTATTCAATACTTCTTATTTGTTTGACAAGAAATCTTATATTAAATAATTAATTTTAAAACGTAGTTTAAAATTTTTGATTAAAATGAATTGATATGCACTGCTCTTTTTTATTAACATTGCTCGAATAACTTCGAGGTACTATTTTTCTATATATATTCGCGTGTCAGATGGCGCTGTTGTCAAGATCAAAGACAAGCTCATTCGATCGCACGAAATAATCCGATCAGTCCCATCGGCTTCAGTTGGCTTTAGACTTCAAAGCCCCATTGATAGTCGACGCGAGCTCGTCATTGTGCTTCAAGTGAACTCACGCAACGTCATAATGCAGTTACAGAGGTAGGCCGTTAGGGTACAGCGCCTTACCGCAACGCTCCTGTTTGGTCACTCCCGAGTGAACACCGCACATCCCCCCGCAGCTCCTCTCACCCATACTCGCGGCGTCAATTTTCGGAAGTGCTATATCCGGGCTCATTATGTCCGAGTTTTTCTGCATTTTGGATTAGGTGAAATTTTGAAAAAGGACAATATTTCAAATTGAATGAAAAGGAATTGAATTTGTATCATTTCTAAATAAAAGCGTGTAAAATTGGATAATGTGGAAGTGAAAGTGTTTGAAATTGGACAATTTTACAACACAAGCTCTCATAAATGAAAAATGTGAGACTAAAATTTTGAAAATTTGACAATTTCTTTAGAAAAGAGTTAACATTGCATCATTTCTAATTCTAAACGTTTAAAATTGAACAATTTTATTTTGCATTGAAGAATTTCAAAATTGATTTATTTCAAATTAAAATTGCGAAAATAGAACTTCGAAACGTTCAAAATTGAAATATTTTTTGATAAGAATTTTAAAAATTGGATCATTTATGATTCAAATTAACTGAAATTGTATTATTTTTTCTATTTAAAATTCTTCAAAATAGAATAATTTAAAATTAAAATTTTTTTAAATTTAATATTTTTCAATTTGTAGCGATTAAAATTTATCAATTTGAAATGAAAACCAAGTAAAAAAGTCCAATTGGGGACGAAAGTACTAAAACTACCGAAAAAGATTGTGAATTTAATATATAAAAAAAAAAAAAACAGTTGAATTAAACCAAAAAGGTCGAATTTTCAACTAAGACAGATATATTTTCAACCCAGCAGTTACATTTTCAACAAAGAAAAAAATTTTTTTGCTACCAAAAAGACAAATTTTCAACAAAAAATACATAATTTTTCAATTAAATTGTTAAGTTTTGAACCAATAGGATTAATTTTCTGCCAAAAAGATCAATTTTGAACAAAATACATCTATTTTCAACAAACAATGGAATAATTAAATTTTAATTTAAAAAAATTAATTTATTCATTTATTTAAAATTAATAGAAAAGGTATTTTCTGTTGTGAGGTCAAATTGTAGTTGAAAGGTAGTGTTATCGATAAATTAAAATTTCCCAGTTACAAAAATAATAAACTAAGATTAGATATCCTATGATTAAAAAATAAAAATGAATGAATATATGGTTAATTTTAATAAATAAATTAAATTAACCGTATTTTAATTTATTCAGAGTAACTTATTATTTAATTTGATAATACACGATAAGATAAACTTATAATAAAATATTATTATATATTCGTTTAAAAATATATTTTCTTAATGTTTAAGATAAATAATAACTGAGCTAAATATGTTATAAGTTTTTAAAAAATTATAAAATAAATTACATTAAATTTTAATTGATTTAATTTCATTGTAAAATTAATTAAATAATTTGATTAAAATTGATATTAAAGTGTGTACAAATTGCCTGTCAATTTAATTATAATAATTATATTAATTTTAATAATTATTATTATAATATTCCCTCCATTAATAAAATATTTTATCAATTATAATTTTATATATATATATATATATTATCGATTGGCGTAAGAAAATGAAAATCGATTTTTTCCGCATTAGGTCCCTTTCTTCGCGGACGGTCACATATATGTGACCGTCCGCGAAAAAAGAGACCAGCGCGCGGTCCAACACAGGAACTCCATAAGAGAGCCTCACTTTGCAGGTTAATAACAATTTGAATATTTCACACAGATGAATAATATTTTTTATTGTGAAAGAGCAAATAAAAAACTATCGATTGTTGTAAAAAACTAAAAATCTATTTTTTCTGCGTTAAGTCCCTTTCTTCGCGGACGGTCACATATTTTTCCAAATCTGGAAAAATAGGGGATAATTTTTTCACCAAAAACAAAAGAAAGGTCGTAGCCGGATAAGCATGAGTGAAGTGCCCCCTTTTGTTTTTGTTTCATATCCTAGGGGTAAGTTTCAATCATTATAAGACTAATTTGCCACAAGTGCCAACTTCAAAAAAAAATTTTAGTTATAAACAAATTTTAAAAATAAAAAAATTCGAATATCTCAAAATTGGCCATCAATTCCTTCTGCGAGAAGGGGCTAAATAAATTATTGTAATTTTGAAACCATTTTTTTTTGTAATGAATTTTTGGTGACTACACCGTCATTTTTCCTGTAATATACTCATGTCCAAGGCAACAACATATATTTTTTGGGAAAAGATCAAAGGATTACTTCATGGTTCAAAAAAATGAAATTATGGCCCTTAATATGTATGTAATTCTATGAGGAAAGGGGGTCAACCTAATTTTTAGCTCATAAATCAATAAAGTAAGTAATGATTTGAACAATACACATTACTCTAATATGCTATATACTCATTCTTCGCTACTGTCTTCCTCTATTACGGGATTCATATTGTTTTGTGAAAACAATTTACTGAGAGTTTCAGCAGGCCTTACGACTTTCGACAAGTACCTCGCGTGTGATGATTAATGAATAATGGCTGCTATATGGGAACAGCAGCTTACTCTTCGACCATTGGCACATTTACAAGAATATCTTTTAATTCCTGCAATACTTGCACGGTTTGGTCTATCATCAATGAAACATCTATATAATTTCCGACTTCTGTGTCCTGACTGTTCCTGGACCTATAGAATATTTGCCTGCTCTTTCACAAATTGCAAATTGATAGACCCATTCTCATTTATCATTTCGTCCAAGTACGAGTTTACCCTTTAACGCTGGCATCAGTACAGTAAAGCCCTTGGACTTCAATAAGTATTTCGCATCTCGAAAATCACGATCAAGAACGAATTCATCGCCTTCATTTATTAATTGACGCAAATAATGCGGATCTTCAATAAGATTTTTTAAAATTTCAGCGTCATTCAGGTTCAGATGAAATTTTCCTGCCAAGTCTAGTGCTCGTCCGGTTGTTGCACAGACAGTAAAAGGCTTTCATAAGGGAATTTTTTTATGGGCCAAGTAAGATTGTCGCTAGTACTCATTGTTGCCTCTTTCCTGATGGCGAGAATGATACGCTATATACACAATTATTCGTCGTCACATCTTCCTCTATCACGGAATTCGTATTGTTTGTGGAAACAATTTACCGAGAATTTAAGCAGGCCTTTATAATTTGCGACAAGTAGCTAGCATTGGAAGATTTCGCAATTGGGTGACTGTGTGCTATAGGTTGGTATTCGAATTTACATGGTTTGGCCCATCTGAGTGGGAGTTGAAAACCGCCAGTCGCCGACCGTCTATCCGGCGAATTTTTATTCATGTAGTGCAGCATTGCCAACGACCAAATGAATCAATGTGGCCTGCACTTGTGATATCTGCATCAACTATCTGTTTCAAAAATCCTGGCCCCTCTACAAATCATTGCATGACTCAATAAAAAAAATCGCTTAAAGAAAGGAAAAACATCTTGTCAATCCTCATTTTATTAAGAATGAGTACAATATCATTTGATCGCGATGCGTGCATAACTTTCGATGCAAATTTGCAGTGAAGGTGAAGAAACGTGGTTAAAAACACCTTTTGTAACTTGGTCAACTTTCGACTGTTGTATTCCATGGAAGAATGCATGAATTCTTTTGCAAAAAATCGAGTAGCTACCTTGAAGTTTCATGTATGAGTACATTTTCGAAAAATTCGAAGGGTAAGAAGGGGCAGCGCCGACCAGTTAACAGTCAATGATTTGTTTTAAGTTGATAAGATGTAGAATTGATCCATTTTTTTTTGCATTTCAAGTCCTACATTATTGTATATCATATTTCTATAAGTATTAATTACATGAATAAAACAATGATTTAATCATTTCATTATTTCTAACAAGCTGTATTTCGTCGGTTTTACCCCACACTGAAGGGCAAAGCCGACCGCAGCTTTTTATAAAAATCAACACATTTGGAGATGTGAAAACATGATGTTTCTTGTCTGTGGTATTTTATGTACTGGAAAAATGACCTTTAAACATATCCAGAAAGAAGAATAAGTTATTTTTAATAAAAATAGTGATATTCGTTGACATTCCACTAGAGACGCACTACGAGCAAAGGTTTCTACTGTACCGACCGGATTGAAAATAATAATATTTAATAGTTTCTTGCATGTAGCCCAGAAGATTAGTGGCTGTTCTACATTACCGATCACTTATCATAACCTAAGCACTTTTAAACTATTATTTTCTAAATACGTTCAATGATTATAATGAAATAATGTGATATTGTTTTATCTGTCAAAATAACAAATTTTCATACTGTAGGTATTGTCATTAATGTTGAAAACTTTATATTTCTGCCAACGAATCTTCCATTCTTTCGTTGTCAAAACTGTTTTCTGCATAATTCTTCTTTTACAACGTCAATTTTCAAACTTTTAGTAAGGAACACTATATCTTTAATAAAATAGATTTATTTGATGCAAAGTAGAATTAAAATTTTTAAGTAATAGCGATGTTATATCCAAAAAACCAAACCATTCTTCCTTCTAATTCATGCGCACGTGCCATAATTTTGAAATTAAAGGTACGTAGGAATTTTCTATATTTTTCTCTCTTGAAAAAAGTTCTTTTGTTGATTATCAATTCATCCAATAAATAATAATCAAACATAAAATTACAAAAATTGCAAAATGTTGCTTCCTGTTCTAATTTTAATATTTTACAAATTCTTTTCAATATTTCTTATAAAATATAAAACACCAATTGAATTGTTTTTAGGCTGCGTCTATTCGTCCCAAAAAATTAGTAGAGTTGGAAAAGGGGATGGACTTGTCCCGAAATTTCGAGATGACGAGACACTTCGTTATTTTTACCCAAATTATTTTCGAACACTCATCTGATATTATTTTCATTTGAAGATGATAAATAAGTATAAAAATGTAAAATTACATATTTTAGACTCAGAGGATTTTTAAATATTTCTTTTCTTGAATTTGGAAATCAGGTTTTTTTAAAGAAAGTAAATAGTTTTTTGAGTTTAGATGTTCTTCAAATTCGAAATTAATAAAATTACGTATTCAACCTGGACAGGTGGATTATTGTCGCCTTGCGAGTTTAGACAGGATTAGAAACTAGTAGTAATTTCGTCTTGCTGAATAATGCAGTGAAAAGGTTTGTGGGGGGTAAAAGATTCTGATTAGTGTTATGCCTACTTTACGACTGTGGTACACATAGCAAGTTATGTGGGGCAACACAAGCAGAGGATAATTTATATGACCAAACGTTTGCATTTCATTATATTCAATTAATCTTGTTTGCCTTCCTATTTATAAAGTAAATGAAACATCACGTTGAAATTTGGTTAACTGAAAGAAAATGAGATACAGAGACAGTGACAGAAACAGAGAAATGTTAAGAGACATTTTTCCGAAAACTTTCTTTTGAATAGAAAATGATTTAAAAGTAAAGTGGACGCCATGCGCCTACAAAAAATGATTTCGTAGCCTATTAAAACGTTAATAATATCGTTAAAATCTCCCCCCTCTCTCCTCTCTTCTATCCCATCCTGTTCTATCAGATCATATCCTTTCCGATCCCCTCTTTTACGCCTCATCGCCTACACCCTTCCCATACTAGCCTTCAAAAGCCCCCCCTTCGCTCACCTCTTACTTACTCATCCTTCCCACTCTACTTCAAATTCCCTATTTCCCTTCTCCTCTCATATTTACGAACCCATAACTTACTTTCCACCCCTTCCATATTATCAATGCCCATACTTCTCCACTCCTCCCCTCACTTCTCATCCTTCCCCTCTTCACACCCTCTCTTCTTGCTTATCCAGCCTCATCAACCCCACTTCCCCTTCCCTACTTCTCCACCCTTCCCATATTTACATTTACATTATCCCCCCTACTTATCATTTGCACCCTCTCTATTAGTTCCTCTAATTCTCCTGTCACCTCCCTCTCACTTCTTCTACTGCCCCACACTTCCCCTACTTTCCCTCTCGAGAAAAATAGTACGACGGACGGACAGATACCCGACCGTATCTATGAGGACTTCTGCCTAGAACTACGAAAGAAGCGTATGTCACAATGCGACACCGTGTCATGCAAATTTTGTTCCCTCAAAACTAAATTAATTTTTTCGATCAAACTTGGTATTCAAACTTAATTTTTTTTCGCAGCCTATCAAGTTTCGGAGCCTATTAGGACGTTAAATAAGTCGTTTAAACCTTCCCTTCCCCTAATTCCCCACCCAAACTTCAAACTTCGCTCCCCATCCCTTGCCCAACTTCTTCCTCATCTACTTCCCCTTTCCTCACTTTCCCAGCTAACCATCCACTTTCCTTGCTTCACTTCGACACCCCTACTCACCATACTTTACTTCCCCTTCCCTCATTACCCTCATCACTCATCACTTCCCCTAATTTCCCTAGTTGCCCTATTTCCATCCCCTCATTTGCCCCTAATTCCCCTCCTATCGCTTCCCCTACACCGTTACCTCATTTCTTCAAATTCCCCTCCCCACACTTCTCCTACTTCCCCATCCCCATTTCCCTGCAATGCCCCTCATCTGATGTCGCCTATATCCTCTTCTCTCATTTTACCTACTTTCCCACACGTCATTTCCTCTCACTTGCCCTCCTTGGAAAGGACCGCTAATTGGTTCAGATAATAAATAATTTCGAATTCTTTTACGTACAAACTTGGAAGACATATAATAATGTTTCAAACAAAACATTGATCAAAATCCGGCAATATCTTGGTAACAAGAAACGCGCACCTTCCAGGACACCACTAATATAAGGAATTTGCGGTCCAGGTTACTTGGTTCTCGAAGATCGAGAATGCCCTCCCCCTTTCCGTGCCAATCTCATACTCTATTCCTACATAAGCGCTATAGGAACTCCATGAGTTTCCTTGGTGCTGATCATCCGTGGCCCCCAGTCACCCCAAGGCTAGATTCTCCGAAGAGAAGACCCTTCAAGCTTAACTATCCGCAGAAGTTGGAATCGGTAGATACCCATCCCTTTCGCTCTCGAGAAAATACAGTTACAAATAGGGTGGAAAAGTGGGAAGAAAATAATTTTGATTAAATGGAATCCCGATGAAAATAAAATTAAAATACCGACACAATTCTGGTAGAAGAATCGAAACCTTCAACTTTCCAGTAATTAAAAAAATAATGAAGTCAAGAGAATTGAAGTGACTTCAAAAGAATTCAAGAGAATTCAAAATTATTCAAAAAAATTTAGAAGTATCTTTTCTTGTAGTGCGCCTATCCCTAGCGGACCGCGTCAACGGAACGGTTACGCAATTGCATGACCGACAAGTTACCACATAGTCACCGTTCCGTTCATTTGGCTCGCTAGGTCTTATTTCCATCCTTTATCACATTAGTTCACAATTTCACATAGAACTCAACACTCTTTTTTACATTTTTACACATTTATGTATTTGAAACTATTCATGTGTTAAAAATTAAGATTTAAAATCTGTGCCTCGAGCTATGTGCGGCAACCCGGCGTACAATATTGCGCATCGAGTTGCCGCACACAGCTTTTAATTTTCAATTTTTTAACACATTAATAAATACAAATGAATATAAATGTTTCAAGAGATAAAAGGACTGTTGAGGTATATGTGCAATTGTGAATAAATGTGATGAAGGATGAACATATGCCCTAGCGGGCCCAGTGAACGGAACGGTAACTATGTTGTCACTTTACGGTCACGCAATTGCGTAACCGTTCCGTTCACGCGGTTCGCTAGGAATATTATTGGATCAGTGCAATAAGAGATACTGGCTCAGTACGGTTTACACTGCAGTTTTGGTAGCAAGCCTCTACCAGTACCTACTTGGTACAAAGACATTTGTTGGCCAGTAGTGTGCCAGTACAGAACCAATCACAAAGTACTGAAAGCAATCACATAATTGTCATATATTATTGCTTCTACAAGTCAAACATTGACTCTATAATCTTTTAGAACATCCCAAAGTTAAACTCTATCGACTTTGTCAAAGGATTTGTCCAGATCAATAAAAGTAACAGAAAACTTTTTTGTCCACTCCTAATCTTTTTCTGTGACACTGTTAGTAATGTCCGGAAAATCCCGACTCATATAGGTTACTAAAGTAACTGAAACTTACGAAATTAGGTTGCTGAAAACGAAATTCAGTAACTTTTATAGTAAATTTACTACATTTTTATTATTATTCAGAAACGGTATCTGAAAATTACAAATAGTTTCCTACAATTCCTGAATGGTAACAGAAAGATAAGTTATCGTGACCAAAAGAAGTGCGCAGTCAGAAACTGCGCCCTCCTCGCTTCTCGATTGCATTCGAAGCGGACAGAGCATGTTGTTTGTGGTCATGGGCGGAAATGCACAGCAAAAGGTTGTTTTGAATTATAACAATGCAGTAAACCTTTTTGTCGATGTTGAATGATCTAAAGCATGAAAAAGATTCGAAATTTGCACGAGAAGAAGAAACTAAAAAAAGTGTTGAAATCGCGAGTAGAGGCAACGACCTACGCGATTGATGTACAGTAAATCTCCAAGATATTACTTATCTGAAGTTTGATAAAAACGCTGCAAACAATTGAAAACTATAATTATTCGATGGCAGATAATTTTTATCAGGGGGCTCTCTTGCTAGATAGGTTATATCTGTAATATTGAGTCATTCCGTTGGTTCAATAATTTTAATATAAATTTGCAGTATATGCTTGTCTTAACAATATAAATTATAGTGAGACTATATGTGAGGGAAGTTTCTATGTAAATGACTACATATGTATCTAGGATATATAATATACTAAAGGAATCAAATGAGTTTACATTAACTTCACTCATATTTTCTTCTTATTTATATGGTCAAGACAAATACAGACAACATATTTTATATTAAAATTAATTAACCGAAAACATGTTTTAATCCCTTGTAATTTTTATTCACATTAACTGAAAATTACTAAATTTTAACAGAATTTTCTGAAGCATGTGACTGAAGCTTCATACAGTTATCGTTGCTAAAAGTTCTGTTCCTGCTTAGGAAAATTTAGAAACGGTTTTTGCATACAGCTTTAGTGACGCATCTCTGAACATTCCTACAGAAATTTCTACAGTGGATCTGTTTCAAACTAAACATCTGATCCGCACATGATCTTCCTCTGGCATAAATCCAGGTTGGACAACCCATATCCTTTCTTCTGTTATTTCCACAATAATATACAATAATAATATGCAACAAATTAAATAATTTGAAGCTAAAATATATAGAGCAATTGCAGATGACTTTATTAAACGAAATCTGTAAATTCGCAGTTTAGTTCTTCCTATACTTTTTGGCAAATTATATAAATATATTCGATTCATAATTTGGACTTAAATCGTTAAACTGAAATATCTTGTGTTCAAAAAGCATGAACAAAGTATGTTTGAGTGGACCCAAGGGTTGAAAGGATTCTCCGAACTCTACAGGATGCTATTATAGGGAGTAATATTGATTCCATCTAAGATTGCCTTAGGCGTCAGGGGAAGACTTGTGAATTAACTTCAAGTTATCGAGATTCATGTTTCTGTACAATAAAGAAAATGATCAGTCGTTTTATTCATTTAACAATAAAAGTAATTCAGTTTTCCTAAAAACATAGCTAATAAGAGTACGTAAGTATATGTATCATTCCACAAAAAAGAGCCCACTTTGTGCATCTTAGTTTAGGAGATATTCGCGTTTCTCAGAACAAATGTCAAAAGTATCGATTTTGGGATTCTTATGAAAAATCATGCTTCAATCTATGCTCTCGCTCGTGACATTAATTATGTTCTGGAAGTGACATTTAACACGTGCGCTTACGGAACACGCCAACTTTACATCGATTTTACTGGAAAAGCGGATTTTCGAAGTTGCAAATTCCAAAAAGGTCCGGCGACTCATTTTTGAACATAGAGATTCCGTTCTGGGCTTTAAATGTCGAGACTTTATCCGGGTACATGTCTGTATTCATAAAAAAGATACGTAAAATTTACAACACGATCGGTACAACTATTATCAACATGACTTTTTAGTAGATTTTACAAAAAGTTCGATTAAATCTACTGATTTTCTGTACATTAAACCTAATTTCCAGTCAAATGTACAACTGTATGGAAAATTCGAATTCAGTAGATTTTACTGGACGTTACGTGAAATATACAGAAAATCAGTTTATTGAACTGAACTTCTTGTAAAATCTACTAAAAATTTATGTTGTCCATATTTGTACCGATCGTGTTGTAAGTTTTACGGATCCTTTTTCTGCGTGTGCGGTCTTAATTCCACACCTACAAAGTAGTACCTTTTCTTGTGGGATGACAAATATATTTGTACTTGAAAAAGAAATAAAAAAATAATAATTAGAAAATAATTAGGTAAAATAATAATTATCTTCCCACTAGCATCAGAGAATTCTAGAAGAACTCTAATCTTTTTTTCATTGTTTTGAGGAATTGAATTATTATAAGTTTGACTTATCCTGACTCAACTAATTAATAAACGTGAAACAATTGTTATCGAACATTCTAGATATGCGAAGAAAATTCGTTGAAAGTACGTTCACCTTGAAATTAATTAACGTTAAGTCCGAGAAAACCCGGGGTGATTTGAACGGCGCCGAAGGTCCCTGGAGAAATGAGGGAAAGGGATAAGTCATGCGGTGGCGTTACGATCAAGAACCCCTAGAAACCGGCGCAAAGATAAGACATAATTGAAGCCCATGGCACGGAAGGCTGCAAGGGGTTGTACGTAGAAAAGCCTACTACCCCTTATTTCTAAAAATCGGAGAACACACTCATATTCTCAATCAGTAATGCCTCATTTGCTCAGTTTCGAAGGCGAGATGGAATGCAACAATTTAGTTGTAATTTTCAGAAACTATGTTTTAATACAATATTCATTTTGATAATAATGATGAGATATTATTCTCGACATCTCAGAAACTTTCGAAATTTGAATCAGCATCTTTCTGTCTTTCTAATTTTGAATTTATAGATACAGATTTCCAACATCAAGGTTGTTGTTTAAGAAGGTGTCTCAGATAAGAGAAAATCGATTTTTTTTGGTTCACCTTCCCTAATCGATGCGGTACCCTAAAAATAATGTCGTTTTTCAAATCGGTTGATATTGAGAAGAATTATAATATTATTAAGATTATTATTAAAAAACAGAATTCAATCAGTTATTTTTTAATTCTCCTCCCTAAGTTCGTTCTCTAGGCACCCAAAAACAACCCCCAAAACTGAAAAATGAAAATTTTGGAACAATTTGACGTTTTCTCATACTTTCTTCCATTTTCTAAATATATCAATCATAATGAGGTAATTGGCAAACTGAAAGTTTGAATGCACTTTGAAAATAATTTTTGATTGCTTAAATCATTTTTATTTCATAAAACAATTTTGTTCTGAAAACCTGCTTGAAATATTACGGCATATTCGGGACGCTATGAGTTATTTTATAAATATCAAGTAACAATTCATTCATTTTATAAGTTTCTATTATGGTTCAACAATTGTCATTTATGTAAACTTAACTTTCGCCAGAAAATAACTAGAGAAAAAATAGTTTTTTCTACATTGTGCAGTGCACATAATTCGAGTATAATGAACCTTTTTATAACATTCTCAAATTTCTGCTAAGTACTTAAATCTTTATTAATTCAATTTTTTATAGCATTCAATCGACACAATCTTAGAAACAAGTGAAATTTTCATTTTTCTGGTTTTGACAACTGCAATTTGGATAGAAAAAGGTACATATCATGAAACATGCCCTAATTATGAAAAAGCTTGACGAAAAATTCGATTTATAAATAATTTTGAAAAAAAATTTGGAGTACAAATTATTATATTAATAAGTATAAAAGGTACACAAATTTTCCACCAAATAGTTCAATTTTTAAATAAAAAAGATCAATTATCAACCAAAAATAGAATAATTGAATTTTCTGTTTTAAAAAACTAGTTTCTAACAACAACAAAAAAACGAATTTTCAACAAATTGGTTCAATTTTTAACTGAAATAATTAAATTTTCAGTTAGAAAAATTTATTTTCAACAAGGTAGTTAAATTTTCAGAGATAAATTTTGAATCTCCAACGAAAAAAATTAATTTTTAACATAGGAGTTAACCTTTTAACCAAGGAGTTGAATTTTCAACAAAAAAAGATGAATTCTCAACGAACAATGTCATATAATTGTAATTTCAACCAAAAAATATTTTAATTTTAAATAAAAAATAGTTGAATTCAATCAAAAAAGACAAATTTTCAAGAAAAGCTGTTGAGTTTTCAATTAAAAAATACTTTTTAGTCAACAGAGAAAACAAATTTGAAACAAACTGTTGAATTTTCAAGAAAAAATATGAATTTTCAACCTAGAAAATTAATTTTCTACCAAAAAGGACGAATATTTAACATAACACTTGAAGTTATTATGCAGAAAAATGAAAGAAAAAAAAACCCAAATGAAAATTTACTTAGCCTGATATTTTATTTACACTTCACTTTAACCAATTTTCTTAAGTTTTGACTTAATCCTTCATAGTTTTTTCTTCTTTCCGTCCACTTAAATAAAAATTCATTGCCTGTAACAAACATTTTTGAGCAGAAATCAAATTTAATCCACTTTGTTCACGAAAACTACCCTTCATAGGTTAGGTTTGTCAATTTTAACGAAAAAATTCATTTAATATATTAATCTCTATTAACAATTAAAATAAAAGTTCATTGTATAAGTTTGAAAGCCACAGATATTATTTAAGAATGTAAATTGTGCCCAATAAAAAAAAATTTTTTTTAAATTTTTCTTCAGAAGAGTACCGGTTTTTGAAAAATACTTGGAATCAATCAAAAATACCTCGAATCAATGAATCAACTATCTAGAAAAGTTGTCTGATCGTTTTTTTCTCAAATTAATTCACACTAAATTTGAGCAATTTATTGAAATAAGTCGTTTTTTAATTGAACTAACGAAATATAATGAATAAATTGTTTTTTTATAAACAATTATCCATGGCAGGTAGTTATGTTGTAATAAATAAAGTTTTTGTATTTAATTGGCCAAAAATTATATACAAATGTCAAAAAATTATTGTATTTATTATTCCAATAACAACTGATGATTGTTTAAACAAATTTAATTAACAAATGCTCTGTCTGGCTATTTTTAAAGGTAAAAACTTTGTTGTTTTAACGTAATGAAGTGTAGGTAACTAATTTTTCAACTTTTAGGGAGCTTTTGTAACAATAAACAATTTTTATTGTTAACAACAATTGTTTAAACAAAATTTTATAATCTTATGCATTTTTAATGAAAAAATTCGTTTCATTAAGTTATTAGCAGACTGTTATTCAGTAATGGCTCTGAGCTATCGGTTAATAACAATTGATAATTTTTAAAGCAAAATTAATTAACAAATGCATTTTTCAGCTATTTCTAAAGGTACAAACTTGTTTTTTTTTCTCATCGTCATCAACTCTTAATAACTAATTTTTAAACTTTCTTTAGAAACCTAATGATTTTATCAATAAATTCTTGTGCTTTCATATATTTGTAAACAGAAAATTCCGTGTTTTTCGGGGATATTTAAAATTAACATAACCGTCAACAGTTGGTTACGTTGTAAAAAAAGAAACAAATTTTGATCTGTAGAAATAGCCAGACAGTGCATTTGTTAATTAAATTTGATTAAACTATAATCAGTTGTTATTCAAATAATAAATCTGATAATTTTGTGACATTTGTGTATAATTTTTGGCCGATTTAATAGAAAAAACTTGATTTATTTCAATATAACTACCTGTCTATTAATTGTTCAAATTTAGTGTAAATCAATTCACGAGTCTCTGCCATTCCCCATGAATCCAATTTCACTTACTTATTTGTTGATTATAGGTATATTGGATTGAATCCACGTATTTTTCAAAAACCGGTACTCTTTTAAAGAAAAATTTTTTTCCCCCCATTTTTGTTATTGGTTACAATTTATATTCTTGAATAATATCTGTTGCTTACAAACTTATTTTGAAATTTAGTTATGTTCGCTTTCTTAATCAATGTAAAAACTAAAAATAATTGAATTATTGTTTCTTTGTTAAAAATAAAGCTTTATTGTTTTGTTCGTCTTTTTCTTCTGGCAGAATTTTCACTGACACTTATTCAATCACAGACTTCGCACTCTTTCTTATCTTCCACTTTTTTTTCTAGTGTTAAAGAATTCCTCATTTTTCTTCTGCTATCGAGAAAATTCCACTTTTTATCGTTTTTCCCCCTTGAATAAGAACTGAATTCATAGAAAACACGAAGAAAATCCAACTATTTTTTATTAAAAGTTAATTCTTTTTAATTGAAAAGTCTACTATTATACTTTTTGGTTCAGAATTGACTTTTTTTCTGTCAAAAATTTGACTGTTTTGTTGAACATTCGACTTTTTGGATTGGATTGAAAATTCATTTTTAGGTCGACGAATCGTCCGTGTTGGTTAAAAGTGCATTTTTTTAAATCGAAAAGTCTACTATCATATTTTGGTTTTATAATTCATACCTTTTAATTATAAATGCTACTATTCAGTGGAAAATTTTATTATTTTGTTGACAATTAAATTTTTTCTTCAAAAGTCATATTTTTTGGTTGAAAACCTAACTGTTTTGTTGAACATTCGTCTTTTCAATAGAAAAATTTTCCTTTTGGATTAAAAAATCAACTTTTGGTAGAAAAGTTATCTTTTTGTTAGAAAATTCCTCCTTTATGACTGAAAGTTAATTCATTATATTTGAAAAGTCTGATATTACATTTTTCGTCCAGAATTCAACTATTTTTATTTAAATATCTAATATTTGGTGGAAAATTTAATTACTTTGTTGAAAGTGCAACTATTTTCTTGAGAAGTCGAGTTTTTTGGTCGAAAATTCATCTCTTATGATTGAAAGTTAATTATTTTTATTTAAAAAGTCAAATATTATATTTTGTCTCCAGAATTTGTCACATTTGTCTTTTTGGATAAAAAAATTTATCCTTTTGGATTGAATATTCATCTTTGGGTACAAGAGGATCTTATTTGTTTGACAGTTCATCTCTCTTAATTGAAAATTCCACTGCCTTCTAAAATATTCGTCTTTTTCGATTTGAAATTCAACTATTTGGTTAAAAATTGAAATTTTTTTGGTTGAAGCTCAATATTTTTTTTTATAGTTTAATCATTTGGTTGAAGATATATCTCTGTAGATAAATTCAACGATTTGAAGTTGAAGTTTAATTTTTTTTTAATTTGATCATTTGATTGAAGATTTATTTCTGCAAGTTGAAAATTCAACGATTTGGTTAAAAATTCAACTTTTTTGTTAAAAATTCAGCCTTTTGCTTAAAAGTTCAAATATTTTGTTGTACATGCAACTGTTTGTTCAAAAATTATTTTTTATACTCGAAATATCAACTATTTGTTTGAAAATTCATCATTCTTGGTTTAAGACAAACTTTTTTGCTGGAAATTATTCTCTTCTGGTTTATACGAAATTACACTATACTTTTGAAAATGCCATATATTTTGACTTGAAATTCTACCTGCTTAAAAGAATTTATTCCTCTATTATTTCTCGATTTTCTTGAAAAATCACTATATTTTCCGTTTTGAGAGAATTTTGGTTCGTTAAGTCTGAGATCACAATTTACATTATATATCGTTCTGTGACACTTTTACTGATTTTTTGAAAAAATGTCGGATTTAATTGACCCAATTATTAAAATTTGTATGAAGAATTTTTGTATTGGCATTAGGGTCTTATGAATGTATTTAATTAAAAATGTGCATTTCATAAAAGTTAATTTTGCTTTTATGAAATGCACGTTTTTAATTAAATACATTCATAAGACCCTAATGACAATAAAAAAATTCTTCATAACAATTTACATTACATATTTTACCTTGGTGATCTAAAATTGTTCAAATATTTTCATAGATTATATAATAAATCAATCAGTATTCAATCATCATTATTATAAGCGCTTAAAAGTGAACCCGGAAAAATGTAATTTTCGATCCGGAAAACCGGGAAATAGCCTGGAATTTTTTTAATGTTCTTGTAGCCACCCTGCTTAGGACAAATTCTAAAATCTGCAATTTGATACGCTTTAGCTTTTCCTTGGAGATTTTCTGAGGACGAAATGCGGTGCATTAAGGTTGCGAATGCAATCTGTGCGAAAGCACGTTCGACGCTATACAGTATACACGTTTACTCTGCACGCCGATGCGTTCTGCCTTAATCAATCAGCCGGGAAAGCAATAAAAGACCCTCAGAGAATCTAATCTAAGTCGTTTACCAAAGTGCTTCTGGAGTTTCCCGGGGCAATAATAATACCAATAACGTATTCCTGTATTTTCGTTGCTTCCGTGAGTTCATCAGACAATAGGATGCTTTTATGACCTCCACAATACTTCGGTTGGTATTTGCGAATGCAAGGAAGAATCTTAAGAGAGATGAAATTCATCTTATTGACAAGTCTTTTATCACAAATTGAGTTTTCAAAATCTTTTGTCCCTAAATATATGATGTTTTTCGAAAGAAATGGGGCGAGTCAGAGGGTAATGAGACCAATAATGAACAATCATTGAGTAGTGCGTGAACAATAGGGTGATCCAACATTATTTTTTTTCGAATTTTTAGGCATATTGTCCGCAAATTTATTCGAATCTACCAAAAAATAAATCCAATTTTTTGGTATTTCCCATATTACCTTTTGAATAACCTAGAAGTTGGCCGGGAATTTAGCAGATGGGAACATATTAACTTCTACCTAATACTACGCTGCTGAAGACTGGTGACCTTCTCAGCATAGAACATCAACGAATTGCCAATCTCGGTTTCCTTTTCTCTCCCCCCCCCCTCCCAGTAACAGAAGTTTTGGTGGGACTGACGTTACAACAAGACTCTCCACTATACGACAATTTTTGCTTTAAAATCTTCTACAGTCTTTTTTGAAATCATTTTTTGAAATTTTTTCAAAACTTCTTAATATCTTTTAAAGCGGTTCGAATTTTTCATAATTTTTTTTAACTGAAAAATTAAAAAAATTGCTTTAAAATATTCCAGATTCTTTTTTGATAATTTAAAAAAAAATTTGAAATCTTTAAAAGAAAACTTTTATGCTCTTGAAACCTTTCAAAATGACTCAAAAGCAGCTTTTTCGAAATCTTTAAAAATCTAAATTTTGTTTTAAATTTCTTGAAATCGTTCCAAGGTTTAAATTATTTTGGAAATTTTTTCAAAACTTTTCAATTGCTATGTTTCATTCTTAAAAAGATTTTAAATTTTCGCTTGGAAATCTTTAAAAATCTATTTTTTTTTTTTAATGTTATGAAATCGTTATATTAAAAAAATCCAAAGATTTTTAAGAAATTTAGTTTCAACATTTTTTAGAACTCTCAATATTCGACAATTTGACATCATGCATTTTCAAATAGTTTGTTTCTGATATTGTAAAACAAACAGTTGCAATTGAAACAAAAAAATTAATTTTTTACAAAAAGAAGACGACTTTTCAAAAAATATAAAAAATTTTAACCAAATATAAATGTTCCACTAAATGGTTGAATTTCAGAACCCAAAGTACGAATTTTCCATAAAACAGTGGAATTTTCAACAAATCATTCGAATTTTTAACGAAATATTGACATTTTTAGATAAAAAAAATTAATTTTCAACAAAAAAAACAAACGAATTTTTAACTAAAATTAAAAAGATGATCTTTCAACAATGAATTTAATAGATGCTATTTTAATAACAAAAAATATTCTAATTAGAAATTAAAAACAGCTGGATTTATTCAACAAAAACGAATTTTCAAGAAAATAATTAAATTTTCTATTAAATTCTTGAATTTTAGATCTGAAAATATGAATTTTCTACAGAACAATTGAATTTTTAAAAAATTGCTGCAAACAATAATAAATTGTTCAAATAATTATGTTTCTAAACTCACAATAATTATTACTTCACTAAGTGAACAGTGGACGAAAAGTTAAAAATTTCAGAAAAACCCCAAGCTTTCTAGCATTATTCAGAGAGAAAATTATTAAATGTTATTATATATTGTTCAAACAATTATGTTTGTTTACTTGAATTGATTATTACCTTACTCTAATTGAAAAGTTAAAAATAAGTTGAAAAATTGGGAAAAAACCGCGACTTTCTAACCCTATTATAAGAGAAAATTGTTGAAAACAATAATTTGTTTAAATAATTATGTTTGTTAACTTTCAATAATAACTGCCTCACTTGAAATAATGAGTTCAAAATAAATTGAAAAATTCAGAGAAAACTGAAACTACATAATTATCTAGTATTAATAGAGGAGAAGATAGTTATAAACAATAATAATTTGTTTAAACAATTATATTTGTGAATTTGCAATAATTATTACCTCACTAAGTGAAATATGGGCAACAAATTAACAATTTTAGAAAAAACTGCAACTATCTCGCATGAATATAGAAGAACATAGTTATAAACTATAACAATTTGTTTAAACAACCATGTTTTGTATATTTTGTTAACTATTACCTCACTCTAAGTGAAAAGTGAAAAAAGGTGAAAATTTTTGGAAAACCCCCCAATTTTCTAACATTATTCAAAGATATTATTAAGAATAGTTAGAAATTGTTTAAACAATAATGTTTTTTAAACTTGCATTAATTATTATTCTGTTGAGTAAAAAGTAGACAAAAAGCTAAAAACTTTAGAAAAAACCGCAACTTTCTAGAATGAATAATGAAGTAGATAGTTATAAACAATAATAATTTGTCTAACTAATTATGTTTAATAAATTTAATCCATTTTTAGCTTACGCAAAGTGAAAAAAAGATAAAAGGTTAAAAATTTCAGAAAAAACCGCAACTATCTAGCATTAATATAAGCGAAGATACTTATAAACAATAATTTTTTTAAACAATTATATTTGATAAATTTAATTAATTATTATTTCGCCCTAAGTGGAAAGTAGACAACAAATTTTATATTTAAAAAAAACCGCAATTTTTTAGCATTATTCAAAGAGAATACGATTAAAATAATAATATCTTGTTTAAACAATTACTTTTGTTAACTTAAATTATTTAATGCCTCACTCTGAATGAGAAGTTGAAAATAAGTTGAAAAATTGGAAAAAACCGCGACTTTCTGATTGTATTCTTAAAGAAAATTGCCTAAAACAATAATAAATTGTTTAAACAACTCCTTCTTACTGATACTGAAATGTTTACATGAATTGTTTAAACAATTAATTATTGTTTTCAGTAATTTTCTCTTAGAATAGAATTAGAAAGTCGCGGTTTTTTCTGATTTTTTCAACCTATTTTCAACTTCTCATTGAGAGTGAGGCATTAAATAATTTAAGTTAACAAAAGTAATTGTTTAAACAAGATATTATTACTTTTAATAATATTCTCTTCAAATAATGCTAGAAAGTTGCGGTTTTTTTTTTAATATAAAATTCTTTGTCTACTTTTATCTCAGAGCAAAGTAGTAATTAATCAAATTCATCAAATATAATGGTTTAAACAAATTCTTAATGTTTATAAGTATCTTATCTTATATTAATGCTTGATAGTTGCGGTTTTTTCTGAAATATTCAAGTTTTAATCTTTTTTTTTCATTCAGCGTAAAGGAACAAAATAAGGGAATTTATTGAAAATAATTGTTTAAACAAATTTTTATTGTTTTCATCTATCTTCTTCTATATTTATGCTAGATAGTTGTAGTTTTTTCTAAAAAAAATTGCCTTTGTGTTCATTTTAACTTACTGAGGTAATAAATATTGAAAGTTAATAAATATAATTATTTAAACAATTTATTATTGTTTTTAGCAATTTTCTCTTGGAATAGAGTTAGAAAGTCGAGGTTTTTTTTCGGATTTCTCAACTTATTTTCAAATTTTAAATTAGAGTGAGGTAATAAGAAATCAAATTTAACGAACATCATTGTTTAAACAATTTATCATTACTTTTAATAATATTCTCTTTGAATAATTCTAGAAAGTTGTGTTTTTTTTATCAAATATTCAACATTTTTCCCACTTTCCACTTTGTTTGAGGTAATAATTAATGCAATTTAGTAAACATAATTGTTTAAACAAATTATCATTGCTTAAAACTATCTTCTCCTATATTAATGCTAGATAGTAGCGGATTTTTCTAAAGAATTTAACTTGTACATGTTTTACTAAGTGAGGTAACAATTATTTTAAGTTAACAATCATAATTGTTTAAATAATTTATCATTGTTTGTAGAAGTTTTCTTTTAGAATAGAGTTAGAAAGTCACCGTTTTTTTTTTAATTTTTCAACTGTTTTTCAACGTTTGAGATAGATAGAGGCGATACTCAATTATATTTAAGAGAAATATTTGTTTAAATAATTTATTATGGTTTTTAGCAATTTTCTTTTAGAATAGAGTAAGAAAGTCGCGATTTTTTCCTAATTTTTCAACTCGTTTTCAACATTTTAATTAAAGTAAGATATACATTAATTAAACTTTACAAAGATAAATGTTTGAATAATTCAGTAGTAAACATGATTGTTTAAAAAAATCATTATTGTTTATAACTATCTTCTCCTATATTGATACTAAATATGTAGTTGCAGTTTTCTCTGAATTTTTCAATATATTGTAAACTCTTTAATTAAATTGATCTGATAATTATTGAAAGTTAAGAAACATAATTATTTAAACAATTTATTATTTTCATCAATTTCCTTTTGTAATAAAGATCAAAAGTTGCGGTTTTCTTTTGAATTTTTCAATTTATTTTCAACTTTTCAATTGGAGTAAGGTAGTAATTAATTCAAGTAAACAAACATAATTATTTAAACAATTTAGCATTACTTTCAATAATTTTCTCTTTGAATAATGCTAGAAAGTTGCGTTTTTTTTAATAATAAACTTTTTGTGCACTTTCCACTTAATGAGGTAATAATTAGTGCAAATTAGGAAACATATTTATTTAAATAATTTATTATTGTTTTTAGCAATTTTCTATTGAAATAGAGTTAGAAAGTCGCGCTTTTTTCCGAATGTTTTATTTTTTTTTAATTTTTAAAGTTAACTTTTGAAGTTAACTTCTAAAGTTAACAAGCATCGTTGATTAAACAATTAATTTTCACTTTTAATAATATTCTTTTTGAATAATGCTAGAAACTTCCGTTTTTTTGTAAAATATTGAATTTTTTCAATTTTTCACTTATAGAGCGAGATAATAATTAATTTATTTTGGTAAACATAATTGTTTAAACAATTTCCTAATTTTCTGGTAATATATTTTTCTCAAATAAAACAGATATTTGAAATATTTCTAACATTTTCTAGCATTACTCTAAGAGAAGATAGTTATGAACATTATTATATTATTTAAACAATTATATTTTTAATTTGAATTAAATAATAACTAATTGATTAACCAAAAATGGAATAGTTACATTTTCAGTTAAAAAATATTAAATTTCAACCAAAAAAAGGAGAATTTAAGGACTATCAATTGTCCACAAATAGAATGATTGAATTAATTTTCAACAAAAAAAATAATTTTTTACAAAGTAGTTTATTAAACAAAAAAAGTTTATTTTTTATCGAAATATTTGAATTTTCTGCCAAAATAATTTGATTTTTAACTGAAAAGATAAGTTTTCAACCAAAAATTGAATAATTACATTTTTTGCTTAAAAAATTAATTTTTATTTTAAAAAAAAACGAATTTGAGGACTTTTAATTGGCCACAAAAAAAGTTTATTTTCTACAAATTAAATAATTTTTCAAATGAATAGTTTATTTTGATTTAAACCAAATAGTTGTTATTTCTACAAAAATAGTTGAATTTTTAACCATGTAAAAAAAAGTATTATTTACAACACAATTATATTTTCAACCCGAAAATGAACATTTTTAACAACAAATTTCATTTTTAACGAGATAGTTTAATTTTCTACCAAAAAAGACCAATTTTCAACAAAATACATGCATTTTCAAATAATTAGTTGAATTTTCAAATAAGAAAAAAAAATTCAATTTAAAAATATAAATTTTCTATCAAAAATGGAATATTTACATTTTTAGTTCAAACTGGTTAAATTTTTCACCATAAAAAGGAATTTCCAACTAAAATGATGAATGTTCCCCAAGAAAAAATTGATTTTGAAAGAAACAAAAAAGATAAATTTTAAACGAAAAGTTTAATTGATGATATTTTGACTAAGAATGAATATTATTTAAATCAAAAATAGTTGAATTCAATAAAAAAATACGAATTTTCAACGAAATAGTTCCATTTTGACACAAAAAGATGATTATTTAAAAAAAAAAGAATTTTTAACTGAGGAGATTAAATTTCTACCAAAAAACATGCAAATTTCTTGCATTGCTATAAGAGAAGATATTTATAAACAATAATGAATTATTAAAAATATTATATTTGATAATTTCCATTAATTATTATCTCACTAATTAAAAAGTGGACAAATGTTACAAATTTCAGAAAAAAACGCAAATTATCTAGCAGTACTCAAAAAGAATATTTTTAAAAATAATAATGAATTTCTTAAACAATTATGTTTGTTAACTAGAATTCATTAAAACCTCACTCAAATTTTAAAGTGAACAAACAGTTGAAATTAAAAAAAAACTGCAACTACATAGCCTTATTCAGAGATAATATTATTAAAAATAATAATAAATTGTTTAAACAATTATGTTTGTTAATTCAAAATAATTATAACTTTATTTTAATTGAAAAATGGACAAACTGTGGAAAATTTCAGGAAAAAAAAACTGATAAATAATAACTTATTATATTTTCTTCTATCAAAAGTTGTCGACTGGAAAAAAAGTTAATTAAAATGAATAATAATAATTAAATTAAATCAATATTTTCAACTATAGTTGTTCAAGATAATGTTGCTAAATTTGTTTTTAAAAAAATATTTGAATTTTAAACAAAGAAATACTTCACTTGAATTTTTAACACCAAAATATGAGTTTTCAATAAAAAGTTCATTTTGAATAAAACTGTTTGATTTTCAACCAAAACGGATGAATTTTTAACTAAATTGTGTAATATTCAACCAAATAATCCATTTTTCAAATGATTATATAATCGTCAGTAAGAAGCCACTGCAAAAAAAAAAGAAATTGAAATCCTGACCATTTTTTTTTATTTTCCCTGAAAATTAAAATTTCTTATATTCAAAAAAATAGTTGAATTTTCAAATAAAAAATAATAATTTTCAACAAAAAATGGAAAAGTAAAATTTGTAGTAAAAGAAATTAATTTTCAATAAAAAAGGGAATTTTCAACAAAATAGCTCAATTTTCAACCAAATATAAATACATTCTCAACAAAGTAGTTCAATTTGCAGGCAAAAAGATGAATGTTCAACTATAATTACGAACCTTCAATAGTAATAATTAAATTTTTAGTGAAAAAAATTATTTTTCAACCAAAAAAAAAATGAATTTTCAACAAAGAAGATGAATTTTTTAAACCAAAATGATGAATCTGCAACAATAAAAAAAAGTTTTTCAACCAAGTGGTTTAACCTTCAACAAATTAGATAAATTTTAAACCAAAGAAAATAAATTTTTAACGAATAATGTAATAGTAGATACTTCAACCAAGAAATATTTTCATTTTAAATAGAAAACAGTTGAATTCAACCAAAAAAGATCGATTTTCAAGAAAAGAGTTGAATCTTCAACCAAAGAAAATTAATTATCAACCAAACAGTTGAATTTCCATCCTGAAGAAATCAAATTTTTACTAAACCAGATAAATTTTTAAGCCAAAAAGACGATTTTCCCAAAAAATAGTTGAATTTTCAACCAAGAAAGATTTCAGTTGAATTTCTAACACCAAAATTTGAATTTTCAACGAACAGTTAATTTTCCATAAAAAAGTTGAATTTTTAACCAAAAGGGATGACTATTGAACAATAAAATTTCTTTTTAATCTAAATAATAAAATTTTGAACTGAAAATATAATCGTCAGAAGGAAGCCACTGTAAAAAAATAATAAACAGAAATACAAGGTAAATTAATAACTAACAAGAATATCAGGGTGACCGCAAAATTTAATGTTGAAAATTCCCTAATTTTTTTCTGACCAATTTTTCATTTTCCCCGATAATTATTATTAAAAGATCAGAATCTTAATCTTGTAACATTTTTACCAGAGAATCTTTTTTATAATGAATAATATAATATTAAATTAAAATGTAAAAATGTCAAATTTATTATCTTCGGCAGTCATTTAACTTTCCTGATTGCCAGGTTTTCCCTGATCTATAATCACCTTTAAAAGTAATACTTTATTATAGTTTCTCCTATCAAATTTTGTCAACAGGAAAATAAAATTCATAAATATTTGATTTCAAGGTTGTATCATTCATCTACTTACTTCAAGGCAGTTAGTTTGATTATTTTCTAGTTAAAAAATATATTTTTCATCTCTAAAAACAGTTTTATCGTAGAATACCAAAAACTTATCTTCAAATTTTCAGTATTTTAATTAGTAATTAATAGCTGATAGTTTAGCGAACAGGAAAAACTGGACTTTTTTAAATGTATTGTATTTTTTCCTAAAAATATTTTGAATACATACTTGTAATCATCTATGCATTAAATAAATATTTTGGAGTATAATTATTTAAGACAATGTTGTTAACCTCATTAATTTATTATTAACTTATAGCCCAGTATTTAAATTAAAAAAAATTAACATTGATTTTACTGCAGTGGGGACGAATTTCTATATAAAAAAAAAACTAACAGTCTGAGTATAGTTTCCAGTAAAAGAAATTTTCTCTTCATATGGCGTTCTTGAAGCCGCTTCAACTACAAATCATGATTAATCAATGAAGAGATTTCACTGCATTTGAATATTTGAATTTGTCCCGCCTTGAGAAATAGTTCGTCCGTCATCCGCGAGAGCGCACCACTATTTGCCTGTCTCGCAGTTGAAATCGCGTGCCGAGTGCTTAAGAGAGGAGTCGAGGCAGCTTTAAGCATACTTACCTGGCGTAGAGGCTACCGTGATCAACAAGGCGGTTCCTCCAGGGTGAGGCTCTTCCATTGCACTACGGTTGAGCTGACCCTTGCGAATATCCCTAATGTGGATATCTCGGACGTATAATTTTTGTTAGTCGGGACTGCGTACGCGCTGTCCCGGATTTATCCAATTCAAACAAAATTTGTTCAATCTTATACAAGTCATTGATATATAATGCAGGACCAGTGTCTTTAGAACGTGGGATTTTTCGACCCACACCACTTTCCCATCTGGAAGAATCCATGCAAGCGTAACGTCGGTGAGTCGGCCAGCCTCGTGTAAAACCGAAAATGCACGAGCAGGAAGCCAACCCCGCCCGACACCGACTTCACGATTCGCTTTCGGTGGCTATCAGGAGGTTTGTGTTGATTTCTGTTTGCAAAAATTGACACCTTGAAGAAATTGAGAAATGTTTTAGACGCTGTCCCGGATTTATTCAATTGAAACAAAATTTATTCAGGGTAAATAAATTCGGGCCCCATCTTTTGAATCTCGCGCTCGACTTAAATTTATTGATTGTGAATTCTCTTTTGTTAAAGCTCCTTTGGCTATAACGAACACATTCTCATCACGTGTTTCGTAAGAAAACAAGGTTAAAAGCAAATTTGCAGATTAATTTAAAATCAACTTTGCTAATTAACATTTTATTGTACCTTGTGTGTTTTTTTTATTCAAAAATTCAAATTGTTCGTAATGTAATTTTGCACGATTAAAACAAAAACCAGGCTATCAAAAAATGATTAATAACGAATTTGTAGCTCTTTTTTTGGGTGAACAACTTTCGTCTGTTCATTTTTTTCGTATCTTGTGTCGTTGGTCAAAAAACTAACTTCTTTTATTTTTCATTTTATTTTTCACGATTGTATAACAAAAATCGCGCATCCTATCAAAAAGTGATCTCTAACAAATATTATAGGCTTTTCTTTAATAATTAATTTTATTTATTGATGTGAAAAAATAAATATTCAACTTTTTCTGAAAAAATGCCGGAGTTGTAACATATTCAAAATTCCAAAAAACAAACAAAAATGAACATCTTGAGCCAAAAAACGCACGATATGAAAAAAAAGTCAAAAGTAGAAAATCTATGCTTTTTGAATACGCTACAATATTGTCACTGCAACTTTTTGAATTCTATGAAAAATCGAAAATTAACATTTTCATCGCACAAAAAAAAATCAAAAATTCAATTTTGCGGTCAGACTATGCTCGGTATAAAAAGATATGACGAAACAAAAATTGTGCATATAAAAAAGATCTACAAATTTGTCATAAATCACTTTCTGATAGGATGTGTAGTTTTGGCTTTAATCTTAGAAAATAGAATTTAAAAAATGAAAGAATTAAATTTGTGGACAAGACACAAGCTATGAAAAAAACTGAATAGACAAAAGTTGCTCACACAAAAAGAAACTATAAAAATTTGTCATAAATAATTTTTTCAAAGAAGCTTAGTTTTTGTTTTAATCGTTAAAAATTGCATTAAAATTTTTTAAATTAAATTTTTCAAACAAAAAAAAAACACACAAGAGACGAAAAGAAGTTAATAGACAAATGTTGTTCATTTTTTGGTTCAAATCGCGAAAAATAACATTATAAATAAACAAATTAAATGTATGGAAAACCGACACAAGTTGCAATAAAATGTTTAATGACGAAATTGTTTTTTTATAGGATGCGCACTTTTTTTAATTATAAAAGCAAGACAATGCTAATACGTTTGCTTCAATACCAATGCATATTATGAATTTTAATAATATAAATTGATTGGAATGATAGACTAGAATGATTTCCCACAGATTAAAAAAATGTCACAAATATTTCGCAAAGATTTCATAAAGATTTCAAGGATTTCCCAAAGATTTTCAAAGATTTCATAAAGATTTGAATAATTTCCCAAAGATTTAGAAAATTTCACAAATCTTTAATAATTTCACAGATATTACCAAATATTTCGCAAAAATTTCCAACGATTTCACAAAGATTTCAATAATTTCACAAATATTCCCAAAATATATCAAATATTTCAGAAAGATTTCTAAAGATTCCACAAAGATTTGAATAATTTCCCAAAGATTTAAAAAATTTCACAAATCTTCAATAATTTCACAAATATCACCAAATTTTCCGAAAATATTTTAAATATTTCAGAAATGTTTTCAAAGATTTCACAAAGAATTAAAAAATTTCACAAATCTTCAATAATTTCACAAATATTACCAAATATTCCGAAAATATTTTCCAAGATTTCACAAAGATTAGAATGATTTCCCAAAGATTAAAAAAATGTCACAAATATTTCGCCAAGATTTCACAAAGATTTGAATGATTTCCCAAAGATTTCAAAAATTTCACAAGTCTTCAATAATTTCACAAATATTACAAAATATTTCCAAACATTCCGAAATTATTTCAAATATTTCAGAAAGATTTCCAAAGATTCCATAAATATTTGAATAATTTCCCAAAGATTTAAAAAATTGCACAAATCTTCAATAATTTCACAAATATTACCAAATATTTCGCAAAAATTTCCAACGATTTCACAAAGATTTCAATAATTTCACAAATATTCAGAAAATATTTCAGAAAGATTTCCAAATATTTCACAAAGATTTGAATAATTTCCCAAAGATTAAAAAAGTTTCACAAATCTTCAATAATTTCACAAATATTATCAAATATTTCGCAAAAATTTCCAAATATTTTAATAATTTCACAAATATTACCAAATATTCCGAAAATATTTCAAATATTTCAGAAAGATTTCCAAAGATTTCACAAAGATTTGAATAATTTTCCAAAGATTTCAAAAATTTCACAAATCTTCAATAATTTTAGAAATATTATGAAATATTTCAAGTATTTCGCAAAAGTTTTCAACGATTTGACAAAGATTTAAATAATTTCACAAATATTCCGAAAATATTTCAAACATTTCAGAAAGATTTCCAAAGATTTGAATAATTTTCCAAAGATTTGAAAAATTTCACAAATCTGCAATAATTTTACAAATATTATGAAATATTTCAAATATTTCGCAAAAGTTTTCAACGATTTGACAAAGATTTCAAAAATTTCACAAATCTTCAATAATTCCACAAATATTAGCAAATATTTCTAAATATTCCGAAAATATTTCAAATATTTTAGAATGATTTCCAAATATTTTAGAATGATTTCCAAATATTTTAGAATGATTTCCAAATATTTCACAAAGATTTGAATAATTTCTCAAATCTTCAATAATTTCGCAAATGTTCCAAATATTTCGCAAAACTTTCCAACGATTTCACAAAGATTTCAATAATTTCACAAATATTACCAAATATTTCAAATATTTCGCAAAAATTTCCAAAGATATTACAAAGATTTTAATAGTTTCGCAAATAATACCAAATATTCAAAAAATATTTCGCAAAGATTTCCAAAGATTAAAAAAATTTCACAAATATCCCGCAAAGATTTCAGATAGATTTAGAACATTTCACAAAGATTTCAAGTACCATTACCATTAATTTTTTGTAACAAAAATACAGATTTTCAACAAAATAGTTACATTTTCAACCAAAGACATGAATTTTCAACCAAAAAGAAATGAATTCTCAGCGAACAAATGTAATAGTCGATATTTCAACTGAAAAATATTTTTATTTCAATTAAGAAAATATTTGAATTCATAAAAAAAAAAACAATTTTCAACAAGATAGTTGAATTCTCAGCCAAAAATTCGCCGGCAAATTTGAGCGCGCCTAAGGCGCGCGACTATTGATTCTCGCGCTTCGCGCTCGATCTTTGTCTTTTCTCCACATTTGTGCACAGGCCACTTAAAATTAAAGGTCAAAGCATCAACAACTGTGATTTAGTGATTGTGAATTTTCTTTCGTTAAAGCTCCTTCGCCCTCAAAGAACACATTTTCATCACGTATCTCGTGCTGCGCACTCGATTTTGTCTAAAATAAGAACTTTTCCATATTATATTCAACATTATTATGTCAAATGTATATATTTGAATTTGACCCGCCTTGGGAAATAGTTCGTCCGTAATCCGCGAGAGCGCGCCACTATTTGCCTATCTCGCAGTTGAAATGGCGTGCCGAGTGTTTAAGAGAGGAGTCGAGGCAGCTTTAAGCATACTTACCTGGCGTAGAGGCTACCGTGATCAACAAGGCGGTTCCTCCAGGGTGAGGCTCTTCCATTGCACTACGGTTGAGCTGACCCTTGCGAATATCCCTAATGTGGATATCTCGGACGTATAATTTTTGTTAGTCGGGACTGCGTACGCGCTGTCCCGGATTTATTTAATTGAAACAAAATTGATTTAGGTTAAATGAATTCAGGGCCCATGCTTTGAATCACGCGCTGCATTGAAAATTAGTGGTTGTTAATTCTCGCTTGTTAAAGCTCCTTGGGCATTAACGAACAAATTTGATCACGTGTTTCGTGAGAAAAAAAAGGTTAAAAGCGAGTTTCCAGCTCAAATTTAAAAACAATTTTGCTATTCAACTTTTTATTGTATTACAAAATTTAAAGAAAGATTGGAAAGGTTTCGCGATGATTTCAGATAAATTTAAAAGATTTCACCAAGATTTAAATAATTCCACAATTATTACCAAATATTTAAAATGTTTCGAGAAGATTAAAAATATTTCAAATAGATTCAAACAATTTCAGTCTTCAATTGTTTCACAAAAATTTTCGATAGATTTCAAAGATTGCACCAAAATTTAAATTATTTCACAAAGGTTTCAATAATTTAACAAATATCACAAAATATTTCAAACATAATTTAAAGATTTCACAAAGACTTCAATTATTTCACAAATATTTATGTTCGATTTTAAAGATTGAACAAAGATTAGAACGATTTCCCAAAGACTAAACAAATTTCCCAAATATTTCAGATAGATTTAAAAGATTTTTCAATGATTTCCCAAAAATTTTTAAGATTTGACAAAAATTACTATATATTTCAAATATTTCGCAAAGATTTCACAAAGATTTGGAAACTTCCTGAGGATTGAAAAAAAAATGCACGGTCTTCAATAATTTCAAAAATATTACCAAATATTTCGAAAATATTTCGAATATTTCAGAAGGATTTCCAAAGATTTCACAAAGATTAGAATAATTTCCCAAAAATTTCACAAATATTTCGCAAAGATTTCACAAAGATTAACAAATTTTTAAAACATTTGGCGAGGATTTTCAAAGATTTCACGAAGATTTGAATAATTTCCCAAGGATTTAAAATATTTCAAAAATTTTTAACAAAACATGAATTTCCAAAATAAGTCACATATTCAACCAAAGAAATCAATTTTCAACCAAAAAGAAATTAATTTTTAGCGCAACATGTAATAGTTCATATTTCAAATAACAAATAATCTAATTTTAAATAAAAAATAGTTGAATTTATCTAAAAAAAACACAAATTTTTAACAAAATAGTTGAATTTTATACCAAAGCAGATTAGTTTTCAAGCCAGAACTTTTATTTTTGACTGAAAAATATCAAATTTCTACCAAAAAGGTTGAATTCTCATGCCAAAGAGATGAATTTTCAACAAAATAGTTGAATCCTCAGCCAAAAAAGATTAATTTTTAAGCAGTTGCATTTTTAACCAAGAAAGATTAACTGTTTGTCAACAACAACAAAAAATGAATTTCCAACCAAATAGTTACATTTTTAACCAAAAAGATGAATTTTCAACCAAAAAGAAATAAATTCTCAACGAAAAATGTAATAGTCGATATTTCAAATGAAAAATATTTGTATTTTAATTAAGAAAAGAGTTTATTTTTATTTTTATTTTTAATCTTATTTTTTATGATTAAAAGAAAATCTACTCGTCGTATCTAAAAATTATTCCTAACAAATTTGTAGCTCTTTTTTGGATGAGCAAATTTGGCCAATTCATTTTTTTCATAATTTGTGTCTTTTGCCCAAAAATTAAATTTTTAATTTTCAATGTTGTTTTTTACGAATAAAACAAAAACCACGCATCCTATTAAAAATAATTAATAACAAATTTGCAACTGTTTTTTGTGTGCACAACTTTTGTTTTATATTTTTTTACGTAGCTTGTGTCGTTTGTCCAATAATTTGTATTTTTTTATTTTTAACTCTGTTTTTCACGAATTTAAACAAAAACTACGCACCGTATCAATCAATTATTATTGGCAAATTTGTAGCTGTATTTTGGTTAAACAAATTTTGTTTTATTATCTTTTTTCGAAACTTGTGTCGTTTGGCTACAAATTTAATTTGTTTATTTTTAATCTAGTTTCTTACCAATATAACAAAAACTACGTGTCTCATAAAAAAGGAATTTTTTTTCTTGTCTAACGATTTTTCTAAATTAAAAATTCAACTATTTTGTCGAACATTTATCTTTTTGGTTTGAAATATCAGCTCTTACTGTAGAAATTTTACCTTTTGCAGTAAAAATTGCAACCTTCTGGTTAAAGTATAATCTTTTTGGTAGTAAATTAATTTTCTAGTTGAAAATGTAACTGTTCTGTAGAAAATTGTTGAGAAAATTCATATTTTCAGTTCTAAAATTTAACAGTTTAATAGAAAATTTAATTATTTTGTTGAAAATTTGTTTTTGTTGGATAAATCCAGCTGGTTTTAATTTCTAATTACAATCTTTTTTTGTTGTTGAAATATCGTCTATTACATTTATTGTTGAAAATTCATCTTTTTAGTTGGAAAATGAAGGTCCTTGGTTGAAATTTGAACTATATTTCTTAAAATTTCAGCTTTTTGGTTCATTCATAATTTTAGTCCAAAGTGTAAATATTTCGTTAAAAAATTCAAACGATTTGTTGAAAATTCCACTGTTTTGTGGAAAATTCTTACTTTGGATTTCTTAACTTCAACCATTTAGTAGAAAATTTGTATTTGGTTAAAGAAATTTATATTTTGTGAAAATTCATCTTTTTTGGTACAAAATCAATTTTTTCGTTCCAAATGCAATTGTTTATTTTACATTATCGAAAACAAACTATTTAAAAATGCATAATGACAAATTTTCGAATATTCAGAATTCTAAAAATGTTTGAAACCAAATCTATTAAAATTCTTTGGATTTTTAAATATAACTTAAAACTATATATTATAATATTTTACTTCTTAGAAATTAAAAAAAAAAATTACAATTTAACATTTTCAATTTCAATCCATATATTTCAAATTTGCGTCGAATATTTTTACAATATTATAACATCTTTATTCTGAATAAGATTTACAAAAACGTATTTTTTTCTTATGGGAAATACATGTTAAACTTTATGGGGCTTGCGGCACCCCTAAATATAATTTTTTTCAAAAAAACAAAAAAATTTATTGATTTTTGGGTAGATTTAAACAAATTTGGCAGTTGTCCCGATTAAAATTAGAAAGAAAAAAAATTTCCAATGCATTTTTGGACCACCCTAATATATATATATAGATTTAAAAATTGGGGAATTTATAAAAAAAAGTAATTGTCCTATTGAAAATTCCAAAAAATATATGGATTGTTCTCAGCCATATCTCTAGGATATTTTCGTATTAGACAAAAAAAATGATTTTTAACAACTAAATTGTTATAAACAATTTATAACCTAATATAAACAAATGTACTAGTCCGAAATTAGTTTAAAGTACAGTACTAGATACTTCGATCAAAAACCCCTGGAAAATTTTTTATTCCCTGCGAAAAAATAATTATTTAAACAAATACAATGTTTACAACAATTTTTTACGTTTCTGAGCATTTAATTTACACTTATGTAAAGTAACACTAAATAAGCACACACTAAACAAGGATAATAATATTGTCAACTGTAAAGAACCGATAATAGTAACAAATTAATCAATTGAACATTGTTTATATCCCCTCTACTGTCACTGAATACCAAAAAACTCTTTGAATATGGATTTCCATATTCGAACATATAGCTAGAATAAACTAATAGTCCCAGAAAAAATCTAAAGATATCGTTGGAGATTTTTGAATGATAAAAAAAATTATTATATAAACAATTTTATTGTGTATAATTCTTTTAATTTCTTCAAAAAAATAAGTGAACAATAATTTGTTACAAATAACAACCGTATATCGTTCCCTCGTATTATTTTTTAAACAAATTAAAAAAATTATAAACAACATAACTGTTTAAATAATAATATTTTTTCAGTGACAGTAGAGGGAATATAAACAATGGTCAATTGATTAATTTGTTACTATTATCGGTTCTTTACAGTTGACAATAGTATTATATTTGTTTAGTGTGTGTTTACTCAGTATTAGTTTACAGAATTGTAAATTAAATTATCAAAAACGTGAAAAATTGTTATAAACATTGTATTTGTTTAAATAATTATTTTTTCGCGGTGAATGAAAAATCTCCTGGACGTGTCTGATTGAAGTATGTAGTAATATGCTTTAAACTAATTTCGGGCTAACACATTTGTTTATATTGAGTTCCGAATTGTTTATAACAATTTAATTGTTTAAAAATAATTTTTTTGTCCAATTCGAAAATCTCCTCGAGATATGGCTGAGAGGAATCCAGATATTAGGAAGTCCTAATATTTAGTTGATAATTCATATTTTTTGGTGGAAAATTTAATTATTTTATAGAGAATTCACTTATATGGATTGAAAATTCCACAATTACATTAAAATTTGTTTCCGCTCTGGACTTCAAAATCTTTTTTAGTTGAGCATTCAACTCTTTTGTTGAAAATTCGTATTTTTCGTTAAATTCAACAATTTCGTTGAAAATTTAATTAACTTATTCTGAATTTATTTAATTGCTTGAAGATTAGACTATTTTGTTAAATATTCGTGCTTTTTGTTTAAAAATTCAATTATTTCATTGAAAATTTAATTAACTTGTTAAAAAGTCACCTTTTTTGGACGAAAATTCAACTGTTTGGTTGCAAATCAATTTTTTTGGATTAACAATTTTTCCTTTTATGTAGAAAAGTTCTTGGTTGAAAATTCAACTGTCATTTTTTCAATCGTATTTTTGCCTAAAGATGCAACTATTTAATTGAAAATTCCACTATTTTCTTAAAAATTCATCACTTTTGCTTGAAAGTTCAACTATTCTATTATAAATGGAACTGTCTGGTCAAAAATTAATTTTTGGTTTTTGTTGGAAATTCAACTATTAGGTTCATAAATCATCATTCTGTTTATATATTTATTTATAATCCACAACTTAAAGCATCATAATCACTTTTTCAAAATTGATTAAAACATTGTCAAACATAAAAATGCAATTTGATTTATGTTATGCATCATCCTATTAATTTTGAACTGGTTTTTGCTGAAAATCACTTAAAACTAACTAAATAATCTCATAATTATTAAAAAAGGGAACAAAAAGATTCTAATCTAAAAGTTTTAGTATTGATCTAAAAGTATTTAAAACTTTTAAATCCGACCAACTTTTTATTAAAATGTGAATATTTATTCAAAAGATAATTTTTTTTATCAAATCTGTGATAACTGGATTAATTAAAAACTAATTAAAAATAAATTAACAACTGATTAATGAGAAATATAATAAATGGAAGGTTATGATTATCAAATAATAGTATACATAGAAGATGTATGTAAATGACCTAGAATGACTTTAATAAAATTTCAAATGACGCAAATTCTAATTAATTGTAATAAATTGATAAGAGATGAGACTATTCAATAATACACATGAATGGACTATTGAAATAAAAGAGATACATATAGCAATACTTGATTAAGATTAATTAAAAGAGATCAAAACGAGTTTGACAATGAATTTAATATTAATAGATACAAATTGTTATTAAATAAGATAAATTGGAACAAAGAGAGTTAAGATCGGTAATGATCACCATACGAATTTTCGGGAATAGGGTTAAGAGAGGCTAAGGGAATCCATCAAGATAAAAAATGATTCATACTCAGAAGAATTTTCTTTTTCCTCATATTGACTAATATGTCTTAAAAATTACTTAAATTTAAAATTTATTTCCAATGTTGAAAATTACTTTATAATGCATGCTTTCAACTTTATGAAAATCCAAGCTCTTAGATGAAATATGAATTTGTTTATTAAATATGGTTAAACAATTATTTATTTTTACAAGACAATAATTTATTGTCGAAAAATGTTATTCAAAAGTAATTTCTGTCCATTCCAAGCCAAACCGAAAGCCATGTCCAGTAGTGGCAAACAATTAAAATTTTTTTAATTTTTATTATATTAGGGTTTTGTTCGGAAAGCACCATCGGAAAGGAAATTACCCCCAAAGGAAATTATATCTGGGTCTTTTTCACATCGTTTACAGAGTTCACGATCTTTCCCCTATTCACTTTTTTTTTCATTTTTTGCCATTCTTTTCCAAAGAATTCCCCCTTTTCTCGTTTTTTTTTTACTCAAATGCGAATTGGATAAATAGAAGCTAATAAGTAAATCGAACCTTTTGAATAGAAAATTCGTCCTTTTGGGTAAAAATTAATTTTTCTTTCGTATAAAAGCTATTTTTTTGGTTGCAATTTTATCTTTCTTGGTTTAAAATTAACTTCTTTGTTGAAAATGCAACTATTTTTCAGCAATTTATTTTTTCTTATCAATTTAGCTGTGTTGTTTTAAGTTTGTCCTACTTAATAGAAAATTCGTCCTTTTGGGTAAAAATTAATCTTTTAGTAGCAAAGTATTCTTTTCTTAATTGAAAATTTATCATGCTTGGTTTGAAATTAACTTTGTTTTTGTAAATTCAATTATTTTTCCAAAAAGTCATGTTAATTGGTCGAAAATACAACTATTTTGTTGTACATTCGTCCTTTCTTTATAAAAAATGTATTCTTTTGGGTTAAAAATTAATCTTTTTTGGTAGAAAAGTAATTTTTTTAGTTGAAAATTAAACTTATGAATTCTTCATTGAAAATTCATAATTTTTCGTTGAAAAATTCAACTTCTTGGATAAAAGTTAAACTAATCTGTTACAAATTCATTTTATTCGTTTAGGATTGAATTATTTTATTGAAAATTTGTTTCGTCGCTGAAAATTAATTGTTCTAACTGCAAATTTAACAATTCCATTTTTGGTTGTGAAAAATTATGGTTTTTAGATGAAAATTTAACTATTTGGTTGAAAATTTATGTATTATATTGTAAATTCGTCCTTCTTGGTAGAAAATTATTCTTCTTGATTGAAAATCTAACTAGTTGGTTGAAAATTAAACTATCACAAATTTCAATATCAATTTATTACTTGAAAATACGTTTGTTTGATAGAAAATGTAACCATGTTTTTTAATTGAAAATTCGTTATTCTTTGATTGATATTCCATTTTTTGAACTAAAAATTTCAGTATTTCATTTTTGGTTGAAAAATGATCGTCTATAGTTTAAAATTCAACTATTTTCTTTAAAAATATTATTTACGGGTGGAAAATTTACTTTATTTGTAGAAAATTCATCTTTTTAGCTTAAAATTCAACTGTTTTATTGTAAATTCGTCTTTTTGGATAGAAAATTCGTTATTTTGGATAGAACTTCAACTATGTGGTTAAAAATGTAACAGTTTTTTGGTTAAATTTTAATCATTTTTCTTTTGAAAATTCGATTATTTGGTTGAAAATGAATTTGTTTAAATTAATCTTTCTTGGTTGAACTCAACTTCTTTGTTAAAAATTAAACAACTTTTTGTAAAGTCATACTTTTGGGTCATAAATTCAACATTTTTTTGTACATTCGTCCTTTTGAATAGAAAATTCATCCTTTTGGATTAAAAATTAATCTTATTAGTAGAAGTCATTTTTTTAGTTGAAAATTCAACTATAAAAAATTAATTTTATTAGTTGAAGATCCACTTCTTCGGTTGAAAATTGATCGTTTATAGTTTAATATTCAAGTAATTGGTTGAAAATGACCTTTTTGGTAGAAAACTCAACTGTTTTGTAGAGAATTCGCCTTTTTTGGCTGAAGATTTGGTTGAAGAGTTCACTGTTCTGGTGAAATTCTATCTTTTTCGGTTAAATTCGACTGTTCTTCATGAAAAATTAAACTTTTTTTTTAATATAAACTATTATAATTTCCGTTAAAAATTGTTCTTGTCGTTGAAAATTTATCATTTTAGATGAAAATTACAACTATTTTATTGAATATTTAATTATTTCGTTAAAAAAAACATACTTTTTGTGAAGATTCATCATTTGAGTTGAAAACTACACTGATTTTGTTGAAAAATTGATTATTTTGTTAAAAATTTTTGTTGTCAAAAATTTAACTGTTTGTTAAACATTCGTCTTGTTGGATAGAAATTTCGTCCTTTTGGATTGAAGACTCAACTATTTGGTTATAAATGCAACTGTTTTTGTGGAAGTCTGATAATTTTTGTTCAGAAATTCGATCATTCGTTAGAATATTCATCTTTTCCGATTTACAAGTCAACTGTTTTCCAAAAAAGTCAATATTTTAGCATGAAACACAACTCTTTTGTTGAAAATTCGTCATCTTTGATAGAAAATAAAACATAGTACGATTTAAATTTTATGTTTTTGGGAAAAAATAGTTTCTTTAATGGAAAATTTAACTATTTTGTTGAAAATTCGTTGTTTTTTTTTGGTTGAAGATTCATAATTTTAGTCAAATATTACTTTCTTCAACTAAAAATTTAATGATTCCATTTTTCTGTATGGAAAATTGATCTTTTTTGATAGAATCTTAATCTTTTTTTTTTAACATTGAACTATATTGTAAAAAATTCCTTTTTTGGGCTTGAGCTTTCAACATTTTTGTGGAAAATTTAACTTTTCTGTTGAAAATTATGTTCTTTATTGAACAATTATATTTTTTGGTTAAAAGTTCAACACTTTTGTTGAAAATTCGTTTTTTTGTTTGTTTAAAAATTTATCTGTCGGTATAAATTCAATTTTTTTTTTAGATTCAAATATTTTGCAGAAAATTAATACTTTTTAGTGGAAGATTCAACGATTTTAATGAGAGTTTAAATGTTCGGTTTGAAAATTCAACTGTTTTGTAGAAAATTTGTAATTTTAGCTTGAAGATTCAACTATTTGGTCAAAAATTAACTTTTTTGTTGAAAATGCAACTGTTTTGTAGAAAAATGGTCTTTCTACATTAAAAACTCAAGTTTGATCGAAAATTCATAATTTTTAAAATTCATAAATATTTGGTTGGAAATTAACTTTTTCACTGAATATTCGTATATTGATGTTAAAAATTTAATTCTTTTGTAGCAAATTTGTCCTTTTCCATTAAAAATTCATCACTTGTGGTAGAAATATAATTTTTTTTTGTCAAAATGCGACTTTTCAGAAGAAACTTATTATTTGTTGGTTGATGATTCAACGACTTTGCTGGAAATTCATATATTCAGATGAAAAATTCAACTGTTTTGTAGAAAATCCGTTTTTAATTTGAACATTTATCTATTTCGTTGAAAATTAATTTTTTTGGTTGAAAAATCCTATTTTGGAGTCGAAAGTTTAACTGTTTTGTAGAAAATTTGAATTTTTACCTTAAAAGATCGAAAATGTGGTAGAAAATTCAACTATTTAGTTTGAAAAAAATAACTTTTTTGTCGAAGATTCATATTTTCGGGTTAAAACTTCATTTGTTTAAAAAAGATTCCTCTTATTAGCTTGAAAATTAAACTATTTGGTTGCAAATTACCTTTTTTATTGAAAATTCATATTTTGGGGTTGAAAATTCAACTGTTTTATAAAAAATGTGTTGTTTTTTTCCTCGTGGAAAATTCAACAATTTGGTGGAAAATTGAACCATTTAGTTACAAATTAACTTTTTAATTGAAAATTTATATTTTTATATCAAAAATTGAACTTTTTTGTTGAACATTCGTCTTTTTATTTCAAAAATTCATTTCTTTTGGTAGTAATGCATTTTTTTCGTTTGTTAAAAATGCTTGGTAAAAAATTATTATTTTTTTTGGACGAGGATTCAACTATTTTGTCGAAAATTTATATATTCGGGTTAATAAATTTCTGTAACAAATTAGTCTTTTTTATTTTAAAATTCAACTATTTGATCGAAAATTAACATTTTTGTTGAAAGTTCATATTATGGGGTTGAAAATTCAACAATTTTCCATATTGAAAATTAATCTTTTATTGAAGGTTTATCATTTTTGTTTACAAATTTTTCAATTTAAAATTATATCTGAAAATACCATCTAATTTAAAATGTTGAATTTTCAAAAAAAAAGTTAACGGATACAAATTCTAAATTTTTTAGTGCTTGAATTAAAAAATTTCAAATTTTAAAATTGAATGGCTTGGAAAAATATTTGAAAACCTGGCAATGACAGGGAATTATTTGATTAGGCTTGAAACTTGAATGGCCAATATTGGCCATTGGCCGCTTGACCAAATATTTTCTCGATTTTAAAATACATCCATGAGTGGTGAAGAAATTCTCATCTTGACTTGAAGTACTCTTGAGGCCCTTCGAGTGGCCCACTCGTGGGTATTAAATAAACTCTATCCACACCCCCAATCCCTAAGTGGTTATTTTTATATACCTGAAAAAACCTGGAGATTTCAGAGATATTTTTTTGAAGTCAGGTAAATTTTTGGAGGCTACTATATTTTTTTTAAATTGTAATATAAAATTAGATAACAATGTTTTTTATTTTTGAAAGTATTATTAATTTGTTTAGTCATTCGGTGGTGATAACTGGTGTATTTAAGAATATCCTGTAACCGTTTTGCAAAACTTGCTTAACTTAACACATTAATTAATTAAATTAAAAAAAAGATTAATTTTCCTACCGAAAAAGAGGAATTTTCGACAAAATAGATCCAGTTTAAACCAAAAATGGAATAATTCAATTTTCAAATGAAAAAATTAATTTTCTACCAAGTAATTGAATGTTTAACCAAAAAAGATAAATTCTCAAAAAAATGTAATAGTTGATATTTGAAAAAAAATTATTTAAAATCAAAACTAATTCTACCAAAAAGATGAAATTTGAACAATTAGTTGAATCCTCAACCAAGAAAAAAAAACAAATTTCAACTCAACAGTTGAATTTTTAACAAACAAAAATTAAGTTTCTACCAAAAGAGATGCATTTCTAAACCAAAAACCAGAATTTTCAACAAAAAGTTCATTCTCAACAAAATTATTTAATTTTCAAACAAAAGAGAACCATTTTCTACAAATTTTGAATTTTAACCCCAAAAAAGATTAATTTTTTACGAAAAGAGATCAACTTTTAAATTAAATTAAATTTTCAATTTGATTACATGAATTTTGAATAAAAATGTTAATATGCAAACAAATAGTTGATTTTTTAACCTAAAAAGACAACTTTTCTACTAAAGAGAATACTTTTTCACCTAAAAATATGAATATTTAACACGAAAATTAATTTTTAACAAAAAATTGTAATCGGGGGCCGTTCATAAACTAAGTTGCCAAAAGGGAGTTTATTTATAGCGTATTTTCATAAAAAAGTTTAATTTTTAACCTAATTGTTTAATTTTTAAACAAATAGTTGAATTAAACTATTTTTGTTTTCAAATAAAAATCCTTTTTAATTTTCCCTATACCCTTTTTTTCTAAAAATTACCCTTTTCCCCATTTTTATCTTTTTTTTCGCTTGCATTCGAACTAAATTGATAGAACCCAATACGAAAAACCAAATATTTTTTGTTGGAAAATCTACTATTATATTTTTGCTTCAGAATTCATCTCCTTTGGTTAAAAATTCTTCTACTTGGTGGAAAATTTAATTATTTTTGTTTAACGTTGAACTACTTTGCCAAAAATTAACTTTTCTTTTGTTGAAGATTCATCTCTTTGGTGGCTTTAACTATTCCATTTTTAGAAAATTCATCTTTTGGTTAAAAAATTATCTTTTGGGTTAAATTTTTGACTATTGTTGAAATTTCTTTTTAAGATTCATAATTTTAGATAAAAATTCATCTTTTAGTTTAAAATTGAACTATTTTGTTGAAAATTTCTTTGTTTTTGGTTGAGAATAATTTTTTTAAGCAAAAAATAGTAACTATTCTACTCTAGATGAAAATTTATCTTCTACTATTTGGTTAACAATTTATATAATTTGTTAAAAAAATCATCTACCATTGGTTGAAACTGATCTCTAGTTGAAAATTCACATATATTTTTGACATTTTTTTTATAAGAAAAAAATTAATCTTCCTGTTTGAAAATTGATCATTTTTGGTTAAAAATGCATCTGTTTGGTTGTAAATTAATCTATTTTGGTTTAAGATTCAACTATTATGTTGAATTTGTTGTTAGTTGAGAAATAATTTTCTTAGCTAAAAATGTAACTATTCTATTTTGCTTTGAAAATGTATCTTCTCTACTAAAAAATTTAACTATTTAGTTGAAAATACGCCTTTTTGGTACAAAATTAATCATCTTGGTTGAAAACTCATCCTATTTGGTTAAAAGTATTTGTTTTTGAAAAACAACTGCTTGGTTTAAAGCTAAACTACTTTTTAAAAAATCTTTTTTTTTTGTTGAAAATTCATCATTTTAGATGAAAATTAATATTTTCGGATTGAAAATTAAACTGTCTTGTAGAAATGTCGTATTTTTGGCTTCAAAATTCCACAATTTGGTTGAAAATTAAACTATCTGGTTAAAAATTTACTTTTTTGTTAAAAATTAACTGTTTTGTTATAAATTAACTCTTTTGTTCAAAATTAAATTTTTTGTTGATTTTTTTTTAATCACCTATTTTGTTAAAAAAACAACATATTTTCGTTTTGAAAATTTCAACTATTCAACAATTTGGTAGACAATTAAACTATTTGGATGAAATTTCACTTTTTTGTTGAAAATTAACTGTTGAAAATTAACTTTTTTGTTGAAAATTTAACTATTCCGTCAAAAATTAACTTTTTTATTAAAAATTCATATTTTGGAGTGGAAAATTTCAACAATTCAATAATTTGTAAGACATTTAAACTAGTTGGATGAAAATTAGCTTCTTTGTTGAAAATTAACTGTTTTGTTGAAAATTAACTTTTTTGTTGAAAATTAAATTTTTGTTTGATTTTTTTTTTAAATCACCTCTTTTGTTAAAAAAATAACATTTTCGTTTTGAAAATTTCAACAATTCAATAATTTAGTAGTCAATGAAACTATTCAGTTGAAGATTAACTATTTTGTTGAAAATGAACTTTTTTTGTTGAAAATTAAGTTTTTATTGAAAATTCATATTTTTGTTGAAAATTCAACTATTCAGTTGAGAATAACTTTTTTCTTAAAAAATCATATTTTCATGTTGAAAATTTCAACAATTCAACAAATTGGTAGACAATTAAAGTATTTGGATGAAAATTAACTTTTTTGTTGAAAATTAACTTTTTATTGAAAATTCATATTTTTTGTTGAAAATTTAACCATTGAGTTGAAAATTACCTCTTTTGTTAAAAAATCATATTTTTGTTTTGAAAATTTCTACAATTTAACAATTTGGTAGACAATTAAACTATTTGGATGAAAATTGACTTTTTTGTTGAAAATTAACTATTTTGTTGAAAATTAACTTTTTTGTTGAAAATTTCCTTTTTTGTTGGAAAATTAACTTTTTATTGAAAATTCATATTTTTTGTTGAAAATTTAACTATTGAGTTGAAAATGATCTCTTTTGTTAAAAAATCATAATTTCGTCAATTATAATGATTGATAACGTAGTTCGTGGAAGGTCCCTTAATGCCAAGAGGCAATAATTCGTTGGCAGGATACGAAAAAATCTTTGGAAAGATAAAGAATATTTATAACCTCTTCAATCAATTTCTGAGGATTATGTGATGCCACTCAGAATTGATGATCACAGGAAGTCAGACTTGGCGCGTGTCGATTGTCAATGGGAGTGTCTCATGAGCTGCATTTATTCTTTGCCTTTTCTGATGCTGATGATTCATTGACAAAATATTTTGATTAAAAATGAAATGTTTAAAAAAAATTTAACATTAACAAAAATGGAATAGTTAAATTTTCAGTTAGAAAAATAATAATTTCCCATAGAAATAAAAAAGAATTTTTGACAATATAGGTAAATCTTCAATCTAAAGGCACGAATTTTCCACTAAAATGATGATTCTTCAACTGGAATAGTTGAATTTTTAAACAAAAATTTAATTTTATATAAAAAGACGAATTATCAACAAAATACAGTAACTTTCAAATAAAAATATACATGTTTAACTAAAGAGATGGATTTTTAACTAAAAAATGATGGAATATTGAACTAAATTAGTGAAATATTCAGTCAAAGAAAATTCAACTGAAAAAAAAGAATTTTCAACATAATAGTCACAATTTCTACTGGAATAGTTAGAAATTCTCAGTTTGAAAAATTAAATATCAACCAAAACAAAACAAAAAGAAAATTTCAACAAAATAGTTAAATTATAATTATATTATAATAACAAACATTATGATGAATCTGCAAGAAAATGAAATTTATGAAAAGAGTTTAATTTTCAACCAAGCAGTTGAATTTTCAACTAAAAGGATAAATTTTCAAGTGAAAGAATTAATCTTCAACTGGAATAGATTCAACGAATAGATGAATTTTTAACCAGGAAGATTAATTTTCTACCAGAAACGACGAATTTCCAACTGGATTCAGTTCAAAAATCAATTTTCAATTAAAAAAACGAATTTTCAACAAAATAGATAAATTTATAACTGGAATAGTTTACTGTTCAGTTTAAAAAATTAATTTTCAACGAAGAAAAACGAGTTATTAGCAAAATTGTTAATTTTCGAACCAAAGAGATGAATTTTCAATTAAACTGATGAATCCTCAACCAAAAAATTATTTGTAACAAAATAGTTTCACTTTCAACCAAGTAGTTGAATTTTCAACTGAAAAGATCAATTTTCAATTAAAATCATGAATCTTCTACTGGAATAGTTGAATTGATTTTAACTAAAGAGATGAATTTTTATCTGAAATGATGGAATATTGAACAGGATTAGTTAAATTATTCAGTCAAATAAAAAACAAAACAAAAAAAAACAAAAAAAAATGCCAAGTAAGAAACCAATTTTCAACCAAAGAGATGAATTTTCAATTAAAATGATGAATCTTCAACCAAAAAACTGAATTTTTAACAAAAAAGTTTATCAAAAACGTAAGATTTACGACAAAGAAATCAATTTTAAAATAAAATAATGAATTTTTAACAACAAAAATGAATTTTCAACCCAACAGTTGTATTTTTAACCCAAAAGATAAATGTTTTAATAAAACAAAACAATGTTTCAACAAAATAGATGAATTTTTAATAAAATAGTTAAATTTTAAACCAAACAGATTAATTTTTAACAAAATACATACATTTTCAAAGGAATCATAACCTAATAGTTAAATTTTCGACCAAAGAAATGAATTTTCAACCAAAAAGGTGAAGTAGTCACCAAGAAGATTAATATTGTACCACAAAAGACAAAGTTTCAATAAGTTACATAAATTTTCAACCAAATAGCTAAATTTTTAAGCAAAGAAATTAATTTTGAACTAAAATTATTAATCTTCAACCAAAAAAATAATCATTTTTTACCAACAAAGACAAATTTTGAACAAAATAGATGAATTTTCAAAAAAATAGTTCAATTTTCAACCACACAGATGAATTTTCAACCAAGAAGATTAAAGTTCTATAAAAAAAATCAATTTTCAGCAAAAAAGTGAAAACTTGAATGTTCAGATAAAAAAATTAATTTTCAATTTTGACCAAAAACTATTTTTCAATCAAAGAAATGAATTTTCAACCAAAGAGGTTAACTTTATATAAAAAAATATGAATTTTAACAAAATACATGAATTTTTAAACAAGGTTTGAATTTTTAAACAGTAGTAAAATTTGCAACCAAAGAAATGCATTTTCAGCCAGAAAGATAAATGAGTTACCAAGGAGATTAATATTGTACCATAAAAGACAAAGTTTCAACAAAATACAGAAATTTTCAACCAAATAACTGAATTTTTGACTGAAGAATTAAAATTTCCAACCACACATAGAATACTTAAGTTTTCGGGTAAAGAAATCCAATTTCAACAACAAAAAAAAACAAACAAAAAACGAATTTTCAATAAAATAGTTAAATTTTCAAGTAAAAAATTAATTTGTAACTAAAATCTTCAACCAAAGAAAAATAAATTTTTACCAAAAAAGACCAATTTTGAACAAAACAGATGAATTTTCAAAAAAATAGTTCAATTTTCAACAAAGAAGTTACATTTAAAAAATAAATTTTCAGCAAAAAAGGCAATAGTTGAATGTTCAGATAAAAAATTAATTTTCAATTTAAAACAAAAACTAATTTTCAATCAAAGAGATGAATTTTCAACTAAAAAGATAAATTTTCTACCAAAAAAGATGAATTTTAACAAAATACCTAAATGTTCAACCAAAGTTTGAATTTTCAACCAAAGTTTGAATTTTTAACCAAATAGTAAAATTTTCAAACAAAGAAATGAATTTTCAGCCAAAAAGATAAATTAGCCACCAAGAAGATTAATATTGTACCATAAAAGACAAAGTTTTAACAAAATGCAGAAGTTTTCGACCAAATAACTGAATTTTCAACTGAAGACGATTAATGTTAAGCCATGCATAGAAAATTTAAATTTCCAGTTAAAAAATTCATTTTCAACAACAACAACAAAAAAGAATTTTAATTAAAATAGTTAAATTTTTAAGCAAAGAAATTAATTTTTATCTAAAATAATTAATGTGCAACCCAAGAAAAAAAGAATTTTTTACTAAAAAAAGACCAATTTTGAACAAAATAGATGAATTTTCAACAAAGAAGATTGAAGTTCTATAAAAATATTAATTTTCAATTTGAAACAAAAACTAACTTTCAATCCAAGAGATCAATTTTCAACAAGAAGATGAATTTTTCACCAAAAAAGATTAATTTTAGCAAAATACATTAATTTTCATCCAACGTTTGAATTTTCAACCCAATAGTAAAATTTTCAACCGAAGAAATGAATTTTTAACCAAAAAGATAAATTATTCACCAAGAAGATTAATATTGTACCATAAAGGACAAAGTTTCAACAAAATACAGAAATGTTCAACCAAATAACTGAATTTTCAACTGTAGATAAATTTTTTCGCTTGCGTAGAATACTTAAACTTCCAGTTTAAAAATATTAATTAAAAAAAAAAAAAAAAAAAAAAAACAACGAATTTTCAATAAAATAGTTAAATTATTACCAGGGGGGCTCTAAAATAGGAAAATTCTTTAATATGAATTGTAACTCTTTTTAATTATAGAAGTACAAGGTCTTCGGTGTTCTTCCATTCAAGGAAGTTGAAGAGGAACAATCTCAAAATGTTTTTATGATGATTTCATCAATACACTTGACTTGTGTCAAAACATGACGATCTTTGATCATCGAAAGTAATGACTATCTTATGCCTATTTATTCCGAAGAATAGACCTTGTAGACCTTCATTATGAAGACGTTATCATGAGTCATCCCGAGAAAAAAAAAAGAGCCGTCGGATCCATGGGTCAAGTACCTTCTTCATTTCCGGCGGTTTATTTTATCTCTAAGCGTACGTCATCCATTTAAAAAAGGGTTGCTTGAAATCTACAACAAAGAATAAAAATGGCAAAATTAAAAAAAAATCAAAAGTACATGTTTCAAAATGTAAAAAAATCCCCTAAGTTGAAAATAATTATGAAAGCTGATTTTACAATTAATTGAATTTTATTGAAATCAAATAATAAATTATTAAATACATGGAAAAGTAGAAGAAATGTGAAAATTGAAGAAACGATACATCAAATTACGTATAAACCTTCCTACCTGAAGTTGTAGGTTCTCAAAATGTTTATATTATTTTGGCAACAAAACAAGGCACATAAATATTCAAGAATTTTAAATTGTAAATTATTTATGTCTTACGTTCCACATACAATTAAATAAAAATTAAGCCAAAAACATTTTTCTATCTCGGAATTTATTAATTATACAACTCCTTTCTCCATCCTTTACGTACGTTTCGTTACAATTGCGTACCTTTTTCAAAATGTGTTTAAAACCTAAATACAATAATATTTCAAATTAGCAAATTAGAAAAATTAAAATAATTTCATGAATTAATGTAATTTTGTACCTGATGTAAGATTAATTTCGAAGAGTAAAAGAAACATTAAAATTAAAAACAAAAATTTTTATAGAAGTCTAAAAAAAATTAAAGAGACTTCACTCACTTTAAAAACTAGATCTTAAAAAACAGGAAAAGAAGAGATGTGAGAAAAAATTATTTCAACTAAAAAAAATGTGACGTTATTTTAAATTACTGTGATAAATTTTATTAATGTTTAAAATTCCAGTATGTAAGTTAACAGAAATTTTGCGAAATTTGTTTATGAAAATGTACTCAATAATACGTCGTTGATAAGTATTTTTTTTAATAGCTACAATGTTAATATTTTTAAAATCAAAATCAAAATGATAACTAAATTTCCATGAATTTTGTGACAAATCTGTGTAAAAATTCCCAACTTCACAATCTCTTTTGTGTTCAGCAATTCTAGTTTTTAATCTCCGGCCAGTTTCACCTATATAGATCTTTTGGGCGACCTGAACGTTCGGCGTCACTTGTGCTGGTACGATCACAACGGAACTCAGTAAACCACTTCTTAACCATTGAAATTGATGGTGCGGTGTTCCCATAGTATTTAGCAAGCCTTTCCTTGGTTTCAGTGATGCTTTTTTTACGCAAAAAATAATGCTTAATCAGCACACGAAATTCCCTTTTTTCCATTTTCGTTAAAATTCACGAGGTTCTCTTCTTTCAATGGCTGTCAAACACAAACTAAATTACCCAGCTTGCTCAAGATTTAACAGTAGTCAATTCATAGATGGCGTTGACGGGAGCTGTGTTGCATTTAAAGTTACTACGCGGGAAATTCAAAAAGTTACTGACCTATCAAACAGCCCTCGTATACTAGATTCGAAAAATAGTTAACCGTTTCTCGATTCAATATTTACAAAATTGCATGACACTTTTTCTACTATTTTTCCAAAGTTCTACTATTGATCAGGTTTAAAGGTAGTATTTTACTACAAACTTAAACAAGTATAAATAAATAATTAAAATTAAAGGAATAAGAACTATTTTATAAACTGTTCCCACGCAAATAAGTTCTAATATTTTTGACCATCTTATTATCAAGAAAACCACTTGAGATGCTTTAAATTGCAGGCATCTTTTAATCGATAAGTGGTGTGATGCACTGAGTCAGTGGCATTTTTACAAGACGATCACTTGAGAAAGTTATTTCATTGCTCCCAGTAACTCGAAGGGGTTGTCAATCAAAGATACAATTCAATTGTGTTGCTCCAGTCAGCGACAATATTCATTCTATATTGATATTCTATCATTTTTATTGTTTTTTTTTTTTTATTTCAAATAAAAGCTTTATTATTTAGATGATGTGAATTTAGGGTAGACTGGTGTACAAAACCGACCAGCGGGGCAAGATTGACTGCAAATAATGTTGCTATTCCTTAATCATCCTTTCTATCAAATAATCTATTTTATTTTAGAAATAATGCTATAAACCAGGGTCTGGTGTCCTGAAAATTTCTTGAAAACCCGGAAAAGTTTAATTTTGCTCATTTTGAAAATAAATAAATTATCAAATGATTGTTTCGTTCGTATAATTATTGCGTATGGAAATATTATATACAATAATGTGGGACACAAAATGAAAAAAATGGATGAATTCCACGTTGTATTAACTTTTTAAAGATCATGAATGTTAGCCGGTCGGTTTTGCCCCGTTCGATCCTACTTGAAAAATAGAATCTGATGATGGATAGTTATAGAATTTTCTCTCGACGAAGAAACTTATTGCAAAAAGTCGAGAATGGATCGATCCTCGGGCGTTGATCGAGACAAGTTGCTTGTTATCGAATGATGTTTTTCCCCTCGATTTCTCAGCAGAGGGATTAATCTGAGAATGGACGATCATTACTGCAAATCAGGGCGTGAAATATCTTGTGAGATATATTAACTGCTGTTAAATTATTAGGGTTGTCATTCCATTACTTGTACTTGTACTTGTACTTGTACTTGTACTTATACTTGCACTTGTATTTGATAGTTGATAATACGAACCAGAGGGGCCCCATAAACTGCGTAACTACCGAAACAGTACTTCAACTGTAATCACCCGCATTACTTTTCGCCCTTGGGGTAGAAATCTTGCAGGTTACCATTTGTGTATATGAACGTGCCTACTATTATATTATTATCTGCATTCTTGAAGACAAAGTCAATTCAACTAAATTCCATTTGAATTTTAGAAATTCGAATTGAACGTTAGGAATTCAAATTGACTTCTAGCCATTCAAATTGACTTCTAGAAATTCTAATTGAATTCAAGTAAATTCTAGTATATTCTGGTAAATGAATTCAAATCTAAATTTTAATTGAATTTAACTCTAGAAATTCAAATTGACTTCTAGCACTTTAAAAATTAGAAGCAAATGGATTTTACTAAATTCTAGTAAATTCAGTCAACTCTAAATCTTAATTAACTTGAACTTCAGAATTCAAATTTTCTATAGCGATTTAAAGTGACTTCTAGCAATTCAAATTGACTTTTAGAAATTCAAATTGACGTATAACAATTCAAATTTACTTTTGGATATTCAAAATGAATTTAAATAAATTCTAGTGTATTCTAGTAAATGAAGGCAACTCTAAATTGTAAATGGATTTAAATCTAGGGATTCTGTTTGACTTCTAGGAATTTAAACTGACTTCTAGCAATTAAAATTGACTCCAGCAATTCTAATTGACTTCTAGCAAATCAAACTGACTTCTAAGAATTAAAATTGATTTATATCAATTTAAATGAACTCTAGCAATTCAAATGGACTCTATCAATTCAAATTGACTTCTAGCGATTCAGATTGATTCTAGCAATTTAAACTGACTTCTAGAAATTCAGATTGATTTCTAGAAATTAAATTAGAATTTAAATAAACTGTCGAAAAGTCTAGTAAATGAAAATGAATTCAACTCTAAATTTCAATTGAATTGAACTTTAGTAATTCAAATTGACCCTCCAACTAAAATACAATAAACTTCAATCTTATCTCGTAAATTCATGTAAACTTCAGTGAATTGAATTAATTCGAATTGAATGTTAGTAAGTACAGTTGAATTGGACTAAATGAATTAATTAAAAGTGGATTCAACTGAATTGAATTAAAATACAATAAAATAAAACTAAAATTAAAAATTCAAATTGAATTCCGGTACAAAATGTCTTTTCATTTACATATTTTTGGTGACGCAGTTATCACTTGATTAAAAATTGTGGGATGCGGTTTAGGGGGCGTGAATGCATGATTGGTTGGTCGCGAGAATGGAGAACCGCGGTAGGCGCTAAAGTGCGACTGCATGTCGACGTGAAGCTAATTAAAGATTTCACTCGGCAAATAAGTGCTCTAAGTGTTCACATAAATAGACACTTGCGTTTGTTTCATTGGCCCTAAGAGATCATTGGCCATTCACTTGACCGCGAAAGGGATTTGCTGAAACAACAAACTGCTGCTCGACGCCCATAATATCCCATGATGGTATAATAATTCATCAAGAGCACCTTTGAAGATGACCTTTATTGCTTTCCTCAACTTTTTTTGCACTTTCTTCGCCTTCATCAAAATAGCTTCATTTTGCTGGGCTATTTAAAGCTTAAGAAAAGGGTTTCTTCGAGGGAGAAACAACTAGAAATAAGGTCCGGCGGAGTTAGATTACGGTGGATTACTCTGGATTACCTTTATATACAAAATTATTCTGCATTGACTAAGATTACGCCGGATGCCAGATGATTACTCTGAATTATATAAAATTATCATGGTGAACCGAGCCTAAAAGTGACACATGCGAATTTTCAACCAAAACGGATTACTTTTTATCAAAATTCTTCAATTTAAAAAAAAAGGTCAATCAAGAAGATTAATTTTCCACTGAAAAATATGATTTTTCAACCGAATACATGCATTTTCAACGAAGTAGTAGATTTTTTAACTATAAAGGATAAATATTCTACCAAATAGTTGAATCTTCAACTAAAATGAACAAATTTTTACATCGAAAATTAACTTTCAACCAAAAAAGAATGAATTTTCAAGAAAATATTTTTATTTTAACCAAAGTGATGAATGTTTCAAATAAAATGATGAACCTTCAACTCTACTAGTTGAATTTTCATTAAAAAAATATATTTTTAATCTAAAAACTACGATTTTCAACAAAATAGTTACATTTTTAACCGAAGAGATCAATTATCAACCAAGAAAATTCTTTTTCTACCAAAAAGACGATTTTTCAATAAAATACATGCATTTTCAACGACGAAGTTGAATTTTCGACTAAAAAAAAAATACATTTTCAACCAAATAGTTGAATTTTTAACTAAAAGGGATATTGCACAAAAAATTGAGTATGTAAATTTTCAGTTCAAAACTAAAGTTTCAACCAAAATGATGAATCTTCAACTGGAGTATGTTAATTTTCAGTTACAAAATAAATTTTCCACAAAAAAAACTATTTTTTAACCAAATATTTAACTTTTCAAAGAGATGAATTTTTTGGTAAAATGATGAATCTTCGACTGGATTGGGTTAATTTTCAGTTACAAAATAAATTCTCAAAAAAAAAAAAACGATTTTTCAATAAAATATTTAAATTTTCAACCAAAGAGAGGAATTTTCACCTAAAATGATTTAAATCTTCTACAAAGAAATTAATTGACTTTTCAACCAAAAAAAGATAAATTTTCAACAAAAATGGAAAAGTTACATTTTCAATTTAAAAAATTAATTTTCTACCTAAAAAAACGAATTTTCAAACAAAATAGATGAAGTTTCAACCAAATAGTTTAAGTTTCAATTAAAATGATCCATCTCAACAAAAAAAATCAACAAAGTAATTCAACTTTTTGACTAAAAAAGATAAACTTTGAGCAAAACAAAAAAATTAATTTTCTACCAAAAAAGACGAATTGTCAAACAAAATAGATTAATTTTCAACCAAATAGTTGAAGTTTCAATTAAAATGATCCATCTAAACAAAAAAAAATTCAACAAAGTAATTCAACTTTCAACCAAGTACTAATATTTTCAAACAAAAAAGTTGAATTTTAACCAAGAAGATTAATTTTCTACCAAACAAGACGAATTTTCAACACAAAAAGTTAATTGACAAACAAATAGTTCAATTTGCAACTAAAAAATATAAATTTTCAACCGAAACGTTAATTTTTTGACTAAAAAAGATAAACTTTGAGCAAAAAAAATGAATTTGCAACCAAAAAGTCGAATTTTCAACTGAAGAGCATTAAACTACAATAAAAAATGTAATAGTTAATGCTCAGTTAGAGAAAAAAATTTAAAAAAAAGGCGAAAAAAATCTTTCTACCCAAATTTTCTCGAAACCTCATAACATATTTCAGTCAAACTTTTCAGAGTTAATTCAATTCAACACTGTTTTATCTCAAAGCACTTTCTCATTTTTTTCTTAAATTGAAAAACTCGATTTTTGAGGGCATTTTTTGTCTCCGGTAAAATGGTGAAAATGTGGGTTAGACCTTTACGGCATGCTAACTTTAATTTCTGTTTGAATCTCATACATCATACTTTTCACAGAACCAACTATTTACGTCAGTAGTACAACTGTCACTTGGTTTCGTCTTTGGCAAGTGGCTAATATTAGAAGTGGTAATGACCTTTAGCAATGAGACTGCAATTGCAAGCGTACTCGAGGTATACGAACCTTCGGCGTTGAACATCGCGAAAAATAGTACCTATGGGGGGGGGGGGCACTTGACTCGCAAACTCGTAGGCGGACAGAACCCGAGTGTTTGAATTTTTTCGAAAAATCAAGTGCAAGTCTGAGAATGCACTTGAAACCTGTTCTCCAATTTTTCCAAACCTAAAAAGAGCCAAGAGTTTGCTGCCAGAGTGCATTTCGATGTCAAATTGATGGCTGAGTTCTTGCTTAAACAATTAGTTGGAATTAATTAATAATTAGCGAAGAAATAAACTTTTTTGTCTAGTTTAATTCTGAACAGTTTACTGGAAATTAGAGTAGTTTGACTGAAATTCTTGAAGTTACTTGTATCAGTAACTGATTTTTTTTTTCAATATTAATATTTTCGCAACTTTGAATTTTTTGTAATGCAATGCTTTCGAATTGAGATTGTACAATGAAGATTTTACGAAAACTTAAAAATTTCATTTGATAAGCTATAGATAATTCATATTCGTATAATTTTTGTGGACTCGCAACTTTTAATTTTTTAATCTTGAATCAATGTGTCTACGTGATCAGGAAATAGGAAAGACCCGGAAAGACCAGGATTTTTCTCTCGAATGTACTAATACGCAAATTAAAAATTGTTTTATATATTTTATCACTACAATTCTGACTTCGAACAGTGAGTTGAAAAAAAAAATTGTATTTCTGACATTGGACAGGAGATTTCAGTAAAGAATTATAATTTTGAGTTTAGGAGAGTGGATTTCCGAAAAAAAATTATAATTTTCACAATTGGGACAGGGTATTCTGTAAAAAATTGTATTTCGACTTTGGTACAGGCAATTTCCGCAAAGAAATTAGAATGTTTACTTTGGGATAGGCAATTTTCGCAAAAAATTAGAATTTTTTACTTTGGGACAGGGAATTTTCTTAAAGAATTATAATTTTGAGATACAACTGGAAATTTTCGTGAAGAATAAATTATCATTTTTATTTTGGTACAGATTATTTTAGTAAAAAATTATAATTATGAGTCTGGGATTCCCGCAAAGAATTATCATTTTTACTTTAGAAGAGGGAATTTCGTAAAGAATTATAATTTTAATTCAGGGACAGGAAATTTCTGCAAAGAATTACAATTTTTACTTTGTGGAACTCAATTTTCAGAAAGAATGCAATTCTTTGTTTGGGCGGGGAATAAATAAATGAAATAAAAAAAAAATCGTGAAGAATTATAATTTTGACTTTGGAACGCGAAATTGTTGAAAATAATTTTTATTCAGATTTTTGAAAAGGGAATTTACAAAAACAATCCCTGTTCCAAGTCAGAATTTTTTAGATTTTGAAAATTCCTTGTCCCAAATTAGAATTTGTTATTACTAACAACATTTTTTTCTCAAGTTAAAATTTGCCAGAATTTTAAACTATTCTCTTCTAAACTTTATAAAAAGGGAGTTACTGTATTTATGAATTATAAGAAAACATTTTGTTAATAAATATAATTCTGACTTGGAACAGAGAATATTTAACATGAAACGGCAATTTTGACAACTAATTCTAGTTCTGATTTATGCCCAAAAATTACCTGTTGTTCCCACTCAGAATTATGATTTTATTTCCAAAATTCCCTGTTCGAAATCAAAAATTGATGAAAGCTTTTAACATGCTTATAAATATTTTTAAATATTTAAAAATCGTTTGAGATCAATGAAATAGTTTGAACTCTTTTCAAATTGGCCGGGGAAAATTAACAATTGAACGGGAAAAAGACGAGAAATTACCTGATTATGAACATTTTACTGAAAATTAGTGAATTTTCACTTAGATTTGTTAAATTAGATATAGCAGTAACTGATTTTTTTCAATTATTAGTTATTTTTAACCAATGCGCTGAAAATGAAACTGTTCTGTATTTGGTTGATTTGATCAATTTTAGTTAAATATTCAACTATTTGCATGAAAATGAACTTTTTTGACGAAAATTCATTCTATTTAGTTGAAAATTCATCTATTGTTCTTTTTTTGCCGATTTCTTCTGGAAAATTTGAACAAATATTTATGAAGCAGTGGAAATAATTCACCTTTCTCTCAAACCTTCCGTAAATTTCGAAAATCTCTCGAAAGTGTTGCGGAGGCGTGACTTTATGAGCGGTTTCACTGAATGCTAAGAAAATATAAAATGCAAAATATAAATAAATAAAGGAAGGAATCGAAATTATGTGGCACCTGCCAAAAATTACGAGAAACAGTTTTGTAAGCATTGAGCTCTCGACGTGCAAAAAGCTTTTTCCACCTTTTATGGTGGGCGTCAAGTAGGTGTGTGGGTAGTAGCAGTGTGTTTGCCTTGCTTTCGCTCTGGGAATCGTGGCTTTATTTGCCATTGAGACCTTTGGTCATGAAAAAAAAATCAAATAAAAAAAGTGATTGAAAGGCGCCACCCTCGTGATGTCAGTCACTATTTCAGGAAGATCAATGGCCTGAAGTTTTTGTTTTTTTAAAAAAGATTCGAATGACAATTGGCCACTAAGTGATGACGCTTTCATGCATTTTAAATTCTGTAATTATGTCCTCTTTTATGGTCTCATGGTCACACATTTTTTATGTCTGTTAGGAATTTGGGCAAGGAGAGAAAAAAATTAAGATATAATTATTTGCTCCTCAGTTTTTTTTTAAGTGAAGCTTCTTTTGGGATACTTTCTATAGTCTTGAAAATTCAACAATTTTGTTGAAATTTGTTTTCTCTTTTGGCTGTAAAATTTTTGGTTGTTTGTAAATTCAACTCTTTTGTTGAAAATTTGTCATTTTAATTTGAAACTTCATCTGTTTCAGTAGCAAGGTTATATTTTTGGTTAAAAATGCAAGTTTTTGTTTAAACATTAATATGTACATTTTTTATACATACATTTTTTATTTGAATTTATGTTTTTTTTTGTCGAATTTAACTGTTTTTATTTAAAATTTAAATCTTTTTTAATTAAAATATCAACTACCACATTTTTCTTTGAGAATTAATCTTTTTTATTGAAAATTCAACTACTTGGTTGAAAAGACAACTCGATTATGTGTTTAGTTGATAATTAATTAATTGACAGAAAATTCAATTATTTGATTGACAATTTATCTTTATTGATTTTTTTTTGTTTTTGAAAATTCGGAGAAAAATTGATCTATTTGGTTCAAAAGTAATTTTTTTTATTGAAAATTATAGTCACAAGTCCTAAGGCAACTTAAGTATTTGACTTGCTTTGGTAGGGTTTCGAATCCTCCTGCTCCTTAATTTTTCTGTTATTTTTTTTCAATGTAATTACGTTCCACTAAATTATAAATTAAGTCCTTTTTTAATATTCTCTTGATTCCTCAATATCCTTACAATGAAATTTTATTTGTTGCAATAATTGTATAATATCTTTGACTAAAATGGTATATATTGTATTTTTGCAAGTTAATAAGATTTTATTAATGGTACAATCTTGATGGATAGTAGGAAGTGTTGCTTGGTCAAGGATAACGTACGGTTTTCCTAGAAGCTTTGTACTTTCTATGACTTTATTTCTCGACATCGCCATCGATCTCGTCGTGATCGAGCGACATTTTATCCCAGCGCTAACATGCCATTTGAGAGTGAAGGGTAAAGAGAAAAAAGGAGTAAAGCGCAAGTACTAAAGACAAGCCCCTGTCAAGACTATGCCAATGCTAACATAGTTCTCAATATAAATTTAAATAAAATAAAAATGTAGTGACAACTTTTTAAAAAATATGTAATTTTTTGCAAGCTTCCTAATAGTACTTATAATAATATATAAATAATAAAGAATAATGATAAAATAAACAAATTAATAAATTAAATAAATAAATAATAATAAAGAGCCTCGGTGGCTCAGGAGGTTAGGCACTCGGACTTCACGTTCTATTTTCACCGATATTCTGGTGGTTCGGATCCCACCTCAAGTCCGTGACTGATGATATATATCGGAACATCCCCCGTACAGACTATTAATAAAAAATCAAAGTCTGAGAGAAAAATGAGTTTCCTAATTTTTGTATAGTAATAATAAAAAAAATAATAATTTTTTTTTAGTTTTGCCAGGCTTGCCAAGATCTTAATCTGTAATTTGTTTATTTTGTCATTATTTCCTTTTTAGGGCATTACAACATTGTACATTACTTCAGTTTCAGCTTGATTTTGACCACTTTCTTATTTAATGGTTCAATTTTTATTTCTTTTATATGTAGAATTCAACATGTTTTAACATTTAGATTTGGAATAGTTCAAAGAGCTTCAATTCGGAACTGCACAATTAGGAATACTTCAAATTTCTATTTTATAAATTCCAATCAATTAGAAATTCTGTAATTGTTTATCATCTGAATTGAAGTTGTTTAATTTGAAAACAGTTTAGTTTCGAAATCCTGTTTTCGAGAAACTTTCTCTTTTTCCCCTTCTTGTCGTTTTTTTCGCTTAAATATGAACTGAATTAATAGAACCCTATCAGAGAGGCCAAGTATTTTTGGTTATAAGTTCATTATTTTTAGTTCATAATTCTAACTTTATATTTTTGTTTCAGAATTTATCTACTTTGGTGGGAAATTCGATCTTTTTTGGGGTTGAAAATGTAACTATTTTGGTAGAAAATTAACTTTTTTGTTGAAAATTTAACTGAAATCTTTCTTGTTTGTAGATTCAACTATTTTATTGAAAATTCGTCTTTTTTGGTTCAAATGCATTTTGTTGAAGTTTTTTTTTGTTGTTGTAGAAAATTAAGCTTCTTGCTTGAAAAATCATCTTTATGGCTGAAAATTGAACTATTTGATTGAAAATTCCACTATTTAGTTAAAAATTGTTGATAGAAAAGTAATCTTCATGCTTCAAAATTATTCTTTTTGGCTGAAAATTGAAATAACTCGGTCAAAAATGTAATTACTTTATTGTAAAATCATTTTTTTGTTTGTTTTAACTTAACTATTTCCTTTTTAATTGCAAATTTCCTTTTTTTCTTAAGTTGAAAATTAAACTATTTGGTTAAAACTTTATGTATTTAGTTGAAAATTATACTTTTTGGTTAAAAATTCGTGTCTTTGGTTGAAAATTCAACTATTTAGTTCAAAGTTAATATATTTTGTTGAAAATTTAACATTTTTGTTAAAAAGTCATTTTTTGTGTTGAAGATTCTTCATTTTAGTTGATGATTCATCTATTTTGTTGAAAATTCTTTTTTCTTTAATTAAAAATTAATTTTTTAACTGAAAGTATAACTATTCCAGTTGAAAATTCACCATTTAAGTTGAAAATTCTTCTTTTTTGTTGAGAACTAAACTGTTTTGTTGAATTTTTTCTATTGAAAATTAATTGTTGGAAAATTGATATTTTTCAGTTGAAAATTTAACTACTTCGTTGAAGAATGGTCTTTTTCGCTAGAAAATAAATAGTCTGGGTAGAAAGTTCAACTATTTTCTTAAAAGTTCATTTATTTGATTGCAAATTCAAAAATTTGTTCAAAATTAATCTTTTTTGGTGCAAAATTCACGTAATGTAATCCAGAGTAATCCTATGCAATCCGGAGTAATCTGATCTAATCCAGAGTAATTCTCTTTATAGAGGTAATCCAGGCTAATGCGATATAATCCGGAGTAATAATAAATTGAATATGATTATTTTATTTTCCGTGAATGTCATTGACATGGCTGTTGCTGTGGAACGTTTTATAGCTGGGCTTTGGTCGGTGCGATATCGTGATTCGTCATTCGAATTTTTTTCGCCGATTTACATTACCCTGGGCTCTGACACGAACTTCAACCTCATAGTGTAACTATACTATAAACTATAAAGTGTATAGTCGTTACTTGCATAGTATATGATTGTATTTGTGAATATTGCGCATGGTCCATTACCATCTTGACGTTTATGACGTGCGAGGATTCGTACGAGAAATTCCCTCTATATTCACCTCCTTAGTGAGGGTCTCAGTTACACGTTTTTTCCACATGGGACACGCTGTCAAGTCGCGGAAGTTAGAATACGGCTTTCGATAAGCGCATACGGTTTACTACTTTCGCACGGTGTCTTTAGACGTTAGAGAAAACGAAGCCCCTGGCTTCTTGCGACTTGTAGAGACTCGATCTTGTCACAAGAACTTGGAAAAATTAATTTGAAAGTCTTCGGAGAAGTAAAGTGAATGCTCAGGTTTCAACATTGATTCGACCCTTTCTTTAGAGATCAACTCATTGGAAAATACAAACACAGTTTTAGAAGCAACTAAAGTTGCGGCTTAAATAAAATTTGGTATCATTTAGGACAACTCCAATTGAAACCTGTGGACACCCAAAAGGGTTCCTTTGGAGAACACATGGATAACAACATAAAGGCGCATTCACAAATCAACCGTTTGCAAAGTAGAGTTTGTAAGTTAGGGACAGACATCGATTTATAGGTATCGACCGATGACTTACGACGAAAACTTGCGAACTTGAACTTCAATAGAATCCTGTGAAGACACAAAAGGGTTCCTTTGGCAACACTTGAATAGAATAACATGAAGGGGCATTCACAAACCAACCGCTTGCAAAGTGGGGTTGGTAAGTTAGGGACAGACATCGATTTATAGTTATCAACTGAAGACTTAAGATGAAAAATGTCTTGCATATGCACAGAAAAAACTGGGATTTCTCTAAAGTTGTGGCTTAAATAAAAGTTAGTAGTTTGTAGAACTTGAATTCCGATGGAAATCTGTGGAGACCCAAAAAGGGTTTCTTTGGAGAAGACTTGAATCAGGCTTTACCGACAAATTCTGTAAATCCGTAAATTATAAACCCCACTTTTCAAGCGGTTGTTTTGTAAAGCGAAAAATAGGTTCTTTAGAAAAATTCTCTATTAAAACTGGGTTCTCTTGAAGTTTCAACTGGAGTCTCCTTTGGAACTATTTCACCTTTTTGGGTTTCTTTTAAGCAAGAGAGGTTCTTTTATGTTTTTCTATATTCGACTTTTTCGTTTTTTTGTTCCACTTTTTTGAAAAAATGCCTTGCCAGGATCTAGGAAAATGAATTGATCAATTTCATATTGTACAAAAAAATTCTTTAGGATTTTACTTTTCACTCGAGCCATTAAACATTGAAAAATCTTTACGGGTTCATGGAATAATAATTTGCATGTGCGACTATGCTAAATTTAAAATACATTACCGCACCTAGCTCCTGCAAAAAGTTCAAGTTGAAGTATAAAATTCCTTGAAAATAGGAATTTTATTTTTGTTTTTCTCACTTAATTATTCAATACCAACCATACCAAATTACATCAACTATGGCTCAATTAACGCAGAATTTAGTAAGCTTCCAAAAGTTTTTTTTTTTTAATACATATTTTTATTTATGTTCTGGACGATGCTATCACTTTTTAAAGTCAAGGCTAATAATTTTTGATAGGACACCAAGTCAGTGGTTCGATACTATCCATCCTGACGGATTATATATCTTATTGAAAATTCAACTATTTGATTGAAAATGCAATATATTTCTACCTGAAATCTTAAGAATTTAAAGCTTTTCATATTGAAGTTGATATGATACCTATACATAAATTTGATTTAAAAGAATTTATTCTCCTATTATACCCCTATTTTTTTAAATCACCCTATTTCCCCTATTTTTAGGTCATTTTGGGCTGTCATTTCCGTAACTGTATACACAATTATTCTCTCAATTCTGTGTCATGAAATGCTTAATTTCCCTTCACTGCTAACTGATCACAACATGTAATTATATTGGCCAAGAACCTTAGGCTAATGTAAGGAAAGCCGTTTAATAACAATTTTCAAATGATTTATGATAGATTATCAACTATAAGTTAATGATTATTGGATAATTATTGTAAGCTCGTTGAGATTTAATCTCGTAGAAATTTTTTTTTACAATTTCGAAACCTTTTCTATATGCAAAGTGAAGAAATAAAAATAGGAGCGTTTTTATGATGTTGGTTATTACAATCCACTTTAAAAGTAGGATCAGGAATTGGAAAATAAATTAGCCTGGATATTGGTAAATTGCATATGAATTTTTCTGCTCAATCTCAGAGGTCAGGGGGTGTGGATCTCACTTAATATGAAATCGTGCGTGTCAGCGCTCTTAAAAGTTCATTAGGTTAAACGCTTCGACCCCGGAACGCCACTGAACCAGGATTGATTACGATTAATTGAAGACCCTTTCTCATTAAAAAAGATCCCATATTTTCCAATTTTATCAGGAATTTCTTTTATTGAAGATTCATATTAATTATTACTTTTTTTATTTGCAGACGAACGAGATGCCATACAAAAGAAGACCTTTACGAAATGGGTGAACAAGCACTTGAAAAAGGTAAGATGCACTGATTAATTAATTATAATTGAAAAGAACAAAACAAGTAGGAATATGCCCTAATTAATTTTGATTGTATTAATAGTAAAGTTTCGTCAAATGTAACTTTTTCTTATTTACTTTTGCAAAAAAAAAGTATATAGTTACTTTTTTAGTTACGTTTGTATTTTAGAAATAATTTAATTTTTAAACAACCTCATTTATATCTGTCAAGTAACAGTTGTTACAACTTTTATTTAAAGTTCTAGGCTAGTCATGACGGACATAATATTTCTGAAACAGAAAATGTTTTAGAAACCGTAGAATTTTCAACAATGTATATATGTTTTTTTCACAAAATGTTGAATTTCAAAATAAAAAAGATCCATTTTTAACCAAATATTTGAATATTCTACCAACAAATAAAAGTAATAAAAGTAACTTCGTTATCACTATCGTTACCAAGAAAAGTTACTAGTTACTTCCCGTACTACTTCAAATATACATTCATACAGATGATTTAACATATGCACGGACTTTTGTATCTTTTACATATTCATAGTCCGTAGAATTCAGGTAAACAAGTCTCATTTGTAATTTTCTAAGAAATTATTTGCAACTTCGTCCATTTTGATGCAAATTTTCATGCTTATTTAAAGAAATTCCACAAAAAGTAGGAAATTCTGAATATGGAAGTTCGCTAATAAAGTGTGTGTCTAATCGTATGCGTGGAAAATACTGACATTATGGTCCCATCGCTGATGAGGAGGTACGACGTCTTTCATTACGCGGTTTACGTGACACTGTTGAGTAGACTCTTTTCATCCAAGAATTAATATTTGTTTGTAATTTAATAACAAGTAGATGTTTTTTATTCTACACACTACTGCTATTCTATGGAAAGCAAGTTTCTACTGTGTCCCCTGAGGGTTTATATTTTCCTTGTACCTCTCCCCTATTCCTTTAGAGTGTAGACCCACCCCCACACAATTACTTGGCGATGGGATGCTCTCATAGATAAAACATAATGAATATGAGCAGCTATATAATAAGTATCATGTACCTGCAGTTTAAGGTGGGTTCCAAACCACCAAGAACAGCGGCCTTGAGTACTTAGGGAACCTTTTTCTCTAGAGGTACCGGCGCCACGATTCTCCGCGTGGGCTGCCGAGGCTCTTCCAGAGTGCGAAGCGGGAATCGAACCCGCGAGCCGACGGAGTGGGTCCAAGCCTTAGCCCGCATGATCATCGTCCCACTTTACGGCTGCTATTCAGATTTCTCTATTCTTTGTTACATATTCTTTAGAATTCGAGTGAATGAAAAAGGAAAGATTAAAACGTGCGGGCACTGAAGGGAATCGGGGAACAACTAGGAATTTTTTAAGACCGGAATAAAACCGGGAGATTACAGTGTATCTTTTATATTTGTGTTGTTTTTTTAAATTTAAAATTATTCAGTTTGGAATACCTAATGATAAATTCGTTCACTTTTGATATTGAAATTTTTTTACTCAAAAACGTTCCAAATTGAAGAATGTAAAATAATAACTCTCATAATTAGAAATTGAACATGAACTATTACTTTTAATTAAATATTTTAAAAATGTATCTATCCCAGATTTTTCAATATTTGACTGTGAAAGACTTCAAGGATGAAGAAACGAATTATTTCATTTTCTCTTTTCTTGAAAGTTCGTTTTTTTGGTTGAAAATTAATTTTTAACTAAAAAGTCAACTATTCAACTGTTTAATAGATTTAATACTTTCACGATGATAAATTTAAAGCTTTTTCGGGTTTCAATCGTGTGCAAAACTACGAAACTTGCCGACGTTTCGTGAACATTGCCGCGCAAAAACGACAAGAGGGTCATTCCCTGGACGTCCGAGGCAGAAAACGCTTTCGAGCAGGTTAAACAGGACCTGCCGAACGCAACACTCCTCGCCCATCCGTCCCACAACTCTGAGACTCGTCTCGTAACAGACGCCTCAGACTTCGGCATGGGAGCCTCCCTCGAACAACGGTTCGATGGAGTGTGGAAACCGCTTGCCTTTTTCTCGAGGAAATTCTCACTAGCTCAAAAGAACTATAGCGCTTATGACCGAGAACTAACGGCTATTTTCCAAGTCATTCGCCACTTTAGGTTTTTCCTAGAGGGGCAAGTTGTTACAATAGTCACGGATCATAAGCCCTTGAATTTCGCACTCTCGCAAAAGTATGAGAAGGCATCACAGCGACAACGACAGCTGTCACAACATTACATACAGCAAACCTACAAATTTGGTGTAAGTGGTGCACTGTTGAAGTGCGAGTGTGAATCAAAAATAAGCTTTGAACTACCGATAATTGATGATTGACTTAGGGCTAATTTCTATATTACCACAGGTGTGTTGATTACATAACTTCCGTCCCACGTTTACGAGGCGGAAAAAGAAGGCAAAAGTCGCCAGTTAATTACTGCAAATAAATAATTTATTAGTCGTAATTGACATTTGAATTCAAATCAATATATTAAAAGATATTCAGTATTATACTCGAACCTGTTTGTTGTTTCGGAGTTTGAATTATATTTGGGAAACAACACGCGTCTATCAGACTAACTTCTAAATTCGCTGATGTGTCTGATAGGGACACATATTGTACACTTGGCGTTCAGATGTTACAAGGAGCTCTTGTTACTTATCATTGTAATAACCATTCTTACTATTGACCCCACTTTGTTGCCGTTTCATTTGAATAACCACGATTAGTTTTGACCCTGCTTTGTACTGCTTCAGCCCATTTATTATTATTTTCTACCAGGATATTTGATCAGTACCTTATAACCTACACAATTGTCTAGTTTCAGTCAAATCCACAGAAAACCAAATTCCCATGTATATTTTGTGGGGTCGTTTTTTAAATTTTAATTAATTAGTGGACTTCCATGAACGTACGAGAAGACTTCGAATCACAGAATACGAACTTGTGGTCGAAATTACAAAATTCAAAGAACTAACCTACTGACTTTCATGGAAATCTACCAATTAAATAGAATTTCAAAAATTTAGGTTGCTTTTCCAAATTTTTGTTTTTCAATCTCACATTTGTATTTTTATTTTGTCTCAAAATTCGTATTCCGAAACCCGAAAAACCACTTCTTAGGTGCTATTCACAAAATACGTCATACATTTTTCAGGAACATTACCCCCCACCCTGCGTTTTGCTTTTTCCATTGTTCTTAACGTGGAGAATGATACTTTGACAGATCCCCTCCCCCCTTTGAACGAATCACGTATTTGATGGATGACTGCTTTGACTTTCCGAAAACCCACTTAATAATAAGCTTCATCAAACACATTTTTTTTACATATAACCGTTAGTATTTATAGCTCGATTTATAGTTCCGAAACTAGGTTCTAAGTGGTCACAATGTTACAAAAAATCTTATTTTCATTTTCCACATGTATGGAGCTTGTAAGAAACTAAAGGCCATTATATTATATAGTTACCTGCATACGTAATACTGTTACGGCATAGTTTTAGAACTCAAATTGAATTATTAATATTAAAAACAGTCTGTGGCATTAGGTGTCAGTAAAAATTACATAAAAATTGTTATGTAGCAGTTATTGGAAAACATCTAGTTATAGGACACTGATGTCAATAGAATTGAAAAATTGTTACAGAATACTGATACTTTCCTGTCGTAAGAATTGTTGTGTGCATGCATGTTAACCGTGGCTGGACACGACTTGGCACAATAAATTGAAATTAAGTGTTCGATAAGATTGCAATCACTTCAGAGGGATTAATTAAGCTTCTAATTCAAAATTTAATCGCCTCTGATGCAGAATTGGAACAGCTTTTTGAGTAGAACGTAATAATAAATTCTTGTGTTCGCACATATGAAACGAGGTTCTATTTAACGGATAGGTTGGGTGGGCAATTGCCCGCCGAGATTAACTTTTTTTTGCTTATTAAACAAGTTGCTGTTACTTTGGGTACTAAACAAGAATTTTCTTGTCAGGGGCAGGATTCGGAAACAGTTCAAGCGAGAAATTGGATTAAAAAAGCAACTCCAGAAACAAATCTAGGAAAAGCGAAACAAGGAGCTTAATAATCAATTAACCCAATTACACCGAGAAAAGTTTAATTATTCAATACACTCTCGGACACTTTAAGATTAGCTTAAGGTATAGTAAAAGAACAATTTGCAAATGGTTTGCAAATTGAACGACGAGGAGAAATAACCTTGTATTGCTGTCTTATAACATCAGGAACCAGCAATAGTATATTTCTATACGAAAGGCCAAAGGGGCGGTTTGCCCACTGCGAGTGCTGTGCCTTCACACTAGCAGGGAGCACCTGCCTGTGAAGCCTCGCGTATAGAATAATATTTTGCTTTACAGATTACAATGCGAAACCTGAGATTGGCTACTGTTTACAAACATCGAATATACTACAATGACAAATGACTAAGCCAATTTCACCCAGAACGATATTCACATAGTGGGCAAAATGTTTTGGTAACTATGGAGGGCATTTTGTTAAACGGTGAAAGCATTCGAGGGCCAATCGAGGGTTTTTCATGTATCTGTAAAGCAAAATGTTTTTCCTGGTCTGAAAACAATTTAACATAATGGTGCAATTTCCACACCTTGTTTGTTCTGTCAACGATCATATCAAACGTACGAAGGTTGATTGTAAAATAATAATCAATCAGAGAAAAATTTATATTGAAACAAAAGCATCGCACTCTTGCCTGTTCTGTTCTGAACCATGTGAATATCTTTTTTATATAAACAGAATTATTTGACTGTTGGGTTAGATGAAGTTTGTGGCAAAAGGATCATGTTTGCTGCTAAAAGATTTTTTAGACCAATGATAATCCTCTTAAACTTAAATTTATGAGGAAAGCCCATTTGTGCTATCCTTTTATACAAGAAGAGATTTCTCTGAGTGAGTAAATCAAAGAGAAATTAAAATATATTGATGAAGAGGTTTAGCTATCTAATGTATGACTTATTTTACTCGATAGTTCACACAAAATATATGTTTAATAAATAACATGATAGAATAAAAAAATAATTTCAATCAAAATAATGAAACCGAGAATCATTCAAATGCCCCTATCTATAAGATCAATTATTATAGCCATATAATCAACTTTTTGTTTTGCCATAGCGCTTATAATTTTTCTCCAAGGGAGCTTCCATAAAGGATGTCACCGTTTTTTGGCGAATTGTCAACACCCCCGCCCCCATTGTCACATTGTGTCAATGGGGTCTCAATGTCCTCTATCACTGACTGTCACAATTCGGCTACCCCCCCCCCCACCCCTAAAACTGTGACATCCTTTATGGAAGCTCCCTAAAAGAAAGTTTTGAAGTATAAAATAAGGAAGTATACAGAAAATGAAAGTAGGCGTTTTTTAGGAATCGAGTTTTTAAAAAATCGAAAGTAGTTTCAAGCATTAAAAATAAGCATGAAAGAGATGTTCGAATTAATAGTTACTTCGAAATTTGGACTCACTGGGGGCTTTTTCATACTAAAAAAAGAGTTGTAATTAATTAGATGAAAACGGAGCTAAGTGGTACAGCCTTAAATGATCTAGTGCACTTTTTGCTTTAGAGTTGGCCTTTCCAGAGAGGAGAAATTTTGTCGAAATTGCTCATTCGACAGATGGGATTTTAACATCACCACCGACCTCTACTCATTTAACTTCACGAGAGCGACTACCCCCTTAGCCTCTGGACCTGAAGAGAGAGACTCAAAAAGTGTCCAAAATATAAAAAGCGTGAATAATAAAAAAATCCAGGTTTAATCTTTAGCAACCTATATTTTCTATATCTAAAAATAAATATCCAAAGTGTTAAAAAATCGACCATGTAAATGTCTGGTTTGTGTGAGTCCGGCGTGGCATCCACCAAAACCCACGTTGGGAAATATAAAATTAAGTAAGTTTCTACTTTCAAATTAAGCATAATAAATTTGTACAAAATTCATAGGTAAGATTTACTTTATTGTAGGGAATAAATAAAAATAAACAACAACAAAATCAAAAGAGAGAAAGTTCTAAAATTTTGAAAACCCTCTTCTTTGACTACAAATTTTGGTGAAATGGAAGTAAATGACCCACTGAAATCGATTCACAATGGTAATATTGATAATAAATAAAATAGAATAATGAAAAGCAGGTCGACTCATGTTTGCGCATGATACTGCACATCTTTAGAACAGTTTACGATCTCCGTAAACCTTGTTTTCTAAACGGCTGGGTTCGTCGCCAGAGGCAATTATTCAACTATATTAATCTTATGTTGGATAAGTAGCCTTTGGCGTTAGGCCTTTCGACTTACTTATTAAAAACGCATTACCTTCTTCAAAGTTTGCTTCTCAATATAATCATCTATTATTATTTGGTTCAGTCTAGTATTACGGAATTTTCCGTCTTCACCTGATCTTAAGGAAATTCCCGTGCCTATGCCCTGTCAGAAGCAAAAGTATTCAAACGGATAGGAAATAACAGATTCGAGCGGCTAGAAATATTGAATCCGTTTTAATGAGCACTTTGCTTTCTTTTCAATCGTTTGCTATCCGTTATTATATCTTTAAATCCTTATCAACTTGAATACTTTCCAATACGTCAAGTGAAATCACCATCCGCTTGAATACTTTTCAATTTCCAATTTCATCGGGGGCCATCCACAAAATACGTGATACATTTTTCAGGAACCCTAAACAGCCCCGCCCCCCTGCATAATGATTTTTTGATTGCACTTAACCTGGAGAATGATACTTTGAAAGAACCCCCCCCCCCCTTAAGCTATGACGTATTTTGTAAATGACCCCTCAAAAAAAATTATATGTATCGACACCTAAATTGGAAACCGTCAAAAAACAATGCTGACTTTTTACTTAATAAGTTTTGGGTTTCATAAGAAAACTTTAAATATGTTTGATAGACAATCCCATTTCCAACGCCCTAACACATTTCCACACAACACAAGTCAACATAACCTCAAAACTGTAAACAATGTTTGTATACTTGAATATTTATTTGTAAAACATGCACGGAATTTTCGCTTTTAAGGCATGTGTTGACTGTGTGGAATTCCCAAATGGAAATTTAGAAATGATTGATAACGCGCGAGGTAGCGACTGCCGGACTTACGGTGATATGTTTTGAATGGGTGGAGATTGGTTACGCGTAGAAAAAGTTGAATTATTTTAATTGTGTGTTTATAGTGGACTAGATAATTAATTGTTCGTCAGTTTTTGTTGACCCGTATAATTTGGAGCAGAGTAAATAATGGAAATGTAGGTTTTGAAAGCAATACTTGCATTCGCCTAGGTATACTTGCTTGACAGTCTTGTTGTTTTGATCTTGTTTTGACAGTCACACGTCACCGTATTTCTTCAATTTGTTGTTCGACTCAAATAAAATTGTTTCTTATGAAGAAAATTTTTTTCTTCCATTTATTATTGTTCATTTATTTTTGTTCTAATATTAATTGATTGTTCGTTTCAGATTCTGAATTTGTATTTGCGAGGACAAGTGACTGACTGGAACTTTTTCTTACATAAATTTTTTGCATTTATTAAAGAAGACAGCTTCAATTTTAGTTACTTTTAACTACTTGGGTATGAGTACTTCATCCTATATTATTTATAAAAAAAATGTATTCAATACCAGAAATGGTTAAAACGCCTGAGACCTGAATCTTGTACAACACTTATATGTTAAATCGCATATATCATATTAGTGACACTTATTTTGCTTCACGAAAATCCGAGGCCTATTCACTCTCGAATCAGACAAACCTTAACCAAACGATTTCACGCGATCCAAAACGATTACATGTGATTTCAGTTTGTTTGATACTGTAAATACCAACATCCCCGCATAGTTACTTTAACCTTGATGTTCATACTATGATTTCAGTAGAGTATGCACTGCCGCGAACGATGCCAAGGAACGACGACGGTGTATCTAACGATTGCTTTAGACTCGCCTTGACTCGCTCCGACTCACTCCTTATTTTCACTGACTCCACTGATTCCTCGCACTAACTTACGTTATTTCACTTATTCAGTGCGTTAGTTGCTCTAACTTGCTAACTCAGACTCTTTGTCGAGGAGAAGGTAAATTAAATTTTTACTATTGTTAATAAGTTTTAAATGATGGGAGTAAATAAAAAAGTTGTGAGAGTAAGTTGGAAGTATATTATTATTATAATTTCCAGAATGAAAAGCCTTTTTTAATTATCACTAATTCCGAAAAAAGAGAAAGTAGTTTGTGTTTTAACTAATTGGCTATTAAATATACCTAGGTGGTTGCCAAAAAGTTGACCACTGTAAGTCCTAGTCATTTCTCACTTTTTCTTTGAATAATACATTTGTTAGAAATTTATCTCGGTAAAGTATTTATATAAAAGCACAATTTAGTGAAGTTTCCAAATTTTGAAGGATTTCATTAAGAAATAATAAATAAAAAAGTATGCAAAATGTTCTATCATGCAACTGTCCCAACCTACAAATTTAGTATGAAAAATTGCTGAGTAATATTATCATCATTGCTTATCTGAAATTGTTCGCGGGGGTACTCAGAGTCGGACGTGGATACCTTGGCTCACCTGATCAAGGCACATTTCCCGGGCTTTTCAAGGTCTGGAGAAAAGGGGACGACACCACAGAGGCAACCAAAGTGGGCCCTGAAGTCCTTCAGTCCTTATAAGTCTCCTGGCCCAGATGGCATATATACAGTTCTCTTACAGAGGGCTGGAGAGATCATCATAGGGCCGCTAGTGAGACTTGCTAGGGCTAGTCTGACGTTGGAACATGTCCCGGTGGCATGGAGGGGTACGAGTGTAGTCTTCATTCTGAAAGCAGGTAGGATCGGTTATACCTTACCCAAGGATTTCCGTACCATCAGCCTAATATATTTCCTACTAAAAACAGTTGAAAGACTTGTGGATAGATATATCCGCGATAAGGTCTTATCAAGGAGGCCACTTCACAAGTAGCAACACGCCTGTAGAGCTGGTCACTCGACGGAGACGGCCCTAAGCGGAGCAGTAAACCTAATTGTAGGACAACTGAAGGGGAAAGGCTTCGCGATTGGAACCTTTATGGACATCGAAAGAGTCTTCAATAACACTTCTGGAGAGGTGATCAGGGCGGTCATGATCACACACGGTGTGCCTATTGCAGCCGTGGAATGGTCGTGCAATATGTTGGCCAACAGGAATCTAACTAAGATTAAGGGTGATACCACTTTATGTGGAAACGTTGACTCGGAATGTCCGCAGGGAGGAGTTTTATCGCCCTCGCTGTGGTGCAATGCAGCAAGCACTGATGATAGTGGATTCATGGTGCAAGAAAACTGGACTATCGGTCAGTCTGAGGAAGATAGACGCGGTTGTCTTCATCAGAAGATATAAATGGGGAACCACGAGTAAACTGAAACTTGGAAGACAACAGCTGGAAATCAAAGAATGAGCTAAATATCTAGGAGTCATTCTGGTTACTAAGCTGTTATGGAACGAGCACTGGTGCACTTGTGCCTCGAAGGCGACACCTACTATGGCCCTGGGGGCACTAATAGGTTTGGAACCCCTTCATCTCACCATCAAGGCCGTGGTTTCAAAGGCGGCCTGGAGACTAAATTTGGTAAATGACAGAAGGATCTCGACAGCAGTAAGATCCCAGTCGACATCGCGAGGAGGCCGACTCTGAACATGCCCAGGGACAAAATGGCCGCTCGCTACCTCCTCGACAAGAAGTATCGAGTTAGCCTATCCACGAAGGAGGAATGGGTTAACAGCGACGCACACGTGCCCAGTGATGGAGACAACTGGCTTACAGATGGCTCCAGGAACGAGGAGAATGCAGGAACCGGTGTATATCGTAGAAGGAATGTAATGGGCTTCACAAACGAGATGGGGTCCTGCGCCACAGTTCTACAATCTGAGATTATGGCCATACTTCAGTGCGCCTACAAGGCGATGGAAAACCGAGTTACTCTGCTATGGATCCCTGGACACTGCAGTATCAAGGGCAATGAGATATCAGATAGGCTAGCCAAATTAGCAGAAAGAAGAAATTTTACTGGACCCGAGCCAGTTGTAGGTATTTCCAGCAAGTTAGTCACTGATGAAATTAACAGTTGGCTGACTGAGGAACATCAAAATGAGTGAGATTTAGTCTCTGGTTGCATACAGGCCAAATCACTCTTGGGCTCAAAGCTTAATTCTAATCGAACGAGGGAAATACTCAAACTCGGGAGGAACGAAATCAAGGTCCTAACAGAAATGTTTATAGGACATGGGAACCTCGGATATCACAGACATAAGATAGGGCTTGCGGAAAGTCTCCTCTGTCGTCTGTGCGAAAAGAATAATGAGACAGCTTCTCACATCCTTTGTCACTGCCCTGCGATTGCGGGGAAACGTCTAACACTCACAGGCAATCATTGCATCAGTGAGTCAGAGATATTAGCCAACAGCGTGGCTGCGGTCCAAGCGTCAAGGGCTGTTACGGTCTCAAGCCAGAACTAATATTAATAAAATCATCATTAACAGCATATGAGATTCACAGATGTCATTTATATTGAGTTGAAAAATATAAAAATCGATAGTAGAGTTCAACATTTTGGAGTTGAGAATCATAAAAATAACGCCAAAGTCTCTCCCACAAGTTTTTATCTGTTCACACTGCATTGCTATCTTAGGGCAAAACTGGACAATAATCATTGAAACTTAAATTTTAACGCACCGTTGATAAATCGATTTTTAACTATACCAAAATCGATTTATCAACGGTGCATTAAAATTACAGTTAATAATGATCACTATTTCTGCCTAATATTTTATATTAAAAAGTATTCGATGCAGCTCCACCATAATTTATCATACTATAGAATGAGAGGATGTTTTCAAATGTTGAAGTCAAAATCAAATATATCGTGAAAATAGTAATTTTTCCATATTTTTATTTGTTCTGCATAAATTTTTGAAAGATTGTTGAAATTTCTTGATTTTATCATAGTAGCATGTCCTGACACACAATGTGTATCATTCATATCCATAAAAATATATTAATTGATCTCTTAGATTCATATTTTCATACTCTCTTGGGTTACACTACCTTGAAAGAATAGATTTTAGCTAGTTTGAAAATTTTGTTGTTTTCGAAAACCGCATTGTCTACAATGGTAAGCTTTTTGGCAATCACCCACATACGTGCTTTCCTGTAAGTTAATATCGAATATCACAAATATAAGAATAACTTTACTTGAATATTTGGTCCAACTTATAAAATCTGTAAAACTTATACAATTAATAATCAATATTCAAACAGTATTGATTTTAGACCATGTAGACAAAAAACTTTAACATGATATTATTTACTATATTTCGCTGGTCAAAAACCATTATATCAATTAATAATTTTGTAAAAAAAATTATGTTTACTTACATATAGTATTACTGAAACGAAAATATTGTTTGTCCTAAATTCATCCTACTTAAAACTCAAGATTATGATTTTCAATATTACGCAATTTTTGTAGTAAGATTCTTGCACTCTTTATTTTAGGTGCACAGAATGCAGGAAGAACGAAAATATAACGCTCGGCGCTATATGTCGTTATTTTCACTAAGCTCGCCTTGAATCTCCCTTATTCTCTTCGATTCCCTTCTTAACTGAACTGACTTACTTCTTAAACTCACTAATCTGGTTTTCAAGCTACTCACTCGTTTATTGCGCTTAGTGATTTCAACACAATAAAAAAATTCTTACTGATTTCATTAGATTTATAAATTTGATATGTTATTCACATGACTTCGTATAACCTGGCGTTGTTTGTAATTTATTTCATACACATTTGAAGCGTTAGAAACGCATGATTCGAGAGTGAATGGTCCTTGGGTGGGTCCGTTGGGGGCACTACAGTTGTCCTCAACACAAAAAATAGGTCGTCAGTCATGAGACACACACAAATTTACTGTAAATTAAAGGACGCTCTACTTTTGCTTTAACAGGAGAAAGAAAATTAGTATAAGTATAAGATAATACATGCCTGCCCTAGTAAAAATGACAGTTAGGTATCAATAGAAGCCGTTTAGAAAACGTATAGGATGCAGATGGAATCTTATATGGTCCTAACTGGTTTCTAATAGGATTCTTATTTTAGATTGGTTTCTAAACGGTCTTTTTCGGTACTTATGTTCTTTTGTTAAATTTTTCTAACAGAATCTAAGTGGATAGTTAGTTATTTAGTGTGTAATGTGGGCAAGGGGTCCTGTGAGGTGCCCCCCCCCTGGCGCTTAAGCTATAAAGCCTATTGTGCCACAACCGTCTTTATTCTCAAGGCAGTACTCCGAATCCGACCATCTTTCGCCGAGCGTTTTTGGATCTCGGTGTGTTTCGTAGTTACCAATGTTCTGAAATTGTACCTGTCAGGTGCCAGGCGTACCTATCGCAGAGCAAATGACGTCCTTCTTTGTTGATCAGGCAAAGTGATCCTCACCCACTCTAGCATTCGGCAGCCTCCCTAGCAGGCTAGGGTGGACGGAGCGATCCCTCTGAGGTCATCAGTTAGATGTGCAGATTCGTAGCACTGCCTTGGTGTGTTATGTAAGTGTATGTATGTGTGTGTGTTCATCACTCGAAATTGGCGAGCGACCACCGAGCAAGACTCCCCCGTAGGTGCCTCAAGCGCAGGAGTCCCCCATAGGAGCCTCGAGCGCAAGAATCCCCCGTAGGTGCCTCAAGCGCAAAGAGATCGCTGACTCATTTACGAGCCTTCTCAAAATCGACTTCGACCCCTAAGGCTAGGCTCCTCGACATGGAGCCTATACATTGGTACGTAACCAGCCTCTTCTGTGGGGACCTACAGCTTAAGGTGTGTTCCGAACCACCATAGCCCCGGTTGAAGTACATAGAAAAATTTCAGTTGGTACCGACTCCGGGATCGAACCCCAGTCCTCCTGCACGGAAGCCTGGCGTGTAATCGTCTCAGCCATCGAGGCTAATCCAAGTGTATACAATAAGGTATTCTTTTACTTGACATATTATTAAGTACAATATTGTTTTTCTAACAAGTTATATTAGGTATTTCATTGGACCTTTGGAATGAAATTACCCGGATTAAAATTCGAAGCGATGTCTTTTAAGCGGATCTATTAGGTTCCTATTGGGATCTGATTTATTCCAAATGCTACAAGTACGAAATTGCTTCCCTACCAGGTTGAATTAGGCATTTTATTGGACCTTCGGGATTAAATTATTCCGATTAAAATTCGACGTGATGTGTTTTAAGCAGCTCTAATAGGTCCCTATCGGGATCTGCTTTATTCGAAATAGAAGTACGAAACTGCTGCCCTAACAGGTTCTATCAGGTATTTTATTGGACTTTCGGAATGAAATTATTCGGGAAAAAAAATTGAAGTGATGTGTTTTAACTGGCTCTAATACGTACCAATTGGATCTGCTTTATTCGAAATAGATGTACGGAACTGCTTTCCTAACAGGTTCTATTAGGTATTTTATTGGACCTTCGGAATGAAATTATTAGGAAAAAAATTTAAAGTGATATGTTTTAAGTGGATCTAATAGGTACCTATTGGGATCTGATTTATTCGAAATAGAAGTACTAAACTGCTTTCCTAACAGGTTCTATTAGGTATTTTATTGGAACTTCGTAATGCAATTATTCGAAAAAAAATTTGAAGTGATGTGTTTCAAGTGGCTCTAATAGGTGCCAATTGGATCTGCTTTATTCGAAATAGAAGTACGAAACTGCTTCCCTAACAGGTTCTGTTAGGTGTTTTATTGGACCTTCGAAATGAAATTATTCGGAAAAAAATTTGAAGTGATGTGTTTTAAGTGGCTCTAATAGGTACCTATTGGGATTTGCTTTATTCGAATTGCTCGACGTACGAAATTGCTTTCCTGACAGGTTCTATTAAGTACTTTAGTGGGATGTTGGAATCGAATTATTAGGATTAAAATTAAAAGAGATGTGTTTCAAGCGGATCTATTAGATACCTATTAGGGTCTGCTTTATTCCAATGCTACAAGTATGATATTGCTTCCGTAAAAGGTTCTATTAGGTACTTTAGTGGCATGTTGGAATCATGAATTGGAATCAAATTCGAAATGATGTGTTTTAAGTGGTTCCATGAGGTACCTATCGGGATCTGATTTGTTCCAAGTGCTCCAAGTACGAAACTGCTTTCCTAACAGGTTCTATTAGGATTTTAGTGGCCTTTTGGAACCGAATTAATCGAATGAAAATTCGAAGAGATATATTTCAAGCAGGTCTGTTAGGAATCTATTGGGATCTACTTTATTTAAAGTGCTACAAGTAGAAGATTGCTTCCCTAACAGGTTCTATTAGGTATTTGAGTAGATCTTCAGATTCAACCCTACTAAAAATGCCGCTTAAGTAATTAATAGAAACCGTTTAGATAGTACGTTGGATCCACCTTCATTTCTATATGGTTCTAAATGGTTCTTAAGAGTTTTTTAAATTCGAAGTGATGTGTTTTAAGCGGCTCTACTAGGTACCTATTGGGGTCTGCTTTATTCCAAATGCTACAAGTATGAAATTGCTTTTCTAACAGGTTCTATTAGGATTTTAGTGGTCTGTTGGAATCGAATTAATCGAATTAAAATTTGAAGAGACATATTTCAAGCGGCTCTATTAGAAACCTATTGGGATCTGCTTTATTGCAAGTGCTACAAGTACGAAATTGCTTCCCTAACAGGTTCTATTAGGTACTTCAGTAGATCTTCGGAATCAACCCTACTAAAAATGCCGCTTAAGAAAAAAATGTTCTTAAGAGTTTTTTTTATTTCAATTTGGATTCCAACCGGTTGTATTCGGTATTAATTCTGATACTGGGACGGAAATTAGAATTGAAAAAATCTTTCTATGTGGTTCTATAGGGCTTTAGAAAACACATATTCTTTTTGCTATATTTTTCTACTAGGTTCTAATCGGAACTAATGAGGTATTTAGGTTGAATTTTATCGGAAGTTGCAAAAGTACAAAATTGCTTCTCTAATAGGCTTTATTAGGATTGTTAGTGGATAATCACAATTAAATTAATTGGATAAAAATTCAAAGTTTCTGGATATAAAATAATATATTTTCGATAAATAAGTTTTTTCACAATGTGCATTGTGCAAAATAAAATGAAAATTGAAATAAGTTGTAACTTGTAGCCAATGTGCTTTCATAACTTATACATATTTTCAATGGTTGATTAGGAATTGTTATTTTAAATTAAAAACCAAGTTAAAAAGTATTGTAAAAGAATGAGGTCAATCGAAAACTGTGCAATTTATGGAAGTTTTTATATAGCAAGAAATGTTTTTTTTTTCACTGAGGTTATTAAAGTGTTTTTTAACTGCACTGTTCTTTATTTCTTATCAGTTTTAGATAGATTTTGAACGGTTTAAATCTATGAAGAAAAAAAGTATTGAGCCCTTTCTGTAATAAGTGAAATTCAATTATTTGTTTTGCATATTTTAAATTGTTGTTTTGGAAAAGTTATTCCACATTTAAAACTATAGCATAAAATTATTCTTTTGTCATTGAGGTTATTAAAGCATTTTTGTACTATATTTTCTTTATTATTTATTATTTTCGGATCGTTTTTAAACGTTTTGAATATTTAAAGACCAAAAGTATTAAGCCCTTTCTGGCATAAGTGAAATTCAATTCTTTCTTTCACATATTTTAAATTATAATAATTGTTCAAGAACTGTTATCTTGCATTAAAAACTGAGTAAGAAAGTATTATGAAATAATTGGATAAATTGAAAACTGTGCGTTTCAAGGAGGTTTATGTATTGCAGAAAATCGCTTTTTGTCACCAAGGTTATCAAGGTAATTTTGCACTTGACTTTTCTTTATTGTTTATTACCTTTTGATAGTTTATAAAATTTTTAATATTTAAAGACAAAAGAATATCAAGCTGTATTTGAAATAAGTAAAATTTAATTTTAAATCCTTTCTAAATACATTTTTACATTCTAATTCATGAGAGTGTAATGTGATCATCCAAATTTGCGATCTCTGGTTTTTAACGGATCTTTACGTTTTGGCACTCACAGATTCCGAAAATCATAAAATTTTGTCGGTGTCTGTATGTCTGTCTGTCTGTCTGTATGTATGTCTGTATGTATGGTTACCTGAATGTTGTAGCCACGCTGACTTTAGAAGGATTTGTCGAATCGAGTCAGCCTTTCATAAACTTTTTAAGGGTCCCAAAATGAAGGTCAAGTTCGTTAACCAGACATTTTCGACCAAAATTAAAAATTTGGGAGCATTTTCAAAATTTGAAAAAATGTTGTTTTCAAGTTTCAGAAATTTTTGTCCAAATTTCTTTTAGATAGGAGAGAGTCTTGAAAATTATCCTGATGAAATTTTTTATTTCGATGAAAATTCAAAAAGTTATATGCTTTTCATCATTTTGCAAATTTTCAAAAAATAGAGAAAAAAAATATTTTTCTGATAGAGAAAAAAAATATTTTTCTGATAGATGAAAACATGTTTATCGAAATTTTTACTAGATATGAAATATATTTCGAAACTATTCTCATAAAATTTTGTGATTCCATCAAAATTCCAAAAATAAGATCATTTTCGAATTTGGAAACAAAATGTTCCGTTTCATTTTGTTTACATGGTTTTATTTCTCAAAAGCCATCGTCTGTATAACCTAGCTGTTGAGCGCAAAAGCGCGAGTATCGCAATGAGAATGTAATCGTCAAGGCCGTAGGTGCTTTGAGAACCCTCTTCAACGTCAAATTGAAAAAAACATGCTTAATTTCACTTTATGATTGTAGTTTATGAGGGGCTCGAAGCACAGTTTTTGATTTGCGCGTTCAAACTGGACGCATTTTCAGGGCAGCTGAGAATAAAAATTAGTGCAAAGTAAGGGGAAAATATTAAAGCCATCATGAAAAATAAAAATTGTACATTATTTTGTTATAGCTGAATAAGCAGTACCAGATCAAGGTACATACATAAATATAATATACATTAGATATGATGGTGTTGAACATAATGTAGAAAAGTTAACATTTTGGACAAAATCGAGTGCGAATCACGAGATGCGTGATAAGAATATGTTCGTTAAAGCCGAAGGAACTTTAACAAAAGAGAATTCGCAATCATCAAATTACAGTTGTTAACGCTTTGACCTTTAATTTTAAAGAGTCTGTCCACTGTGACTGGGTAATTCACGAGAAAATGTGTTTTTAATGAAATAATTATGTTGCATTTGGTTTGTATTACACTATTGCGTATAACTTATTGCGTAATGAGCTGAAAATAAAGTTGGCCCCTAATTATCATATAATTGCATACATCTGAGGGGCCAACAGGTAGTTTTTATATTTTCAAACTATGAACTAATGCTCTGATCATCTCCGCAAGAATAAATATTGCAACCTTGAATGTAAGCATGATATAGGGGAAAAATGGTTGGTGTACCAAGAGTACTTTCTATAAAAAAATGATTTGAAAATTTAAATAATTTTTTGTGTCCTCTTAAAGTAAACAGAATTGGTTCTTGAATTTTTTGCAGAACCTCTTTAGTACCCACTATAACATATATTTTAACCATCACGATCGTTTAAGTCGTTTTCAAGAAAATGTGATTTTTTGATTTCTCAAAATTTGTTTATAACTTTTGTGAACAAATTTTTTGTTGTTGATATTTGGGGTAAATTTATTTTATAGGGGTAGCCACTTACCCCTGCAATATGGATCGCATCCTAGCGGGGGCACCCAGACCATGCTTATCCTGCTACGTCCTTTATTTAAAAATTCTTGATTGAACTATGAAAAATAATTAGGAGAAAAGTTTTCAAATTATTTCCAACAATACTTTCTATCGTAGGTTTCACACATGAATTGGTTCTGGATTTTTAATTAGGAATATCCCATAGGTCATTATATAATATATCGAGTGACCATACTGTTATGTACACAAGGTTTGAATTTAAACATTTGAATAGTAATTAAATACTATTTGAATATTAACATGAGACAAGTATTTAAAGGAGTTGAACCGTTCGATTTTCTCAAGCAGTGATTCAAGTTATAGTTCGTACAATCAACCTATCATCCAATTTATTATTTTTCAAACTGATATAAAATGTGAATTATTTAAAATTATTATCGTTAAACTGAAACGGGGATAACAATTACACGAAATACAAACAAACAAACAAACATTTATGTCCTATCCTCGTTAAAAATAATATATGCATATATGGGACATTATTTCTCGACAAAATGGCCGAGTGTTATATTTGCGGCAGGTGTCTTCAAAAAATATAATTATTTTATTTTGTTTTTAAGTAGGGTTCCGTTAATAAATACTAGGCTTACCGAATGGACTAGAATATTTTCTTTAAAATCGTGATTTTTAAAAAATTCGACATGCCTGAAAAAGGAACAGAAATGGTTAAATGTCGACTTTTCAATATCACGAGCCAGAAAACATTGACGATAGATGTCAAACTATTTCGCATGGTTACCGAGTATTCATTCGAATTTTCGTTTGTGCATATATTTCAGTTAGTTCGACGAATATTGTTCACATGGTATGTACATAACCTTTTGTAATTAACGGCAGTTGGTCGATCAATCTGCTAACGATGTCGTCGATTAGTTGATGGCACAGTACCAAATTTCGCTTCCCTCGACCCCTGCCTCGGCCTCGTGACCCCGAGCAACTTATCGATGTTGCACCAAGAAAAATTTGTTCCGAATTTCGCAAGGAATCGTATCATACTTAAATTGTAATACATTTACCGTACTTCTCTTGCACGAATTCAAACGATTTTAATATGACAATCTTCAATATGAAAAACGTACGAAATCCCTACTCTCTGGGTATGGCTTATTTGCCTTTTTGTCTTACTATTCTCACACTAATCACTATCACACTATCATACTATCTCATGAAAAAATGCCTTGCTTGATGTGCCTATGTCGCATTAAATATTCGCTGACGGCGATAGTAATAGCGTCCCATACGAAATTCGCAACAACTTTTCTCGGCGTGGAGAAGAATAAATTCGTACTAAATTTCGAGAATCCAAAAATGATGATTAAAATGATGCGTGTTTCCAATCCTTGCAAATGGATGGCTTTCAATTTTAGATTACGGAAATTTGAAGGCTTTGACTTTCAAATGATTGAAAGCTTCGAGGGTTTGTTCAAGTATTATAGCAGTATTTTTTGGGAGAGAGGGAGTTAGGTGAAATCTTGGGTAAGATTCTGCATCATCTACAAAAATTCGTTTTAAATCTAGTCGCAACTTCAAGTGCAACATTAATTCATCACAAAAATATTTTCTCAAAAATAAAGTATTAAAAATTTTGTTGAAGTGTACTATAATATTTAGCATTTTATGCAGTATTTAAAAATATATTATTTAAAATTCGTGCAACATCTCCCAATTCTCATTTAGAATTTCAAACCTAGAATTTTTAATTACTTCATAGAATAAAATTAATAATTTTCTTTAATTTTGAAACTTTTGATTTATTTTCTTGACATTTTTAATTCAAATGAAGTTCGATTAATTCAGAATATTTGTATTCAAAATAATGCAACTTGAAGTTCTCCAAGTTTAAATCATTTCAAACTAATTGTTTGCAATTCATAACTTCTTACTAGAATCTGAATTTTGAATCTTGAGATTTAGAGCCTTTTCTTTTTATGTAATAAACAAGTGGTGAGTTGTGCCCCCCCCCCCACACTTATAATTTTAGCCTTTTTTCAGCCTACTGAATTGCGCCGCAAATGCAATATTATACACCAAGAAAACTTAGGAGTTGTAGTAAGTGTTAAACTCATGCATGCGTGGGGGGGGGGGAGACCCTCCAGACTCTCCATTTAAAAAGTCAAATTTACGACTGAATGACCTTAAAAAACTCTAAATGCGCCGGTATGCGCTATAAAGCAAAAATTTAGCATCGCATTGATAACCGAGTTGTCAGCGATACAAATTAAGGGGCCGGGTAGGCGGAATTAAAAAAAATACCGTTCTCTCAATTTCATCATAGCGTTCTACATAACTCTAAATGCTTTTTAATGTACAAGTATAACAAATTTTGCGATACCTTATTAACAAAGATCTCAATTGTCGAGGGAGGCAGTGTGACGTCGGTGTTAAATCCTCTACAGTGATATTAAATAAAGAATAACGGACAGGGAGGTTTTAGTCTTTAAATAAGCTAATATGCACCTCAAGATTTTTTTGCAAATCTTGAAAATTGTCCACGATAAGGAGGTTTTAACATTGTGCGAAGTGACCCAGACGGAAAAGTCTGACTTATGCCGGATCTTACGAGCGGCATAGTACCGCGCCAGTTGTAAATGAGGAGCAATGCCAGTGCTAATCAACCGTACCGTGCCGAGCGTTGGCGCGGTACTGGTTTAGTACAGGCCCAGTAATGAGTCCAAGTGCTGGTTGGCAGACGACTTAAGAAGTTTTGCCGAACGTTGGCGCGGTACTGGTTTGATACTGCCCCAGTGTGGAGTCCAAGTGCTTCTGGAAGCTGAACTAAGGAGTTTTTCCGAGCGTTGGCGCTGTACTGGTTTAGCACTGTCTCAGTACTGAGTCCAAGTGCTGGTTGGAAGTCGACTTAAGGAGTTTTGCTGAACGTTGGCGCGGTACTAGTTTAGTACTGCCCCAGTGTGGAGTCCAAGTGCTTCTGGAAGCTGAATTAAGGAGTTTTGCCGAGCGTTGGCGTTGTACTGGTTTCGTACTGGCCCAGTATTAAGTCCAAGTGATGGCTGAAAGCCGAATTAAGGAGTTTTGGCGAACGTTGGCGCGGTACTGGTTTAGTACTGCCCCAGTGTGAAGTCGAAGTGCTTTCTGGAAGCTGAATTAAGGAGTTTTGCCGAGCGTTAGCGCAGTACTGGTTTAGTACTGACCCAGTATGAAGTCCAAGCCGACCTACGAGTTTTGCCGAGCGTTAGCGCGGTACTGGTTTTGTACTACCCCAGTGTGGAGTCGAAGTGCTTTCTAGAAGCTGAATTAAGGAGTTTTGCCGAGCGTTAGCGCAGTACTGGTTTAGTACTGCCCCAGTATGGAGTCAAAGTGTTGGCTAGAAGCCGACTTGGGAGTTTTGCCGAGTGTTGCCACAGTACTGGTTTAGTACGGTGCCAATATGAAGTCCAAGTATTGGCTAGAAGCCGACTTAGGAGTTTTGCCGAGTGTTGGCGCAGTACTGGTTTAGTACTGTCTCAGTAATAAGTCCATGTGTTGGCTGGAATCCAAATTAAGGAGTTTTGTCGAGCGTTGGCACAGTACTGGTTTAGTACTGCCCCAGTATGAAGTCCAAGTGTTGGCTAGAAGCTGACTTAGGAGTTTTGCCAAGTGTTGGCGCGGTACTGGTTTAGTACTACCCCAATATGGAGTCCAAGTGCTGGCCGGAAGCCGAATAAAAAATTTTTGCCGAGTGCTGGCGCGGTACTGGCTCAGTACTGCCCCGCAGTACTGAGTCCAAATGCTGGAATTGTGTTCATGTAAACGTTCAGAACTTCAGGACAGATGGTTTTAAAACTTTGTTATCTTGTGAGACGAATTCGGCTTCGGATTCCGTAGATAATTAAAAAGTCGATCCATCGATCGTTCGATACTATAACACCCGCGCGAAGGCAAAAATCGGACGCCGATCTGACGAATTGCCATCCAAAGTGTCAACTTCTATTTTTGTTTAAAACAATAAAAAAACTTTAAATTTTCTTCCTTTTTGCTACTGTGCAGAGAAGATTCCTCGAAGATGTAAAGACCTTACTGCAATTTAGGGCAGTGCTCGCAATTTGGCTCCTAAACTTCACTGCGCATGCGTCGCACCACCAGCCTCATTGGATGTTGATCGCGCGCTTATTTGAAATGATAAGTATGCAAATCAATATTTCACAATATATAATAATCATAAATTTTAAAACTAAAATTTGTCTTTCAGTAGGCAAGTTACCTTTGGTACCAATACCAGTACCGGACCAGTACAGACCTTCGGTACAGGCATATTTAACCATTTCCAGTACCGCCCCAGTACCGACAGAAAACTCCCAGCTGAGAGACATTTTGCACTAATGCCAGTATGGCGTCTGTACAGACTTACGGTAGAGACATATTGCCAATTTTCAGTACCGCCCCAGTACCGACAGACAACTCCCAGCCGAGTGACATTTTTACTAATGCCAGTACCGCGCCAGTACAGAATTTCGGTAGAGACATATTACCAATTTTCAGTACCGCCCCAGTACCTAAGTACCTAGTATATAAAAAATTGTCTAAGATATGGAGGTCATAGCACTTTGGAAAGTAATAACAATTGCAAAAATATGGTGTAATTTTGAAATTATCTGCAACCCTTCCGATACAACTTCAAATGCGCTCATATCCTGAATGTGATTTCATACATAGTTGCTATCAGCGTGCGGTGGATCGATGATAAGTGAATTTATGATAGAAGGGTTAATTATATTTTTTGTTTTATCGACTCTGATATTACAAATTAAAGTCATTTCATATTATCAGCTCCAGGTAGATTGATGATAGTTTGGTAATGAGAGAGTTCATTATGGTTTTTTGTTAATTTTGAAGGTGACGCATTTGAAGTCCTATCCCAAAATCCCATCATCGACATTGATATTGTAAGTTAAATCAACATTTTGTATTAGAGGTTCATTTGAGTGCATTCGACGTTATAATAGACAGCTTTGATGAATTAAAAAAAAATGTGATTATTTTAGAAAAATCGCGCCAGCCTGCCCCCCCCCCCCATTTGTGCTGCTAATAACTCAGTTATCTTGCTTAATAGAGGATTTCGACGCATAAGGAGTTCTTCGTAGTCATGCAATCTGATATTCGATTTGTTAAATAGGAGAGCTGGTGTGTCTTTAGCCCCCCCCCCCCCACCCTATATAACACTTAAGGTTTTGTGGCGTAAAACTTGTTATTGATGGCATATATGAGCGCATTTGCAACGCAATTCAATAGTATAAAAAAAGTCTAAAATTATTAGCGTGGGGGGTGGGGGGCTGGTGAAACTCACCTATAACACTTAAAAGTTACGATTATATCAAATTAGAGGGCTCCTCTTTCATACAAATATCAACAAATTTGTCAATATTTCTATCTTCAAGTATTCTATGAAGAAAATTCTATGAAGAAAATGTTTCATTATTAAGATTTGAAGGCCTCTAATTTTATAATTTTTCTATGACCCCAAACTAAATTTGAAGAATTGGCATCCAACTTGCATAGACAAAGATATCTTTCTTATACTTGAAAGCTTCTAAATTTGAATCAATGAAACTGTAGTGACTTCTATTTTAAATTCTTAAAAACTTCTAGAGTTGCAATTCTGAATCGTTAAAAGATCAAAGCTTTACATTTTTAGATGTTTTGAGTTAAATCTTTCAGTTTAAAATGATTATGTTTCGAAGGCTTTTTATGTAATTCCCTTATAGGGTGGGGGGGGGGGTCATCAATTGTTTCTATGTATTACATGGGAAGGGGGTGTCGAAGGTTTATTTTACGTAACGCTTCCTTCATGGGTCATGTCATCTTCAAAAAACAGTGTTTTTTAACGCATTTTATACGTATGTTTGAGTTCCAAATTTTGTTATTTTTAAGCCTATCCAATATTAAAAGATGGAAATTTGTTGTCTTCAATTACTTTTTGAAATTTTCCAATAAATTCTTTTTTTCTTTTTCATGCTTCCGAGGTAAGCTGTTTACGTTTAGCAAATAGCAAGTCATAAATGATATGAATCGAGTTGATCGATATTCCGATGCATGTTATCGTAGCTTTATATTATTTGGACGATTATTTACATTTTTGAAACTTTTTTAATAGAAGATTACGTAAAATTAATTGACGTAGATTGTCATTATCGAAGTGGTCTCATGTGGCATTAAGCACACTATACACAATGTGCGTATTTGCATAGTCATAGGACATTTATAATTGCTGGAATCATTTAGTAAATAACGACCAAACGCTAAATTAAGCAAATAATTTATATATTAAATTATACGCTCAGTAGCATTTACCGCCGTCTCTTTAGAAATACGGAAATATATATTTTTTTAATTAGACCGCCTGACGATATGATTGAACATTGTGAACTCTTCAAAATTAAAACTTATTTCCAATCAATTCAACGTAGCTATAATGGTTTGACCTGATTTTAAAATTAAAATGTTGTAGTAATTAATTTATAACTTCCACGGTGCATAGGTAATGAATCTGTGCCTGTCTATATTCCAACCGAATGAGACAAATTTTCCAAACGAGCAAATAATATTGGATTCGAATTATACGAGAGATCATGCAATAATAATTATTAAATGCAATTTTGATCGGGTGACTACAAATTTAGTAAGTAGACTCTCTGCATCTATTTAAGTTAATTTATATCGCCTTTTAAATACTCGTATTTTATTATTTTTATCAATATTTATGGAAAAAATATTCAGTAAGCTATTTAGTGAGAATAAGTTTAAAGTTATGTAAGCGTAGATTCAATTTTGGATCCTCGAAATCTTGGTTGAGAATTGTTAGAGATTTTGAAACGAATTTCAAAGAACAAGATAGTGAATACATTTTAGATAATTGTAGCTTCTCAAAAAAAAAAAAAAAAAAAAAAAAAAAACGAAAATGATGGAAGGATTAAAGGCAGACTTACCGGATAAGCTCGAAGATTTCCGGTTTTTCTCGCTCCCTCTGCTTCATCCTCTCTTTCATGGCAGTGATTATACTATTCGCTTTATCTTCTGCCCCATGCTTCGAACTCTTCTCGGCCGCTCCTAGAACATGAAACGATATTTATATATAAAGGAAACAAGAGCAAAGGCTCCTGAGCTTTGTAATTCGCGATGAACTTACTGATGAGCAATTAACACCTTTTATAATAATGTCTTTCTCTTTCAGCTTATCAACTGTAAATTTCTTACATCATGCATTGTGTCAATAAAAACATCATTAGTTGATCATTCTTAAATTACCCTTACACAGAAACACTTCAAAATAAAAATATCTATTTTTATAAAAGAGCAATTGTCAATTTGAACATTAAGAAAGGTATTTTTATCTTTCTTTTTCAAAGAAAGGCAGTCGGCAGGGTTGTGTAGCGACGCGTCACTCGAGGTTTTTTACGTATAATACATAAACGACGTGATATACGTAGAAAATTGTAGAAAACTATGTATAATACATATTAAAGATGGCAGACGTAATTCACGTGGGCTTGGGCCTCGGATAGAGCATAATATAACCTCACTTTCTTGAATTATGCTTATGTGTACCTTCAGACCTGAAATCTGTAGCACTGTTCCCGATGATTAATTTTTTTTTAATGATGCTAAACACAAATAAATCAAGGATAGCCAATATCCCATGGAAAGATATAAATTTGAAGCGTATACTAGTAAATGTGAATATGTATGTTAATGAAAAATAAATATTATATTATTTTGTTTAATAATTTATACAATCTTCTCTATTTTTAATTTTCTTCGTATAAAGAGAATGTAATATCATTCTTGTGAATCAAACTTCAGAACTCGAGACTCGGAAAAGTCCATTATTTATAAATTAATGTTTATGGCATGTTCACCCAGATAGCAAGCGTGCGGGGCACATTACACGCACGGAATGCGAGGCACGCCTTGCCTGCAGGGTGCGAAGCATATGTGCCGCACTGTGTAAGGGGCACGCACGTGCGAGGCATATGAACCGCACTTCGTGATAGGCACGATATGCGTTGCACTTCGTGAGAGGCATTATTTATAGCATAAATACATAAGTGAAAAGCGTAGTTTTCAATTATAATTATTATTATTACAATAATTTCAACTATAATCATTGTAAAAATAGTTTATTCAAAAAAATTGAAACATTTCCAATTTTATCGTGAGCATAAATTAGGAAATTTTTTTGAATAACATTATTCAATGCATTTGTAAAATTGCTTAATGTGCAATGCATTTTATTTATTCAAAAACGATAATTTAATAGTATGTACCTTTACTCGATCGGTGTAATATTAACAAGAAAAATTTGTGGTTATTCTGTAACTTTTTGAAAAGAAAAAAATAACTTCTAACTCTTTAAACTTTTTTTTCTATTATCTCTGGTTCTTTTTTTTTAAATTCAGTATAACCACAATAAATATTTTAATAAATTCTTACATCAAGTAACATTTTTACAGCAGAGTAACTACACAAAAAATTTCAAAACCATAAAAAACTATAGAAGAATGAAGTATAAAAGAAAATAGTTGAAAAATATTTCTAAAAATGCTTACACCGAGTAAAGAATTTTTTGACATCTTTTTTTATGTTCATCCCGGAAGTTAAAGAAAACAAAAAAAAATTGAATAAGTTAAGAAGTGAAATATGCTATTAAACCTTGATCCACCGTAAAAAATTCCAATTAGCCAGACATTTTCGTTTTGTAATTACATAATATTTCAGAAATTTTCAATTGGAATTGGCATTTTTTTAAAAGATGAAACTGTTGGAATAACTTCATCTTTTAATATATTTTTTTTATAACTTCAATTTGTAGTTTGAATTTCATGTTTAATAATGAATGAAGTTTAAGATCAAATTTAAAATCAATTTTCATGAAATAGGTTAATAAATTTAAAAAATGCGTCCTTAATTTTTAATGGTATTTAAAAACCGCGCGATGTCGTTGAATGATACATATATGGCGCAGCAGCCTTCGTCGATCCAACGGAAATTCCCGACGCGCCACGAGTGTCTTCGCGACTTCTAATCCCGCGGTCTCGGCTCGTTTTGCATCATTTCCCATGGGAAATTTCGAGGTTTGTATTGTTTGGTGTGTTTTTCTCACATCGTTAAGACAAATTGTCAACCTGATCGTTAACGACGTGTATCAGGATTGAGACAAATCGTGGAGCACGTACCTTCTACACGAACTAAGTAAAATACTTATCATGCAATATACATAGATTTACAAACATGACCTCATTATTGTCACCTTTCTTGCGGCCTTCAGTCGGTAGTTTTACAGAGTGTCTATTAATTTGTATACACGTAAGGATTACCTGCTTTCTATCTAACAATCTACATTTAAATATTGTGTATATATATATATATATATATACCGTCCGCAAGAACCCGCATCGTGTGCTCACACTATGCCCGCACGAGATGCGACCTTCACGACGTGCGACGCACCTGTCACGCATATGAGGACGCATCTGCGTCATCGCTTGCGTGCAAGCCGTGTGGCAAAATCCGCACGCGTGCGACGCACGTGCGTCCCACTATGCACGCATATTTCTATCTGGGCATGTAACTTGTGTCGAAGGTATCACACTTATAAATAAAAATGTAATATTGATTCATACAAATTATATTTAGAATTATAAAAATATTTTGAATTCTTAACTTATAAATTTTAACTGATATTATTATATTGATATGATTGATGTCACAGATGATTTACTAACTTCTGTTTATAATCAGTATTTCTACAGGAATGTGTGCAAAGGATATAACACTCGAGATGACAAATTGAAAAATATATAACAATAGCTGACCAGCGCGCCAACGATAACTTAAAGGTTAGGATACCATGTTGTCGTACTTATACTCATGTTCCACGTGCTCGAAAACGTTGCGGATTATGAAGTACACTAAACACGTATATTATTATTTTTAAATAAATTGTTTATGAAAGTGATAAATAATTACGAATAATTAAATAATTTCTCAATATTAGTTGTTTCTGTAAGGAAATTGGTTATTTTCAAAATAACGAATTCAAAACTCCCGCCCACATTATCACGTGATCAAATGTAAAATACATTTGTAGAAAACTCAGGACGTAATATACGTTGTAACATACATGTCGACAACCATGTAATATACGTGATTTATTATACGTACCCATCCCTGGCGGTAGGGTAAAAATAATGGATGCTTGATTTTTTGCTTATTTTTTATTTGAAAGAAAGTTTTCACATAGACGAGAATTCGTTGTTTTTTTGGCGAGAAAGAACAAGTGTTCGCACTTGACTAGTCCCGTTTTCGTTAACCTTACTATTTCAGCACGAGCTTTGTGTATTTGCCTAGAATTCTAGGTCGACTTTCTCGGCGTCTCTTTTAACTCACATTTTAGCTTCCATTTCTGTCAGCCCATTTTTATTCCAAGCTGGTTCTTTTACTTATTATTTCCCTTAATTTTCACACATTGTAAAACTTATTAAAATTGAGGGATTTCAATTTTAAAGTGTAAACCACAATTTTTTATAATGAAAACTAAATTTCATAAGATAAATGAAAAATTTTGAAACTAAACGGATGTGGTATTAATTTGAGAGAATTAAAGAAATTGTAGAAACTTTCTTTTCCCTTCTTTTTTTCTCCACTCTCAGTTCTCGTCAATCCGATGTTTTTTCTACCTATCTGTACATGTATATTTTTGAGCAGCAGTCTTATTTGCACGCTCGAGGCCTGACATCGTTCCCCAGGATTTCGAGAAACGAACTATATTTGTGATCGAATTCTCGGCTCCGGCCGACTACAACATCACTGCCGAAAAAAAGGAAGAGGAGAAGAGGTATCGAGACCTTATTAGGGAGCTTGGGCGACTGCACCCACAATATTCGGTTAAAATGATTGCAAATGAGATAGGTGCTCTCGAAGGTCTATAGCTATCGCTGGCTCATAAATATAAAGCCATACCCGCGTGCCAAAAACATGCTGAGGCATTTGCAGAATGGATGCAGAGAGCTGTCACGCTTGGGTCACTTCGTGTCCTCAAGACACACGATGGTTTTGCCTTCGTGATTTCTTCGTGATTTCGCCGTGCCCCGCGGTCACTCATTTCATGGTCGTGAGACGTGGCCATAGGTGTGATGACCCGCGGTTCTACTGGGAGCCAATGTCATTATCATAAATAGCAGTTGCTCCCAATTGGACCCTGCGATGTTATATATACTTAAAATTTTGTCATAAGGACAATTGCGGGATATCACCGGGAGCGGGTGCCATTATAGAAAATGGCATCCGCTCCCGGCGAAATCGCGGTAAGTTCTCCACTGTAACCATGTCCCATGAACGTGAGATAGGTGGTTACAGTCTGCCATGAAATCAATACGACGATCCGGCAAAAGTCTCGTGCACTTTGAGGACACGGGGCAATTCAAGGATGACCACCGTCTGAATTTTCTCCGCAAGTGTATCGGCATTTCGTTGACACGCAGGGATGCTTCTCAGGCTATGAACTAGTGAAAGCTGGGCACCTCCAAAAGCACCGATGATCAGGATGTGTGTGTGTGTGTGCGTATATATTTATATATTGAATGATAACATGAATGATAATCGTCTTTTATCTTTTTTTAATCGTTTAATGATAAAATAATATGAAGACAATCAATATGTATGATGAAAATGAAGGCCTCTTATGACTTTGACGGCTATATTGGCTTTAGCATTGCTACAGCCAATATAACCAGCCAGTTTGCAGATAGCTTGCAGATAAGGTATTACTTACTGCAACGAGAACGACATCCTTACAGATAAACAGAAAATATGTAAACACTCGCGTGACAGTAAAGATTAAGCCACCATAGACGTTGTTGCCATGACGCAAGCTCGTAAACATAAAAGAAACTTGCACATGGCATCAATTGATTACAAGACTTAAAAATTTACAAAATCTACCCACGTGTCATCGACTTCCTAAGTCGTGCGATGATGCTTCGGGGTACAAGAATGAAGTATTTCGAAAATGGAGAACCAAGGAGCAAAACCCATTGAGCAAAACACTAAACAGCATGTCTAATGGGTTCAAAATACATGATAATGAGAATGGTCATCAATCTAAAGAACGAGCACGAGAATGACATCGAGGCAATGGCTGACGGCCAGTCATATAAATACTTGGCTATTCTTGAATCTAAGGATATGGAGGATACGATAGTTAAGAAAAGCCTAACGACTGCTTTCACTACCAAATTCAGATTGGTTCTGAAGAGTTCTCTCAACTCAGAAAACAAGAGCAGGGCAATCAACGCCTACGTCATCCCTGTCCTCACGTACTACTTTCGGCTCTTCAAGTGGTCGAACACCGACCTTGAAATGTTAAATAGAACCATTCGCGTAGAGATGACGAAGCACCGAATGCACCACAGTAATTCAGTGATAAAAAGGGTAGTTCTACCACGACATAGAGGGGGTAGGGGCGTTGTACACGTCAAGAAACTGTCTAAGTCACAAGTTATACAGTTGTAAGACTATTTTAACAGTAAGCGAGATGCTGCGCCTTACAACACTATATCTGTAAAGCGGACCTCGATTACACGCCCTCGAATTTGTCCTCAGAGGAGTCCTTGAATATCAGGGCAGAAACCATAAAGGAATTAAAAAAGCAATGGAGACAAAAAGTAATCCATGGCGAGCACCGCAAAACGTTAGATCAACATGAAGTGGACAGTAAGGCATCCAATATTTGGCTAAAAAGGGCGTTCAGTTTGCATAAACGTAAGGATTCGTCATTGTGATTCAGGACAGAGTTGTCAGCAACAGAAATTATCACAAACACGATTAACATCAAGACGCGGTTAACAGGTGCCGATTATGTGGAGATACCGGCGAATCCATCAAGCACATTATTGATGGCTCAGAGAGAATATACGCAGACATAATGATGTAACGGGCATTATACATCAACAACTTGCCCCTTACCCAGGACTCTTAAGAGAATAGACATCTTTCAATAGATAAATTCCAGTATCCGTTTTGGAAAACAAAGATTACATCTTATATTGGGATGTTACTATCCGGACTATCCAGAGGTGGAAGATTCGACATCATCGACATTGCTTGTCCGCTTAACCGGAATTAACGAGCAATCTATACAACCAAGATCCATAAGTAAAGCGAGCTGAGGCATGATGTAAGGACAATATGGAGGAATGTTAAACATGCATCCATTCATTCTATTGCGATTTCGGTCACAGGCAATGTGAACGCAAGATGCACTGCAAATCTTGAACATTTAGGAGTCAGTATGATACTGGCAGCAGATCAGCAAATGATTTTGTTAATCACCTGACGGAATGCAATAAACTCCCTAGAACATTATCATGGAGGCGCCTAAGAACCCATGGAGTAGCAGATGTTAGCTATAAGAAAGCATCCAGAGGCGAGTAATGTCATCTACGATGCTCGCGGCCACTGTGTAAAGAAAACAGCGGTAAAGGACGAACTCCAAACTACATCATGCTCCTGATTTGTACCTAATACAACATCATCGCAAGAGATTTCAAACATCGTGGTAAATAAATTTATAACATCCTGATCTCATCAGGTACTTGGCCTAGTCCGTGGCAGATGATGAAAAACCAGATTCACCCAAAAACAAGTTACAAACATTTAATTGACAATTAATAAATAATGAGTATAATACAAAAAACGGGTAAACAACCACCGCTGGGTCCCACTGGGAGCAACTGCTATCAAAAAATGACACCGGCTCCCAGTAGGACCGCGGCAAATCCCATTCATGGCCACGTCTCACAACCGTGAGATGGGTGCTATATATATAAGCTGAATGGCACCAGGTTGAGGTGTCTCAAACGGTGACTCTGGGATACCGGGCGACCTCTCAGAGTATACAGCCTTATCCTTGCATGCGGGGCTCTACAAGGATGGATGAACCCTTTTCCCTATCTGCTCGTGGGAACAACAATGATAACATCAAACTTATTTGTAGGAAGTGCGGTTCAGAACAATCGAACGCACAGGGCTCCCGACAATGGGTTGGACAACAATGCAGACTATCCTAGAGTTGGGGGAGCCAATCAAAACGGGGTCAATGCGATTGACCGGCAGAATCTCATTACTTTTAAGTGGACGGATCGACTCAGGGACCATCTGCTAGAGTGCTATGATACCAGTATGACTCATGAACGCAAAGGTTACATGGCGCGACTGCATAATCTGTATTGCGAGAAACACCCAGAGTTCTCGCATTTTTCCCATAAATTTCCGCGAAACCGTGCCAAGGAACTCCGGAAAAGGGGTTATATAAGTGAAGCGCCTATTCAACCGCAGCCAGAACAAGCCGGCAACAGAGAAAGAGAGGCGACACTCAGACCAACCACGAGCAGGCATCCAATAGAGGAAGAGCGATGGTTCAGGACCCAGAGAAACATCAACATTCAGGTTTCTCTTAAGCCCAAAGATCTGGCTGAACTGGATGACGAGCTTCGCGGAAATTTTCCCGAAGAACCCGACCTCTGGACTATCAATTGTTGTGTGTATAATGCAGCGAGAGCTTTGGCAGATGCAAACCGTGAAACAAAGCCAACGGTGATTGACTACATAACATCTGGCAGGACTTTCACTGCGAATGTTCGACAGTTCGCACGCGAACAGCGGATCTGTCATCACACACTCAACAAGTCAAAGCTACTGACCATCAGGCAGCATATTGTTGACAGAACACGAGTACTATCTAACGCTAGGAGAAGTCTAGAGCGGAGAGAGAGGTGGGTCAGAGAAAATCAACAGTTTTTGTCTGGTCAAGTCCACAGAACTACAGGCCCATAGCTTGCTTAAACACCAGCTACAAGCTATTCACTGGCATCCTCAAAGAGAAGATATTAACATCTATCAAGCCGGTATGGAGTGCAATAGTTGAACAACGTGGATACAAGAGGGCTTCCAGGTTGCAGGGAGAATCTGTTAATAGACAGGTTTATTACCCAGGACTCGATCAGATATCGACGCAATCTATCCATGGCTTGGATTGACTACCGTAAGGCATTCGATAACACAAACCATGAGCTCCTTCTCAAGCTTCTTGAGTGCCTGGAGATGCATGCAAGAATAGTGACATGCAAGAAAGAACTGATGCTCTTGTGGCGGACAAGATTTGTGATAACATCAGACAAAAGACAATTGACTGCCAGCTATACCACATATAAGAGGGGGGGGGGTGTCTCCCAAGGAGACTCTCTAAGTCCGATACTTTTCTGCATCTCCCTCTTGCCCTCTTGCCTCAACATCTTGATAATGGAGAAAAATATGCATATCTTAGAATACCGCAAACGGAAACCCTCAATGTGCGTGTGTTAAAAACGGCCCTTGCAAAAAGGTATCGCCAAATTTTCAGAAAAATTTGGGCTTCCGAATTATCTGGAAAGAATAAGATCCAGGCGAACAATATGCTGGCCGATCTTATGCTGCTCTACACGTTTGGTGCAGTGAAATGGAAAGTCGATGAGTTAAAACAACTTGACCGAAGCAAACGCAAGACGATGACAATTCATCGAAGTCATCCCAGATCTTCCGTACCTCGAAAATGCCTCCATCGAGATAAAGGGGGTAAAGGTTTGCTGACATGGAGTGTCTTTATCGAAGAACGGTTCTGGCTACAGCCTGCTCAATTCTGAATAGCACAGATTCTCTTATGCGATTCGTACATCAACATGAAGCCGTCAATGCTGCGGCGTTTCTATACTGTGCAGTAGATAGGGCCAGAGAGGAGCTTGGTCTTCCATTTGATTCCAGCGACACTACACATGGCCTAGCATCAGTAACACCTTTGATGTTCACAAGTCGTGTAAATGAAGCAGAACATTCGCTTCTACTAAGAGAACATGCTAACAAGCCCCTTCATGGTAAATTCTACAGCATTATACTTAGAAAAGAGCTGTCGAAGGGTCTGTCTAACATTTTTCTGTGCCGTCTGCCGCGTGAGGTCATTCGCGGCTAGAGACAGGATTCCAAGTAACAGTGTTTTACGAAGTCTTTTGTGTAAATTTCCCACTCTAACTTACCTTCTAGGACAGAAGAAGCAGAAGTGGATGACGTACACGTTCCAGTTGCATCGGTATTGGTTGCTTCAAGGAACCATGATCGTAGCTTCCGGAGCCTAAAACTTCTATACTAAAAAAAAAAAAAATGTAGAGAGCCTCGGTGGCTTAGTTTGTTAGGCGCTCGGACTTTACGTTAGAGGTCCGGGGTTCGATCCCTGAGCCAGTACCTCTGGAAATTTTTGTATGTGTTTTCACCGAGGTTCTGGTGGTTCCGATCCCACCTTCAGCTGTAGGTCTCCCCATCATGCATTTGGCTGCAAGCCAGTCCGTGGATCATGGGGTAACAACCAGGCTTTGCCCAATATGTCTAATTAGGCACACTGCTCTTATCAGATCACTTGATTTCATTCCAAAAATGCATCCGTGACTGATAATATATACCGGGACAGACCCGTACAGACTATTCAAGAATAAAAATCCAACTCTAACAAAAATGCCTTCGACATATTGGGCTGTAACCATCTCAAGCCTGAGACATTAATTCAATATAATGTATATTGTTATAATATTTCAGGATATGCAGTGGATATTGAAGAAGGGAGTGCACCGGTCCTGGGTTTAACTAGAGAAATCTTTTTTATAATAAAGAACAATTTGAATGAGAGTGCATCTGTATTCTATAAAGATGTAGAAAAATGCATGACTGATCATTTACAACGACAATTTATTTTGTCAGACAAGACGAAATCCAGCCTACGAACATTTGCTCATGAAATGCAGAAAACGTGTCACCAAGTGAAGAAATCGAAGAAGAGATTCTTTGAAACTTGCTCTAAGTGGGTCGATGTCTTCTTATCCTTTGAAGAAATTGAACAAAAACAGGATTTGAGTGCAACAATGGGAGCACCTACAGGTATACCCATCTTGGAGTTTGCAACATCTAGTGATCGGACGAAACGAAGCTTAAGTTAAATTTAAGTTCAATTTAAACCCCCTACACGCACTTATTTTAAATTTCGCAGTTCCGTCATCTCCCACCACGGTCCCTGTACACTCTCCTCTGCGTCAGTGGATGACCAATAAAAAAAAGAGGCTTAAAACACTTTAAAAATATTACTATCGAGACCTTTATAACGTATATTTACGTTTCGGAGATTTTCTCCAAAAAGTCGTATGCAGTTGCAGTACCATGTACTAACGTCTCTAACGGCCCTACAAGTTTGTATGAGGAAGAGAACTCGTGCTAAATAGTTTTTTCGATACTAGATATTGTTCATTGCGTTGCTCGATTGGAATGGAAGGGCAAGTCAAATGTATTAAATTTGCAAACTAGAACGCGCACAGCATACTGCGTAGGGACAGAGGTGAGGCCAACGTGGTTGGGGTAACCGTGTCCTCCTCGCTAGGCAAGATCGCAGTTATCTCGACATGTTTCCCAACCGAATCGAGAATACTTCGAGAGACATGGGAGGCCCTCATTAACTGCATAGAGGGGTACGGAAAAGTTTTGCTTTGTCGAAACTTCAATGCCCATTCCCCCAATGTGGGGCGCCCTTAGTTCCAACTTCCTAGGTAATCAGCTCTCCACTGCCGTTCACGACGCGGTTCTGATCCATCTGAATCATTCAGAGCCCACACTCATCCCGGCTTCGGGATGCTTGTCTAACAACCTTGACCTGGTGTTTTATTCGTCCTGCCTGGCTTCGAACTCCACGGTCACGGTGCTCGATGCCGCCTCGGTAATTACCACCACCCATTCGTATAGGCTCAATGTACAATTGCTGTACTGGTTTCCGTTCCGCAGACTGATGGATGGAGAGATTATGGCACTTTCCCAGGCCTTGCTTGACAGTGACACCCCGCACAGGTATATAAAAGGTTCATAAACATCCTTTTTGACGCCCTTGAGATGAATGGAGCATTCAGGACAAGCAGCGACGTAACTGGCAGCAAGGGGAATCACTTTGGTCGAATAGCGAGTGCGAGGGGGCCCTTGCGAGTAGGCGAACGGCGAGGAAGAGGTACTTTTCTAACCAGATCCGGGAGGAGAAAGCTACTTTTAGGGTCGTGAACAACAAGGTCCCTCAGCATAAGAACACGGTGACTGATCCGGCATCCCCCGTTATCAAAGAACTACGAGAAGAATTGATTTGTTCGGATAATTCACCGGTCATAGATGAGCCGATCCTTACCCCGCACATGGCGAATCCGATGAACCAAGCCTTTTCCTGGCGGGATTTTCTGTCTGTTGCCTTCTAGCAAAGCCAAATCTGTACCGGAAATGGACGACATAACTTACGACATTATAAACGGGCTCTCCAATATCTCGCAGCAGTTTTTGCATGGACTCTTCAACGCCAGGTTCAGGGAGCCGTCCTTCCCGGAGTCACGGCGGTATACCAGGGTCCATTTTATCCCCAAAGCAAGCGGAGAGGTGTTTCAGCCTATTTCACTAACTTCGATCCTTTTTAAGCTGTTTGGGAGACTGACTCAGAGGCATCTCAAACACCTGACGCCATGGCTTTGGAACTGAAGGGGGCATTTAATCCGGTCCTTGGTTGAGGAGGGTGAGCCTCTCCATATCTATCCCAAAGTGTCAGCTGTGCGCTTTCTCGAGGTCTAGAGACAGGTTCGAAGATGTGGACTTACCATTTGGAGGTGTAGAAATTACGTGTCAACCCTCCCTTAAATATCTGGGAATTTGGATTGATAGATGTAAGAAGTATAACGTATGTATAACCTGAAGGGCCTCTCCTACCCTTCTCCTCAGGGTACACAAGAACTAATCAGGGCCTGTGGACGCATGAGTTGGATGCATGAGTTCTACTACTATTTCCATCATTCTATCAGAGGCCGGGGAAGCTCAACTGTCTCTGAGAAAGGCACTCTTAGTAAACAGATTAATTATGAGGAACTTTCGCTGGAGCCGGAACCCGCTGTTTGAGAGGCTCACATCCTTGACGGTGAATTCTTCGAATAAAAGGTTCAGGGTCCAGAATAAAAGGTTCAAGGTCCAACCGCCGCACTGTGGCCTATTAATCGCCTTCAAACCCGATTCTCCTTCATTCGCGCCTTGAATAATACGGTTAGGCCTGCCTACTTTGATGAGGAGTCTCGCTTTCCCCTTAGAGAAATATCATCCCCAAGGACACTGTTCGAGGAATTCTCGGGCACAAGCTACCCTGGGGCGATCCGAGTATTGGCGGCTCTCATAGCTATCCGGGATAGATTCTCGAATCCCCTCGGCACACCCCCGCGCGACAGGTGGGCAATGGAGCCGCCTATGCGGGCCGGTAAGGGATCTCGATCCGCTTTGCCAGGATTCCCTATCACGTAGGCATAATAGGGAACGAGACTGTTGGTGATGTAGCAAGAGCCATTGCTGCCCTACTTATGACAGCTTCAGAAGAATACTTTGTGGGGCACGTTCGGAATATATGCCGGCTTGATTCCGCTGAATGGGCGAAATTCTGTTGGCCCTATGGAAGGACCAACGGGTCACGAACTAAGTATTTTAGACACATTAAGGTCAAGTATCCAAGATCATTGTTTCGAGGCTTCGAGCTTCCGAGACATCACATCAACATCGTTACGAGACTTATAACCTCACATGTCTGCACGGGGGACCATTTCTTGAGAATGGCCTTTTACATCAGTAGCATTTGCTCGCGCAGGGCCAGCGCGCGTTGCTCAGACACATAAGCCGAGTTTTCACGGGCCTGTCCTTGATGCTTTTCAATTGCAAAGAACACTGTAGAATCCCTCTGTAGAATCGGTGCGCGAGATGGGCCAATTTGGAGGGGGGGGGATGAGAATTTAATAATATGAATTCGAGCCAAATAATGCCCTGTGTGGGTGGCCCCTCCCCAACCTTCCATTCCTTTGCCTTTAAGCTGGAGCAGACGGGATGCCATTGGGACATCTCCTAGTTTGGGTAGAAATTGCCTGAACATCAGCGGATCTTCATTAACAGGACTCGAAACACGTTGGACGAGAGTATTGAGAGATATTGGACTGTGGATTGTGGAGAGTTTATTGGATTCTCGCGGAGTTTGTGACATAACATTTAATAAAATTGATGTTTGTTTGGAACATGGATATCTGAACCAAAGCCACAAAGAAAAAAAAGGGAATCAGCGCCCTCGAAAACCATAAATTAAACAACCACCACAGGTTCCCACTGACAGCAACTGCCATCTAAAAATGACACCGGCTTTCAGTAGAACAGCGGTAAATCACACTTCTGGCCACGTCTTACGACCGTGAGATAGGTGGTAACAGGGCACGATGAAATCACAACGACAGGCCGGCGAAACCCTCGTGTGTCCTGAGAACACAAAGCGACCCAAGGATGACAGCTTTCTGCTTCCATCTCTTAAGTGCCTTGGCATATTTTTGGCATATTTTTGTTATATATGACCACGAAACCGGGTACTTTTGAGTGGAAGAAAGTATTTCACTAATGTACCGATGAGTTTCTAGCATCAATGTTGCAGAACGTTAATTAAAATTTTTGTTTGTATTCAGTTGAAACTTTTTTCAACTTCTCTGTGTCTAAGAGTGAGAAGGAAAACATTTTTTTAATAAATATAAAGATCAAGAATTTTTCAACCATTTTTAATTCTGCGTGTCTGTCAACGGAACAGGATTTCATTAATTAATCAATCATTTACGGAAAAGCTACCCTTATTATCACGGATTATAATGACGATTATAATGGTGACTTCACAAAAATTTTGAAGATTTAAGAGCGTTGACGAAGATTTTACAAATATAGAAAAAAATAATGAAAAAGGCTTAACAAAGATATCGATGATTTCAAGGACTTTACGAAGATTTTTACGATTTTACAAAGTTACAAAGATTTCAAAACATTTCACAAACATTTCATGATTTGACAAAGATTTAAGGGAGTCGACAAGCTTTTCAAAGATTTTACAAATATATAAAAGAATGAAAAAGATTCAACAATGATATCGAAGACTTCAAGGATTTCACAAATATTAAAAGATCCTATTATAAACAGTACATACATTTCGGCTAACTTTATGCGTAGTCCCTAAATCCTATTGGTCAATTCAGCTACCCGTTGACATATAACGTAAGTCACAGTAGAATGAGACAATCAGCTGTCGAGAATCGAAAGCAAGATTCGATAACTTGATAATTCAAGTAGGCGCAAATTTCAAAAGAGTCAACATTTCTGGCTTAATTATTATAATGAATTAATAAAATAGTTAAAAATTAGGAATACAAATATGGGGGGAAGGAAAGAAAGTGTTTTCAAAATTGAAAACAAAATCCAAATGTTAAATTATCTCGAAAACGATCAGAGATACGTGAAAACAGAGTAAATTTTAAATTTTGTGCAGAGTGGGTTCGTTTTTGACCAACTCGCACTAACCCAATAAAAAGATTATTTAAATGAAAAATAAAATAAAAATTTTGAGTTTTCCTGAAAACGGTGAGGGACACGCGAAAACTGATATTTTCAGGGTGTCCTGAAGGGGAATGGTCCTCGGCCACCCGGACCTAAACCAGTAAATAAAATTTCGGAATAAAAAAAAATCCACATTTTGAGTTGTCTTGAAAACGGTCAGGAAAACGTAAAAACTAAGTAAATTTTACGGTTTTTATAGAGGGGGTTTGTTTTTGACCAATTTGAACTAACCCAATAAAAAGATTGTTTAAATTCCCAAAAAATGCAAATTTTTAGGTATCTTGAAAACGCTGAGAGATACGCGAAAACTGAAAACATTTTGAGGGTTTTCTAAAGGGGAATAGTCTTTGGCCACCCCACATAAACTACTAAATAGATTTTCCAAATTTAGAAAATCTAAATTTTGAATTATCTCGAAAACGGCCAGAAATACGTCAAAACTGACAACATTTTCAAAAGGGGGATGGTCCTCGGTCACCCCGATCTAAAGCAATAAGCAAATTAAAAAAAAATTTAATATAAAATTTGAATTATCTCGAAAACGGTCGTAGGTGGGTGAAAACTGATTACATTTTAGGGATTTTTCAGAGGGTTTTCTTTTCAAACAACTCAAACTAACTCAATACAAAGATTTCAAAATTCAGAAACATATTTAAATTTTACTTTATCTCAAAAACGGTGAGAGATACGCGAAAACTGACCAAATTTTCACGGTCTGATGAAGGTCCTCAAGCACCCTAAACTAACATAGCAAAGTAGAGTAAAGTAGACCTTCGCGAAAACTGACCAAATTTTCACGGTATTCCAGACCGGAATGGTCCTCAGGCACCCAGAATTATCCTAATAGAGATATTTCCAAAATAAAAATGTTGAGTTATTTTAAAACGATGAGATACGCGAAAACTGCAAAAATTTCGGGGTTTTGTAAAGGGTGATGGCCTCAGCCACCATGAATTAACCCAGTAAAGGTAATTTCAAAATTATAAAAGAAGATGTTGAATTATCTCGCAACCAGTAAACTGACAGCATTTTCAGGGTTTTATAGAAGGGGTGGTTCTCGGCCGCTACAAATCAACCCAATAAAAACATTTTCAAACAAAAAAAAAAACAAAAAAAACTTGAATTATCTCGAAAACGGTGAGACATACGCGAAAACTTGAAAAATTAATAATAAATAACAATAAGTATTAATACTGACAAAACTTAATACATTTTAAGATTTCTGGAAAACGTTGAAAACTACGTGACAACTGTCAGAATTTTAGAGACTTTTTAGAAGGGGATAGATTCATTCGGATTGAGAATAATTGAATGGTGAGTTCAGATTGATTCGGATTGAGTGGGATTGAAGTTGATGTACGTGCAAGAATTGAGAAGGACTGAAAAGACACTTTGGATGAGCCACGGATTCATCGGATTGGGCGCACGGATTGAAAAAATTTGAAAGGTGTGTTAGGATTCAAGTTTATGTTGACGCAGGAATTTAAAAGGATTGAATGTTCGGTTCGGATTGGTTTCCAATTCACTCGAATTGAGCGCACTGACTTGAGAGCATTGAAAATATTAAAACTGGCTTGAATTTGAGTCTTGGATTCATTCGGGTTGGGAATCGGACTGAAAAGGAGTTAACGTTTGTTTCCGATTGGTGTGTGATTCATTCGGATTGGTTTCGGATTGGTTTCGAATTCACGCTTTTCCATTCGGACTGATGTCGGATTCATTCTGGTTGAATTCAAGAAGTCCCACGTATTCAAAAGGATTGGAGGCACGGATTAAAAAATGGATTTTGTATGGGTTCGGGTTGAAGTTGGTGCTGATACATCAATGGAGAAGGATTGATAAGTGAGCCTTGAATCGATTCGGATTGAATTTTGGGTTGAGACATGTATTAAGATTTAATTTGGGGTTGAAACACGGATTGAAAAGTTGCTTCGAATTGTTTGGAATTAATTCGAATTGGTTCAAGCGGCAACATAAATTTCAAAAATAATTACAAAATATTAAAAATGTCGAATACACGCGCGCTGAAGCGCGCGATTATCAGGCTTGTTTTACAAATATTACCAATAAACTAAAACGACTACACAAAAAAATAACAAATATCTTAAACATTTCACAATTATTTCAAAATATTTCAAAGATTTTTAAAGATTTAAAACAAATTTTAAAAGTTTCACAAAAATTTCAGTTATTTACACAGATTTCACAAAGATTTTAAAAGATGTCACAGATTTCGAACTATTTCACAAGGTCACAAAGATTTCAAAAGCAGTTGAAAGATGTTAAAAAGAGGCAAGATCTTACTACGACCTAAGGTGTGATTAGCGAGAGAGAACTTCATTTTTTTAAATAATTTTTTTAGGAGAACAGCTAGAAAACGAGCAATTTAAGTTAGAATTTTCGACTACATTTTATGGAACCTGTCACCATTAATTAGGATAGATTAGGTTCCTGGAGTTATAAGGTAAGGAGGACCTAACGTCCTACAACAGTCTCGAGAATCGCAGAGTCCAGATTATTGAGAAAATCCGGCAGGGAAAAACACTTCCACAAACTCCAACCACCCACACCACGCACTATGCCACCCGCACCACCTCACTTGGCCAAGTTGATCACACTCACCCACTGTCATGTCAAACTACAGACGATTATGGGTCCCATCCGGATATCCAGACAGGCTACGAATCCACGAGTTCTTCAGGATAGAGGTTGATAGTCACAAAGTAAATTGGATGAGTCCACTATTTCGGCTGGATTGGCATACTAACGAAAGAAAAGGACTCTGTGATTACAGAACTGAGGTAGGCGTTGCTACTTTCCTTTACTCGGGGTTTGTTATCTTGTTCTTGAGATTAGGATGTTTCGAGTGTGTTTTCTTTTTATAGTATGGGTAGCGAGAGCCTAAATTCTGGGTTAAATGTTAGTCACCGTTAGTAAGGATAGATGGTAAGATGGGTTTCAAAATTCCGGCTGACGCCATGTTGAATGTATAAGTCACATGAGTATAGATTAAGCAAATTTTCGTGTATTTAAATTAAGCGGTACAAACTGAAGAATTTAGAAATGTTAATCATGGTTTGGGTTTAAACCCCTTTTCTTTAAAATTCACACGTTCAACCTTGTATATCAATATTATCCTTAACTTTTAATTAAACCAATAGTCTTTCTATATTTTACAAACTATAAAACTGGAGTTCTTTTCTCGCCCCCACAAAATCCCTCTCTCTGAGCTAAGGACTTTTTTTTATAAGAGATTCGAAATGTAAATTCTTTTGAACACTTTGGAGTAACGTCGAGGAGGTGTCTGGCTCCTGAGAGGTAACTATAACATTCAGCTATTTTCTGTTCCTACGTTGTCACTTCCATTTTGTAGCGATGCTCCCAGCGTATGTCCCATAATATTGGGAAAGTCGTTATAAAGGATTTTACAAAAATTTCAGAGATTTCCCAAAATTTCAAGAGTCTTAAAGATTTCACAAAGTCACAAAAATTGTTAAAATGTAACAAAGATTTCAGGGAGTTGACAAAATATTTCAAAATATTTTATGAAAGATCCTGAAAGATTTTACAGAGATTTCACAGATTTAAGATAGTTGGCAAAGGTTTCAAAGATCTAACAAATATTTTTAAATAATGAAAAATATTTAACCAAAATATCGAAGACTTCATGGATTTCACAGAGATTTTAAAGATTCTACAATATATTCGAAAAGAATGCAAAATACTTCACAAGGAAATCACAAAGATTTTAAAGATTTCGCAATTATTTTAAAAGATTTCAACATTTTTTAAACAGATTTCATAAAGATTTAAAAGATTTAAAAACATTTAACAAAAATTTGGGCCATTACAAATAATTTGCAACAATTTACAAAATTTCACAAAGATTTCAAAAGGTTTTACGGATTTCGAATACATTTACAAAGATTTAAAACAATTCACAACAATTTCAAAGGTTTCACAAAATGGCAACAATTGTAAAAAATTCAGCAAAATTTCAAAGATTTAACAAAGACTTAAGAGAGCGTGTTTAAATTTATGAGCTGGGTAAAAGAACAAATGAAAAGAGAAAAATTAAAACAATTAATTATATTTAAATTTTAAAAAAACTGAATAATATTTCTAAAATGTGTGCCACTGAATAATAAGAGTTTAATATAGATTAAGCTCGAGCTCCCACCGAAATTAATTAAAATATTGTGAAAAACATGATACAGATTTAATATATGTCAAATTATAATTAAAATTTATTTATGTTTATTTTTAAAGTTTATTTTACACAATTACAGACCGAATTCAGACCAGGATAGAAAACCAAATTAGCTCGAATTAATCCGGACTAAAATAAAGTTTTCAGGCTTGTTACATGTTTTATACGTCAGCTGCTAGGCAGTGACCGATTTGAAGTATATAATTTCTTATGTTAATTCGTATTAACCTAAGGCTGACTCAATGTCTTACTATAATTTCCTAACAACTAAGATTAAATCCTTAAATAAAGTCAAAGATTTAAAATTATTTATCTAATTCAAGCTTCCGTTGGATATTTACTCAGAGGGAATCATGCTATTCTTTATCGACTTATAGTGATCCATCATAGAGATTTACAACTCATACACATACATATTAAAATTCTCAAAGGTTCATTTGCGGATTCAAGTCCACTTACAAAACCAATGTTTAGATTTTTTTCAATCACCTTGATAATCAATAAATGGATTTACTATATGATAAAATCAGTAAGTACGAAATCGATATTAGATCAAATATCACCACACTAATTGCTACAAATTGCAAAGGCAAGGCTGTCAACTACCCATTCAATTGAAAGTCAATTTAGTCAAAGCAGCAGTTTAAATATCTCTGACTTGTACTTCAGATTTCCCAGACCATTACATATGCTGCTAATTTGGTTTGGGGCACTAGTGTTATCGTCTCGTGGAGACAGTGCGAAGCCTTCCCCTCCCAAAATCGCTATGATTTGTGGGAGCTCCTTGCTCAATGCAAGATAGGGGATCCTCTCTTATCTCTCTCATGTCAAAACCGATTCGCAAAAACCTCAAAGGCCTTATTATATGATAAGCTTTCTTGAGCCATGATGGAAACTGTTTCTTTCTCGTCTTTAAACTTTGGACATTTGTCAGAGTCAGCTCCGTGAGCACCTGAGCAATAGCGCATCGCAATATAAATGACAGACACTCGCGAAACTCATGATTTTCAGCACATTTGGCGCAACGAGGATGGGTGCTTCTACAGTGTGCCGGGGTAAGTCGACATCCCTAGCAATGGGAACATAGTCTAACTTTCAGTCTTATGGCATTGACATTAAGCAAACGTTTGGGAACTATAATCGTGCCAGGGATTATTTCGAGCCTGTGTGACTCTAAGCCCCTTGCGTATGAGTACTACAGTAGTGAGGAATTTTTTAGCTATTAAGTAATCCTTACAATAGGCCCGAACACTGTTTATGCCGCTTCAGTAGAATACGTGCACCCCATCCTTAACGATACTATCCAATATCTTGGAAATAGGAATAGTGGGGGCGTTGCCAGGTTGTGTCCCGAAGTTGTATACTCCGCGAACACCACGAAAGATCCGGGGGAGTTTTCGCAATATAAGAGCACTTTCGATTCTCCGTTTGCGGGGGTTCACGTTAATTCGTTTTTATTATTACTGGTTGGCAACTTTCCTTTAGGCAGATCGTTGTCAGCGTCGGGGTTTACGACCTGATATGGAGTATAATTTCCAATGTTCACTCCCTTTGCTGACAGGGGGTGACTGATATTCGTAGTTTTCTTTCGCGTGTAGGTTGTTTCCTTATCTATGTTCTAGATTCTTAACGCAAGAAAATTCATCCAGATCTGAGTAACTCTGCGAGAAAGCACTCTGATTTGTATGCCCTTGGATCGAATTCAAGGATAGATTCTCCCTTCCCTCACGCGCGGGAAGTATTCCTGCCTGGGGTACCACGCACACTCACTTTCTGGCTTAACTCTGTTATTTTCTTTACCTCGCTAAAAGTAAAGGGGAACGCTTTCTTCCAGATCTATTAGCAGTTCCGAACCACTTCGTTATCTTTTAGTGTCCTCAGGAGAACTTTGGTTTTATTATGATGATTCGCGACAATATCTGAAATTGAGAAGTAGACTAAGCGATACCGAAGTGCGATGTCCTCATCGACCATACAGGTCGAAGAGTCTGAAGACGCATTGTTAGACATTATTCTTAAGCTTATGTTATGAATGAGTGAAAACCGTTAACACTAGAAAGATCGAGGTTTTTTGAGGTACACATGAAATATCGTGGTAATAATATTAGCCACTATAAAATGGAACCACCGAGGTATATTTCTCTCCAAATAGGACTAAAATTCACGAAAACGATTCAGTCTGTGTCCAATAGCAAGAACGAGGAGAAGCAACGGGTCAAAATGACCCACCTCGGTAGTTCTAAGGTTAAACTAATTTGTACAGTGAGGAGTGCGAATCAATTTCGATGTTACCTGGCTACTTTGAGTTTACATGATCATATCATGTTCCTGATTTTCGAATAATATTATTGAATGACCGAAGTGACATAGTTACGGATAAAATCCACCGTACGCATAGAAAATTATTGAATATTACATGCGAGTCGTGAGTTGAATATGTTAAACATTTTGTTTGTGCAATGTTTTGGCGACGAAAGCAATGAACATATTCAAATTTTGGAGTAAAGAGGTGTAAATTTCATTTCAATTTCAATTCCAGGGCCCTTTAACTCCAAATATTCAACAGGAAAACACGGAGACTGTAGAACGTCCACGGTGGAATGGTTGAGGAAAAAATCTTTCGATTATCGACTATTCAGGTCCATACCTGTTGCCTCCCATTCCAGAGATTCTAACAGTATATTGCCAGATCTGTTTACTACATTTCATAATTCAATATTGGTCCCTCCATTTTCGAAAGACCAAACCGGGACAACACTTTGCTGGATACGATTGTGTGCGTGCAGTATACCTACTTATGTCCGCGCGACGCACACTTGAGAGTCCATACTCATCACAACGGCGTGGTTTATTACTTACAGAATTCCGCACCACCGACCTAGTCGTGGATATAAAAATCAATATCTAATATACATAGCAATAGTATGGGTACTCCACGAACAAGAAGCCGCTGCGGTTGCCACTTTATTACTAGCTGACAATTCTAATAGGTTGTTACTCTATTTCTGTTTGAAAACGTGTTGGTGGATCAATAATGAAGTTAGAAAAAATATAGAGTATCGATTATTTAAAAAATACCGAATCCAAATAAAAAAAGTTTCAGGTAAAAGTTGCTGAAACTGTTAAATAACATTTTTCTTTTTTTCTTATAACACCATAAAATTGTATTGAAGAAAAAAAAATCTTGAAGGATTTTCTCAATATTTTCGCAAAAATCTCGAAAACAGGGTGAGAGCATCAAAACCCCCCCCCCCCATTGTTGGCACCCTTCTCTGACTTCATAAATAATAAAAAAATGTTAGCATGTTCTGCCTCAATTATTTTAATTTTGTCATTTTTACATATTATGCATATTAATTATTCAGTGCAATGAAGTATACATCCAAAATAAAATAAATTAATTTCGGTGTTTGGCATGCTCTTACCCTAACGTGAGGGAGAAAAACGTGACAGGAGACATTTTTCATGTTCAGAGCAGACTATCATAGAATATAATTTTTACATTTCATACGGACGTATCTAGAAAAAAAACAAGAGAAAAAACATTGGGGTTTTTGAGTAAATTGGTTTTTAATATTTTCAGAAAATCCGCTGCCACTTCGAATTCTGAACTTTTTTTTAAATTTTCCCATGGATTTCGATAGAGGACAAGAACACTTTTAACGAAAATTTTGGCCATTTTCTTATAATCCGCATTTTCAAATTTCAAATTCAGGTACTCATAACTTATTGTTAGTAAAAAAAAATGCAGCAAATCGTTAAGAAACGTGTAATCTTATTCCCTTTGAAAAACAATCTATATAAGTGGCGAACAACTCTGTAACATGCATGGACTGCCTGTGCGATGTTAAATGACTGCGGTCATAAATAAACTTGTAATAAAAATGTTTTGAAAAACCCACTGTGCATTTTTTATCAATTACATGTTATGCAAGATTTTAGACGATGAAACTATTTTCGTGAGCTTAACTATAAGGGTACCTTTTCACGGAGGCTTGTTTTGAATTGATCGTGGGATCAATATTTTTCATAGGATTCATTTCTAGTTAGCTTGTTGGTTTATGTAAAATTGGATTGCTCAAAAACTTAGATGCGAACTCGATGAGTCAAATTAATTCAACGATTAATCCAAAACAGGCCTCCGTGAAAAAGCACCCAGATTGGGCCGTATCATGTGGGCAGAAAATGTCGGCCTAAAGCAGAAACTCATGAGAGTGAAAGAGACAAATAGATCTGTCCGTCCCTTTCACTCTCGTGAGTTTCTGCTTTCCGCCGACGTTTTCTACCCACATGGGACGGACCCTTCAGGGACCAGTCCCATCGAGATAGATTAGTAGAATAGGTCAAAACTGTTCCACTATTCTACTAATCTAGAGATCAGCCCTATGCTTCGCCCGTGTATGTGTATGAGGTAGTTGTTCTCTTAGCATCCGGAGGGGTATCGTAGTTCAAATAAATCCAACAGATGGCGCTCCGATCAGGTTTGCTCATGTTCAGTTAGATTTGTACAGGGTAGGGGGTCTCCATCTAAAGTAAAGACTTCTGAGTATTGAGTCACGATTTCTTTTATCCGTTTCCTAATTTTTGGTACAATATGTTTCAGGTTCAGGCAATTTTGAAGTTTTTCCAGTCTTTTGAAGTAGTTTAAAAGATAATCACCCCCTTTTTGAGCAAGATCTACGTCTCGTGATCCTACAGACGTAATTCTGCTGAATTGGATTTCCTCTGGTAGTTTGATGGGTTTCTGGGAATAGTTATAATATGGTATTTCTACCTTATTATTGTATATTATGTATAGTCCATCAGGAATTTCTTTTTGACCTTCTACCCAAATTACTTGATTTTCTTCGTTGGGTACGTTGATTTTACAAATTTTCGGTGAGTTTCCTGGTAGGTAGTCTCCCTCGAAATGTAATGGTAGTTTCCATTTGTCGATTATACAATCAGTTTTTGTAATAGCATATCTGGGATATTTGTGGAAGAATGGCTATCCTATTATTCCATCTTCTAATAATGGGAAGTTTTCTTCTACTATGTGGAATAGTTGTTTTTTCCAAAATACTGCAGATAAGTGGCTTCCGTTGTTTCGTGGTGATCCTCTCCCATTGCGAATTTTTTATGGAATTTAAAAGTTTCTTGGTCGGGCTGTAAAAAGTTTCTCTTAATTGTGTCGATTGCTGCTCCGCTGTCTACTAATAATTTGTATATTGATCCGTCACTTCTGCTTCTTCCATATATTGATTGTAATTTTTCGGATAATTTAGACATTCCGCTTGGTCCTCGTAATTTACGCGCTCCTGGATTTCCTCCGTTGTCATCCTCCCTTTCTAAACATTCTTCTTCGGGTTTCTGATTTTCCTGAATAGTTTTTACTTCCAGCGCTCTTTTTTGGAACTGTCTCAGTTGAAAATTTTGAGGCTTTGAAAAACATTGGGATGCAAAATGACCAGGTTTTCCGCACTTGCGGCTGGATATCTTTAATCTTCCGCTTAGTGGGAAATTCGAGTTTGGTACTTTCGCCTGTTGGGGTGTGGTATTTGCCGAAGGTCTAGTTGTTATTGGTCGGGGTTGGAAATTCTATCTTTATTTTTTTTCTCGTTGCCAAGCTTCTGCTTCCAGTGCTTCTTGCTTTATTTACGTTTATGAGTACAGGTATAGAACTGAGCTCCTCAGAGAGGCGTTGCTTTATATATGCTAATTAGACGTACAGTGGGGGTAATTATCAGCTCGTAACAACCCCCTTTTTAGATTGAACTTAGTCTCTCAGTTTTGTTTTTTATATTTAAAGGCTTGGTTTTTTCAACTATGCTACCTGTTTCGTAGCTTGACAATGATTTGGGAGTTGGATGGGTTTGGTACGTTACAATATGGGATTGGTGGGCTAATTTATTTTTATTACTGAATAATTTGATTGTTCTCGGAAAGCATCCCTTTATGCATGCGAGGATACCTAATTCACCTAAAGTATACAGAGTGCCTAGTCCTAAGGCGGCGCGGCGTAACCTAAATATTGTAACCATTCTTCGTGTGATATTTGTTTCGGAAGTTGTACTAATTTTTGTTCCAACCTGTCAATGTATTTTTGTTCAAGATTTATCTTGTATGTTACATTTAGCCATTGCGTCATATGAGTTTCATATGATTTTTCTAATTCTAGGGTATATTAGCTGTTGTACAATTTGCATCCAAATCCTGTAAGTTTTTGGGGTTCGACAATTTTTTCTGTTTTTACTAAATCTTCGCAACTTATGTCTAAGTCTAATGGTTTGTAGGGTACTATAATATAGCCATTTATTATGGGTTTAAATTTTCCTTGTGTAGTAGGTAAGGTGACTGATTACATTTGTTTTCCGAGTATCTTTTGAGTAAACTGGCTTCGCAAGATTCGCTGTCTATTAACTTGACATTAGGTTGGTTTCTTCTACATATTTTATACACATCTATCTGTTTACATTTGTCAATGGTCTGTCTGTCGGTTGGCACGTAAGAGTCTTGGTACTTAATGATCATGTCATAGTCGGGGACTATGGATATGTGGACTTTATTTACTTGTATCGAGATAGGGACTATTATTTGCAAGGAACCTTCTTCTTTTTCAATTATCGGTATCTCCAGCATGTACGTAAATAGGCCTTGAATTACTGCTACTGTCGAATTCTCTAATAGTTTCTTTTAGCATTTTTGGTGTTAAAATTTCGGGATATACTATCCCATGCTTTCCGTCGTTTATAGCTTTGATCGCTGTTTCAATATCCTCATTTGTTTCATCTAATAGTATTGCTGCTAATACTGATTTGGAGTTGACAAAACTATCCTTTGTTGCAGCATTCAGTCCGTGCGTGATGTTTCTTGCAAACTGTCTTTCGGCATTCTCCTGGGCAGCTATCCATTTATGGTCCGTTGACGAGGAGTCTGAGATTAATTTGAGTATTTTTGTGTGATGTGACAGGATGCTACCTATGTTTTTTTTATCTCTGTAGATTGTATCGCATTCGGTGTTAATTTGTTTCATGTCGGATTCGCTCAATGTTCCGAACAGAGTTTTGGATATATCACCCACAAAATTCGCTAATACTCTTTTTTGACGTTGTTTGCCTAATAATTTGTGTAGGATACTGTTTTTACTAGCTGGTCTAGTGTAGCGGCTCCTAAGCAATTGGATTTCATAATAAGGTGTGCATTTCTTGTTACAGGCTAATTCTGCCATAGCGATGGTGGTGTCGATGGATTTAATCCGGTTTTCATTGGATGTCATATTGATAGCTATAACCATTTTCCACTTTTCAGAAACAAATGTACTTTAGAGATTTCCTCAATATAGATGTTTCCTTGAATTTTCTCGAGGGTGTAGTTAGTTATTATTGTCTAAGTAGTCAATGCCTTCAAAAGGGCCTTTCCAAGAGGGTTCTAATTTGTTAGACTTTGTATAGTTAATTATTTTTACTGTGTCTCCTGGTTTGTATAGGGGGTGTTTGTGAGTGATAATTTCGTCGAGTCTTTTCTTCGTTTTTTCTGTTTCTATTTCTATTCTTCCTCTAGCCCTTCCTAGATTTTCTTCCTGTTTCTTTTTCCACTTTCTCAGTAGTTTCGGAAACGTCAAGGTTGGTGAACACGCTACCGATGATGGCATGTTAGCTTCTCTTCAAAACATAAGTTCAAAGGGTGAAAATCCTGTTGTTTGGCTCTTCGTTGTGTTGATTGCAAAGTTAATAAATTTCAAATTGTCATCCGATTCATTTTTTCTTTCTGAGATGCTTGTTTTGATTAGGTTCCCTAGGGTGGAGTGCATTCTTTTGATGTTGCCGTTGGACTGCGGATGAAAAGCTGTTGTTTTTACATGAGTGATTTGTAATGCTTCTTCAAACTGTTGCATCATTTCTGATAGGAAGTTTTGTCCCTGGTCTGTGAAGATTGTTTGAGGTGCTCCGAATATGTAGATGCAGTGATCGAGCAGCCCTTCTATTATTGAACTAGTTGTCTCATTAGCCATCGGTATTAACACCGTGTAGCGGGTTAATCTATCTTGTAGGCTCAGAATATATTTAGTACCTTTTACTGTTTCGGGTAATGGGCCGTATATATCTAGGGCTATTTTTTCATTGGGTTTCCGAGGAACGTCTGGTATAATTCCCTCAGCTTGGTTCTTGATTCTTGTGGTTTTTTGCAGTTGACAGATGGGACATGTTTTGACGCACTTTTTAATGTTTTCATCCATACCTATCCACTGTCCTATTTCCTTCGCTTTTTCAATGGTATTCTTTTCCCCAAGATGTTCCGCATGCGCTTATTTAATGATATTAGTTTTTTCTTCTTTCGTTAATTCTCGGGTCTTGTTAAAGCATAGGTGAAATCCTAAGTGGGGATACAAGTTAGATAGGTATTCCATCATTTTCTGTACCAGTTCCTTTTCTATTGGTGTAAATAGTGGGTCACCGAAAATAAATCTTATCAATTTTAGTTTTTTACTCATAGTTTCATCGATGAACCAGCCTAGTTTCCGTAATCAATTCTCTTCATTATATTTTGGCATGTCTTTTTTGTTTATTGCTTTCCAGAGTTTTCCGATGGCGTTGGGGTTTGTTTTTAATTTTCCCTGCGTTGGATTCAATTGCCATATCATAAAATCGTTGTAAAATTCATTTTGTTGAGATGCTTCGGATCCAAATGAATCATTGGGATCGTCGTTACTTTCGCATATTCTTCTGACTGGGATTTCAATTTTTTCTTGTAGTGTTTCATCCTTGATGATAGTGGGGCGTTTAAATTGTGTACCCAAAATGTCGGTATCTGATAGATCATCGTCGGTAGTTAAATATATTCCGTTTAGCGCTTGTGCTGTAATTTTCTTCTGATTTATTAAGGGTTCTGCTAATAAATAAGCAAGGATATCCGGCCTGAGATAGCACTGCGCCTAATCCTTGATTCGATGCGTCGGTTGTTAGAGTGAATGTTTCTTTAAAATCGGGAAATCTTAATACTGGTGAAGTTGTTAATGCATTTTTTAATTTTTCAATTGTCCTTTTGAGTTAGCCTGGTGAGTGGTCTAGCTATAGATGAAAAGTTCTTTATAAACTTCCTATAATATCCAGATAATCCTAGGAATGATTGCACGTCTTTAGGTGTTTTCAGCTGCTTGAATTCCTGTATCGCCTTCATCTTAATAGGGTTTGGCTTAACTCCTTCTGCGGCGATCAGGTGGCCTAGGTATTCTAGTTCTGGACGTAGGTACTCGCACTTTGATGGTTCTAATTTCAAGCCTAATTGTTTTATTCTTTCTATGCCAGTCATTAAATTTTTGTTATGTTCTTCTAATGTTTTTCCGAATATTACAATATCGTCAATGTAAACGAAACATTCTTTCCCAATTAGTCCTCTGAAGGCATTGTCCATCATGCGTTGGAAGGTAGCGGGTGCATTTTTTAGACCAAATGGCATCTTATTATATTCAAAATGCCCTTGTACAATAGAGAATGCTGTATATTTTTTGCACTCTTCCTTCATGGGGATTTGGTGGAATCCTGCACCATGGTCGAAGGCTTAGAAAAACTTTGCATTTCCTAACTGGTCGACGATATCGTCTGTTACAGGGAGAGGGTATGCATCCTGGTCGATGCCTTTATTAATTTGACGATAATCTACAACCATTCTAAGTTTTTTTCCTTTTTAGGAAATATCCATAGTGGGGAGTTGAAAGATGATTGGGACCCTCTTATTATTCCTTTTTTTCAGTAATTCTTTTGTTCCGTTAAGTGCGAAATCTCCATCTAAAGTAAAGACTTCTGAGTATTGAGTCACGATTTCTTTTATCCGTTCCCTAATTTTTGGTTCAATATGTTTCAGGTTCATGCAATTTTGAAGTTTTTCCAGTCTTTTGAAGTAGTTCAAAGGGTAATCACCCCCTTTTTGGGCAAGATCTACGTATCGTGATCCTACAGACGTAATTGTGCTAAATTAAATTTCCTCTGGTATTTTGATGGGTTTCTGGGAATAGTTATAACATGGTATTTCTACCTCATTATTGTATATTGTGCATAGTCCGTCAGGAATCTCCTTTTGACCTTCTACCCAAATTACTTGATTTTCTTCGTCGGGTACGTTGATTTTACAGATTTTTGTTGAGTTTCCTGATAGATAGTCTACCTCGAAATGTAATGGTAGTTTGCATTTGTCGATTATCAAATCAGTTTTTGTAATAGCATATCTGGGATATTTGTGGAAGAATGGATATATAATCCTATTATTCAATCTTCTAATAAGGGGCAGTTTTCTTCTACTATGTGGAATAATTGTTTTTTTTCCGAAATACTGCAGATAAGTGGCTTCCGTTGTTTCGTGGTGATCGTCTCCCATTGTCAATTTTTTATGGAACTTAGAGGTTTCGTGGTCGGGCTGTAAAAAGTTTCTCTCAATTATGTTGATTGTTGCTCCGTTATCTACTAATAATTTGTATATTGATCCGTCACTCCTTCTTCCATGTATTGATTCTAATTTCCCAGATAATTTAGATATTCTGCTTGGTCCTCGTGATTGATGTTCTCTTGGATTTTCGCCATTGTCATCTCCTCTCTTTCCAAACATTCTTCTTGGGGTTCCTAATCTTTCTGTATAGTTTTTACTTTCGGTGGTCCTTTTTGGAGCCGTCTTAATTGAAAATTTTCGGTTTTGACAAACATTGGTACTCTCGCCTGTTGAGGTGTGGTGTTTACTAAAGGTCTAGTTGTCATTGGTCGAGGTTGAAAATTAGTAGGTTTTCTAGGCATTTGGCTTTGTCTAAGTATTCTATCTTTATTTTTTTCTGGTTGCCAAGCTTCTGCTGCCAGTGCTTCTTGCAGAGCTTTTGTTAGTGTGGTAGGTTTCATTGTTTTGGATTGTGACGAAATATCGTCTCTTAAATTTATTATGAATCTTTTGATCGTGCTGTTCTCTTCAATCTCTAGGGCCATTTTTCTTTTCGTTCCGGAAGAGTATCCTGCTTGTACCGCGTACACAAGATCCTTATACGCGTCTCTGAAAAGAAGGCTGAAAGTTTGAACCGTGTTGCCTCCCTGTCTAATGGCGCCCATTTTAGCTCTGCATAATTCAATTGTACTTTGTATTCCGAGGTTGTTTTCTAATGCTGAGCATAATTCTTCATAACTTCCTATTGAGATGTGTCCCATAGCTTGTTCAGCGTTGTCTCTAATTTTTTTAGCTTTTACAAAATCGAGCAGTATGTCTTGATTGTCACAGCACAAAGGAGCTCTTTTTACGCTTTTTATCCATTCGTGGATACCGGCATCATTAGTTCCATTGAGGATTTTATTCGTTCTAATCTTATCCTTTGCTGGTGCTAGAGGAGTGATTATAGGGGCTGTTCTAGTGGGCAGCTCATTGGGTCTTTTCGTTCAAATACTTCTTGGCAGTAGTGCATTCGTAAGTGCAGTTCTCTGAGAGATTTGCTGTCTGATTTTTTGTCTGGGGACTTCACTTTTTTTGACGTCAGGACCCGAATCGTCGTCTATAAGTGCTGTATTTTTTGCAACTTGTTTGATTTCCCGTCTCCTGTTCTGATTTTCACCGTTAAGTGTGGCGAGTTTTTCCTTCAATCTGGAATTATCAAGTCTCAATGCTTGCATTTCCAATTGCAATTGCTGGATGGGATCCAGATATAACAAAGAATCCGGTGCTGTGTGCGTTGGAGATTATGCTCTCGATGTGGGTTGAATGTTGTTGGGAGAGGTCATTGCCGTGAGGAATAAAGCAATCAGTTAGTGTGATGTATGAGAAGTCTCGCTAGTATCTTCGGTCGCATAAGTTACACCGTTGTTATCTCGATACCTCGCGTATGCCAGCGTGAACTATCGGTCTCGCTGCTGTTATCTGATACGCGAGATTATGGTTTGCTTTGGACGTATAATCTTCTAATACAGTGGAATGCAAGGATATCGTCTACTACAATTTCCCTGATTCCAAAGTAATGGTTTCCATTATTGTTAAGGAAAGGCAGTGCTCTGAAGCACCAGGAGTATATCTTACCGGAATTGCAAAACTTTGCCTCGCCTAACGTGAAATTAACTTTGATTTGACGTTAGTCTTCTTCCTCAGACAGCAAGGAGGACTTATTGTCTTTGCAATTCGATACAATTTGTTTTTTATTTAAATGCTTACTTTTCTAAATTCTCTGGATGGCTTGATCCTCTCTGGTTAGCAGCTGGGATTCCGTGGAGTTCTTTGTTGTGAACCTGGATTTGAGCGGTGGCCGATGACTGGTCGTCGGTTGTCGGGTCACCCGCAGGTAGATCTGGAGTTTAAGTGAATTTCGTGAAATTCTCTCCCTTCTCGTCTTAAATGAATTCCGTAGAATTCCTTCCCAAAATTCGTTACAAGAATTGCTTTCATAGGATTTCTCTATTGTATCCGTGGATACAGAAATCGACAGAGCAATCCTGAGAGGATCGCCAATATGTTATGCGTACAAATGCTTAGCGAGCTTTTTCGTTTAAGCTCGGAGTCAATCTTTGACTTCAAATGCTTTATTTACGTTTATGCGTACAGGTATAGAATTGAGCTCCTCAGAGAGACAGCGCTTTACATATGCTAATTAGACGTATATTGGGGGTAATTGTCAGCTCGTAACATATAGTACTTTGAAAAATACATTTAAAGCTTTTTTAGTTTCCACAGAAAACCCGAAAAGCTCGTGTTTCTCGAAAAAATACCCTTTTTAACTCCCCTTAATTTAGCCAATTCCTAAAATTTTTTGATGGAATTCAGCAACAAAAATCTTCTAGCATGAAAGCTGTTCGTAAAGGTGTAAATAAGTTTTCTGAAGAAAAATTGATTTAAAATATCTTCTTATGATCAAATTGGGAGGGTTTTATTTCGGTCACGTGACTATATCATTCGGTCGTATATATCAGCTTAACGCGTTCACGTGGAAATGTGTAATCGCCTGTTAAAAACGAAATTTAAAGTTTCACAGAGAAAAATTGAAATGTGCATTTATTTATAGAAATAGTAGGAATAATCCAAGATGTATTTTATTCTATTAGTAATCTTTAAAAAAGTGGTATGCTTCTAAAGTTAAATAAAAAAGTTGTGGATTTTATAATTTAACAAGAAATTTTGCTTCGGCTTGCATTTTTTAATGACAGCTGTACGTAAGCGGCTGTAATTAAACCTTCATGATTTCCTAATAATGAATTTTGTTAAATAATTATTTTCGTACAAAGCATATTCATACCTTTTTGAACAGCTTCTACCCTGGAAGTTTTTTGTTGCTCAAAATTCGCTAGACTCTCCATGAGCTTGAAGATGTGAATTGTAAATTTTTATAATTTGAATTTTTATTATTATTGATAATTATTATATTAAATTTGGTCTTTTTTTAATTAATGAATATTATTTTAATATTTATTATTAATTATTATTCAATAACTATTTAATTATTAATAAATTATGACAAATGGTGAATTTTAATACTTAAAATTAATTGTCATGATCAATCATATATATTATTGTATATTCTGATGAAGAAACGCTCAGAAAGTTGCTGGTAAATAATGATTTGATTTTTCAAATAAAATTACAATAAATATTTAGTTTGATATACTTTCTGTTTAAATGTATTATTTTTCTCCCTCTGACTCCCTTTGTGGTGCGAAAAAGCCTCAGATAATAGCCATTAATAAGTAGGAGGAACACCGGGGAGAAAATTATGAGAAGATTAGAGCCTTCGGATAGACTGGTGTCTATTGCTTATTGCGCATTGCTCATGGTGTCTATTGTCATCATACCTAAAGCAAAGACGTCATCAAACTCAAAATTTAAGGTTTTATCATCTTTTTTATAGTCTTTTTCTCCTATAAATTATTACACGTTTTTCTTTTTCTCTTTAGAAACCTGTTCGTAGGTAAGCAACTCATGTTTTATGAAAATTTCAATTGACAATTTTCCAGGGATGGTCCCGAAGGAATAAGCCCTAAGCACAGGCGTAACAACCGAGCTGAAAGATGAATGGCTCCTGAATGAGGTGTCTTAAAAGGTGACTCTGGGGTACTGGGCAACCTCTTAGAGTATTCAGCCTTATCCTTGCATGCGAAACTCTACAAGGATGGACGAACCGTTTCCGTCGCTACTCGTGGAAACAACAATTACACTACCAAAACATCAAAAAGTTGTAGGGGCGGTTCAAAACAATGGAACGCGCTGAGCACCCAAAAGTGGGTTGGTAAACAGTGCGAACCACCCTAGAGTTCGGGGTCCTTGAAATAATTTAGATGTAAACACGACGACAAACCGACGAAACGCCTACATTCAGTGGACAAATCAACTCATGGATGACTTACTAGACTGCCATGTTGCCAGAATTATCCCTGTTCACGGAGGCTCCATGGGACGTATGCTCACTCTGTGGTGCCAAAGACACCCAAATCTTCAGCAGGTTTCGATTAATTAATTGCGAAACGAACGTGTGTACCTTTCGAAAAATGCATATGTATGCGGAGTGTTTCCCCAGCGTCTGCTGGAATGAGCTGCAGACGAAGAGAAGCAGGCGACATTAAGACCAACTGCGGAAAGCAGGCACCTTCTAAGAGATGATCCCGATTTCAGGACTTTTATTTAAAATATTTTTGGGGTACTCTCTTGTAATTTTTTAAGAGGGTTATTATTCTATTTCTTATAAGTATTAGAATGTAGTAGAAGGCAGTGCATTTTTTTAAAATAATCTGTTTTGTTCATGCAAACTGTTTATTTGATTATGAAAATGATAATTAGTGATTTTATCATAGGGGAGACCGGAGATAGTTGGGGCACGGGGCTAGTTGGGACAAAGCGGTTTTTGATACTTATATTTAGGGTTCTGATACCCCCACTACGCGACTCAGCCATGTCAGGCTTTCACTCTTTATATTGATGCTAGTACGCGCAATGTACATAGCTTAATAAATATCTTTTAGTAGTTACTAAAGTGTTGTGACTTATTCTTGCTACATGTAATGCGGTTGTAGGCCGTTCTCATAATTATTCAATAATATGATATTTACCTACAAATATTGAACATATCGCACCATCCGTTATACAGTGGTCGGAGCTCCCGATTCGTAATGAACCAGCGTATTTTGATGTCAAAATATTGCGTTTCACAGAAAATATTGCCGAATATGTTTTTTTCAAGAGTGATGACTAACTTTTTATTTTGTTGGTTTTTTCGTTAAATCATTTTTATTTCCTGAAAAAAAGATCTTTCTCTTTCGCTCCAGTGTGAATCGAACCTTACATCTTCCGATTACCGTATGGGTGCTTTGACCACTAAGATATCAGAGAGATCGAAGGCAGATACATTTTTTAGATATTGTTATTATTATATTGTTATTATGAGAAGTTGTAGTCTTCGGAAGCTACGATCATGTTTCCTTGAAGCAACCAATCACGACGCAACTGGAACGTGTACGTCATCCACTTCTGCTCCTTCTGTCCTAAAAGGTAAGCAAGAGCGGGAAATTTACGCGAGAAAACATCGTTTAACACTGGTCCTTGGAGTCAGGTCTCTAACCGCGGATGACCTTACGTGACAGACGGGACAGTTGGAGATGACAATTTTACATCTGGATACTTTTTTAGAGCTACGAATCTTCGTTATTCTATTGCCTTATTATTATTATTATTTGTTGGGTTGATGACGTCATATCGCCCGATTTGGTTAACCTCCTAAAAGTCGAGGATTCCAAACTGATGGGTGGGTTGCAAGGTGTTAAATTAAAATTTTTAAATTAATCTTTTACAGAAGCTATCTAATATTTTGTTACGAGTTTGGAAAAAATATTTTTCTTAAAAGTATTAATTCACAGAGTAAATAAATCATTAGTAATTCATATGTATTATTATAAAATGATTTGAATTAAAAAATTTTAAAAGTACATATTTTGTGTAATTGATAATTGAGAGTTAAAAAATGGTTTTCGAATGAAATTTTTTGAATTTGTAATTTTATTTCATAATCATCTCACATTATTGAAAACGCAACATTAATTTACATAAATAATATGAAAATATAGAACAGATTAAACAACGTAATAATATATGAAATGCAAAATCGAAATCACCATTTTAAGATGAAACAAACGTGGAATAGTGATTAAAATTTGAATTTTTTGCTCAAATAAAAGTTTTCTCCCGAGAAATGCGGATGTTAAATTAGAATAAGAAATGTATGATACAACAAAATTAATCGGTTTCGAGAAATTGAAAATTTAAGATTGCGATATTACAGTAGTATGGTAGATATATTTTCTGTTAAAAATCTGAAAATATAACGAAATATGTTTTTTCTCATTAAATGATAGTAATTTCTACAAATATCAATGTGAAAAGTTTAAAAAAATCGGCGCAAAAATTATAGGCATCTGCCTTTGAAGCTTAACAACTTAGCAAAAAAAATGCTACAGTAATAAGTAAATAGTAATTTGAAAGCTGAAAGTGTTCTACGTAAATGAGTTCGAAGACGTTAATATAAAAAGAAAGTTGTGCTTTGCAGACTAAAAAATGAAAAAAATGTAAGGAATTTCGGGCACATTTAAGAAGAGTCAAGTTTAGAGCATTATTTCTTATACAAGAGGCAATCGGAAAAATTTGAAAAAATTCACGAATATGAGGAAAACATTTTCGAATAAATAGCAGTCGACAAATTCGAGAAATATTAAAAATTGTTGCCTCAAATTACAAAAATGTACAACTGTACTATCTACAGTTTTAATGAAGATATTAAAGCGATTCAAACTCCAAACTGTAACGGATAGGCTCTGTAATTGTTTACAACCTGCCGGAAGGATGTAATTGTTTTATATTTGGTGAAAATCGCGCTATATGTAGAAATTTTTTTTGTTAGAAAGCAAGTCTCAGAAAGCAGCGGGGGTGCATTTTTTTGCTACCAGTCAGAAGAGGATTCAATGCCTGGGAAAGACTTCGGAAGCATGCTTTCTGACACTGGCTTTCCGACCCAAAAAAATGTCTAATAATATCGCGATTTTCACCACAAATAAAACAATCACATCCCTCCGGGAGATTGTAAACAATTACAGGGCCTATCCGTTACAGTTTGGAGTTTGAATCGCTTTAATATCTTCATTAGAACTGAAAATAGTATAGTTGTACATTTTTGTAATTTTGAGCAACAATTTTTATTATTTCTCAAATTTGTCAACTGCAATTTGTTCACAAATGTTTCCCTCATATTCATGCATTTTTTCAACTTTTTTCCATTGCCTCTTGTATAAGAAGTAATGCTCTAAACTTGATTCTTCTTGAATGTGCCCGAAATTCGTTACTTTTTTTACATTTTTCTATCTAAAAATGATATTTCACAAATGATCCATTATACTCTAAAAATTTTTTTCTTAAATAATACAATATTTGAACCTGGGTTACTTAATCAAGTACGATCTTAATTATTTCTAGTGTTTTAAGAAATTAAAAATATCATGAGCATAAAATTCCATAGTAGAAACAATGTAAAAAAATTCTTTTTTTATATGATTCTTCAGAATATTTTAAAATCAAGAACATTTTGTATCAAACAAAAAATCAGTATTGATGTATAAAGTAGACGTTATTCGCTGTTTTTATCTATAATAATTATCTCAACTAACATTATAATAAAGGAGAACACATTACAAAATTATTTCTGACAATTTCACTTTGTAAAATGTTAGTGGTGTACATACTATGAAGCAAAACCCAGCTTAGTCATGGGTGGGCGGGGGCACCTAGATTAAGAAGCGGAAATCTGCACTGAAAAAAATGGTTAGTTGTGACAAGAAGCTCTTTATTAGTAGGGATGGTATTAGCTGCGAAAACTACTTCGATGGTGAAAATAACTAACCAGTTTAGTGCATCAAAAAGTGGTCGTTAGAAATACAACGTAGGTAATATTAGTAACGATAGTAATTCTAGTCACATCAAATAAAGTAGTCACATTTACCACCGGACGATTGACTTTTCGCTCCCGACCTTCACAGGTAGGCACTAATACATTACCTGCTGAGGGGAGCAAACGTCCCTTCCACTGCACGACTACGGATCTATCTCCTCTCTTACTGCTCCCTCTCAAGCAATATCCAGTCCTACTGTCCCCCACCCTTTTCATTTTCCACACGATTCTGAAGGTACACGGAGAGAAAACTCTGGGGTTTAGTACAAGAGAGTTCAAGGTATTAACGTATGGACTATTTATCAGGCGCACATCGCAGGCGTCTCTTGCTTTATTTTCTAACATTTCATCAGTTTTAAGCAAGACATGTCCTATTGCCCTAAATGCACGTACGCTTATGCAAAGATCCCACGAGTTAGTGGGTTAATAGCAGGCCCCGCTGTGCTCTAATACCGTGAACTTCACCGAGCGAAATTTCCAAGAGCCTCCACGGACTTTTTCCGTCAGTCTCCTTGCAATTTGCCTTTAGGGCCACCCCTTCTGCCTGTTGGCACGTTCGCACCACTAAACGTTCGCAGGAAGCGTGGCCTAAAGGCAAATCGCAACCCAAGTAGAAATTTACAACTGGATTGGTACCGCGCCAGTACCGTCGGTCGGATATCGGTGCTGGCGTGGTACTGGTATATGACCGCATGGAAAACGGATGGGTACTGGCATTAGTACGAAATGTCACTCGGTTGGGAGTTGTCTGTCGGTACTGGGGCGTTACTAGAAATGGTATTATGCCTGTACCTAAGGTCTGCACCGCCGGGGCACTAGAAATGATATTATGCCCGTACTACAAGTCTGTTTTGGCGCGGTACTGGCATTAGTACAAAATGTCACTCGGCTGGGAGTTTTCTGTTGGTACTGGAAATGGTATTATGCCTGCACCTGAAGTCTGCACTGCCGCGGTAATGGAAATGATATAATGCCCGTACTGCAAGTCTGTACTGGCGCGGTACTGGCATTAGTACAAAATGTCACTCGGCTGGGAGTTTTCTGTCGGTACTGGAAATGGTATCATGCCTGCACCTAAAGTCTGCACTGACGCGGTAATGGAAATGGTAATGCCTGTACTGCAAGTGTGTGCTGGAGCGGTACTGGCATTAGTACAAAATGTCACTCGGCTGGGAGTTGTCTGTCGGTACTGGGGCCGTACTCGAAATGGTATTATTCCTGTTGCTAAAGTTTGCACTGCCGCGGTACTGGAAATGATACTATGCCGGTACTTCAAGTATGTGCTGGCGCGGTACTGGCATTAGTACAACATGTCACTCAGCTGGGAGTTGTCTTTTGTTCCTGGAGCGGTACTGAGAATTGGTAGTATGTCTGTACCGAAAATCTGTACTGGCGCGGTACTGGCATTAGTACAAAATTTCCCTCAGCTGAGAGTTGTCTGTCGGTACTGGGGCGGCACTGGAAATGGTAACATATGCCTGCACCGTAAGTCTGTAGTGCCCTGGTACTGGTATTGGTAACAAAGGTAACTCGCCTACTGAGTACTGATTTTAGGTTTAAAATTTTAGGTAAACAATTCATTTTAGAACAAGATTAACATACTTGCAAAATAACGTCAAAAAATTTGTCTGTGTCCAATTTCAATCTCGCACATGGTCTGTTTCGTGATCAGCTTTCTTGGTAGAAAAAAGAATTCTTTCGTTAAGGCCATGTGACGATTGGGTCACGTGACCAAGATAGTCCTCAATTTTTCATTGTAAACTTACGTCCAAAAGAAATAAGATATCGGGCTTAAAGTTTGGGAAATGAAAGAGGAGACACTAAAGTTCACGGCTCTGCTCTTTTGCGGTGGAAATTTTTGAGAAAAAAAATTTCCGACTAAAATAAAACTGGAAGCTATATCGATACTTTTCATTGTAAACTTACGTCCACATGGAATGAGATATCGTTTTGAAAAAGTGCAATTTTTAAGATTAGCACCTGCTCCCGGCGAAATCCTGCGGTTGTCCTTATGACAAACTTTTAACTATATAGTCTTTATACTTCTTTGAAATCCATTCAAATGATCAAAGTCAATTCCTTAAAGTATCGGTGGTTTTTTTAATAGGAGTGTCCCTTAAGAGCGAAAAAATTCTTAATTCGAATATCTTTTTAAACTATAAAATGTTTGATCTGTAGACATACACAGATCTCTGACATACTTCTATTGAAACAGAAAAAAATAATTATTCGAATATGTCACTATAAGGAAATGGAGATTTTAATCCTATAAGTAAAGTGGAACCGAAACTTGCACGAGTTTTACAAACTTGGTCTCTATTTAACACAGTAACGGTAACACACCATGGTCCTATACTCTTCTCTTTACTCACCAACTTTATTTATTTCATCATTCATTCATATTGTATACAACACGCTGATCACATTACTAAATACGAAGAAACACGTTTTCGTATTATCGAACTCGAACTACAATTCGATTCGATTATTATTATTGACAACGGAGATCCCAAAATACTTGCGCATGTTTGAACTGCACGCTGCTCATTGGCTCTAGTTCGCATACAGGCACGCACTACAGACAATCAACTACACTACAATCCCAACATGCACAGATAAAGGCGACTCAATTAGCATCACTGATTTCAAATGTACCACACACAGACACACACTATTGTTGAGCGGAGAGGATATGAGCGGCCTACAGTAAGCAAGCGTTACTCTCGAAAATCGTTAGAATCGAAAACGACAACATCGTTTAGAGATTTTATATTAAGGATTATATTATATATCACTGTAAGCGACGAAAACGGGCTACTTTCAGATTTGATGCGAATTGAAACTAGACGGGGTGACTGCAGGCCGACATACACTGTTACCAGCGCGTTGAATTTTACAGGCGCAAAAAAACACTCAATTTTCAATTACAAAAAAGAACATTGACAAGAAGATTTTGCGAAAAAAATCACTATGTACCCTCCATTAAAATTGAAATTAGATTATGTGGTTCAAATATTAAATTATACAGTGAATTTTTGTAGACGTATTATGAATCTGAAGTCGAGTCATTTTAATCGCCTTAATGTGCATACAGGCACGCACTACAGTCAATCAAGCTCAGAAGCTTTAAAAAGTTTCGAATGATTTTGAAATATTTAAAATAAATCTTTAGGAAATTTTAAAAGATTGCAAGGAATTTTCTAGAGTTCTAAGAAGTTAAAAGTGATTTTAGAGAACTGGAAATATTGTGGAGAATTTCGTAGTTATTGTTTTCAACAATTTCAAGGGATTTTAAAGGATTCGGAGAGTTTTAGATTATATCAAAAACATTTTTAGGCCTTTTCAAAAGATTTACATAATTTAAAGGAGTTTAAATTTTTCAGAGAATTTGAAAACTTTTACAGTATTTCAAAATATTCCAAGGTACTTTCAGTTGATTTCAGTAATTTAATTTATTTCAAAATTTCAAATATTTGAGAGTATTTAAAAAATTTTCGCGGCATTTTCGAAAGTTTTACAATATTTTAGGGAATTTTAAAAAAATTAAGGATTTAAAAACTTATAGTATTTAAAAAGATTCTGAGTCATTTTCGAAGGCTTTCAATAGTTTCAAGTAATTTTAAAAGATTTCAACTAAATATATGTTTTAGGAAAATATTTTAGAGAATTTCATAAGATTCCAAGGAATTTTTCTTATTTCAATAATTTGAAGACATTTTAAAGGATTGGGCATATTGTAGCGTATTTTAAAAGAATCCAAGGCATTTTGAAGAGATGCCAATCATTGTTTAGGAATTTAAAAAAATTGTAAAGAGCTTAAAATATTTCTGGGAATTTTGAAGTTTTTCAAGGAATTTTGTATATATTTCAATAATTTGAAGAAATTTTTAAAGATTAGTAATATCTTACGGAATTTCAAAAAAATTAGAGAATTTGAAAACCTTTAGTGTTTTCTTTAAGATTCCAAGGATTTTGCATTTGATTTCAGTAATTTAATTGATTTCAGAGGATTTGAAATATTCCAGCGAAATTTAAAAGAATCCAAGGCACTTTTGAAAGCTTTAAGACGTTTTAAGTGATTTTTAAAGTTTAAAAAGGTCTTGAAATATTTAGAGACTCCAATGAATTTTTACATTCTCATCATAATGAGAAGGTATTGATTTTATGTGAAAATTGACTTTTGTGCATTCCATCAAATGTCGACGTTTTGAGGCCCCCTGAGTCAAAAAAAATAGCTTTTACGTCGGCGTCTGTCCATCTGTCATTGTCGTCGTCGTCGTTGTCGTCGTCTGTATATCGGATAACTTTTGAAAGACTAATCGGGTGGGATTGTGCTTCGGCACACAGTTTCAGGGACCAAAAAGAAAGATCGAGTTCGTTAACCAGCTATTTTGGATAGAAATTCTAAAAGTTAGAGCATTTTAAAATTTTTTTAGACCATTTTTTTCAAAATTTAGAAATTTCATGGATAGATGTCCGTAGTACTCAAAAATTAAAACAAGTTGTTCCTTCAAAAAAGATTGAATTTCAACTTTCAAGGAATTTAAAAAAAAGCGTCAAGGATTTGAAAACTTTTAAAGTATGCTAAAAGATTCCAAGGAGTTTTCAACTGATTTCAGTCATTTAATTGATTTCAGAGGATTTGAAATATATTTGAGTATTTTAGAAGATTCCGAGACATTTTCGAAAGCTTTAAAAAGTTTTACCTTTCAAGTAATTTAAAAATTCTTCAAATAAATATGTAAGGAATTTGAAAAGACTCCAAGGCATTTCCAAGAGATTTCCAAAATTTAGAGGAATTTCCAAAAATTGTAAAATATATGAGAACTTTTAGAGTATTTAAAAAGGTGCCAAGACAATTTCGAAAGCTTAAAAAAGATTCAAGTAATTTTTAAAGAATCTAAGGTTTTTTTTTTGTTTCAATAATTTGAAAAAATTTCAAAGGATTCGAAATATTTTAGGGTGTTTTTAAGTTATTTATCTGTAATAACAGATTTCAACAGATTTCATATAATTCCAAGGAATATTATGATATTTCAATAGATTCCTAAGAATTTATTCACAAGAATTCATGGATTTCGTATTATTTCAAAAAGATTTTCAAATATTTCTAGGTATTAACAAAGATTTCAAAGATTTTAGGATATCTTACAAGATTCCAAGGAATTTTCAATTAACTCAAAGAATTTGAAATATTTGAGGTATTTTTAAAAACTAAGGGAATTTGTAAGAGCTTCAACAAATTTTGAGGCATTTCAAAAGATTTTAAAGGATTTGAAATATCTAAGAGTAGTTTAAAACATTTCAAGGGATTTTTAAGAACTTTACAAAGTTTCAAGTGATTTCAAGAGTTTCAAAAAATTTGGAATATTGTAGGGAATTTGAACATATTAAAAAGTAATTTATAACTAAAGTTTTGAATTAATATGAAAATTTTTTCTTCCTTACTCATAATGTGTCCCCAAAGGGTATACATGACTTCCATTTCTTACAAGACTTCCGTTTACATATTATCTAAAATCTTATCCTTACTATTCACAGTTATTCACACCTATTTACAGAAAATCTTATATCTAGAACCTTATTTCCATTTTTGACGATAGCGCGATTTGGGACGTGTTAGCGAGTGATCGAAAGCGAGAGTGCGAGAGAGAGAGAGAGAGAGAGAGAGCGATAACGAAAACGCATCTTAATCTACTTATGCTATTACATAACCATTACTTACAAATCTTTACGCTTCTAGTTTAAGCCACTTTCTTTTCTTTTCTCTTTCACTTCTCTTGTACCTCCATTTTGCCACTTTTTTGCATCAATTCTTTCAATCTTTCTCATTCACTCCCCTAGCACTCTTTAACTCCTTCATCCACTCTTTCCTCAAATCATCCTCCCCTAGAATCTTTACGACATTCTCTTGCCAGCTTCCTTTATCTTCCATTCCTCTCCTACATCCTTCCCATAAATTATCCCATGTTTCCTCTTTCCATTCACAGGTTCTGCACTTCCTGTTCTCTTTCTTTTCCCAATACATACCGGCCCTTACCTCATTTCCCAATCTAAATCTTGCTATTCTGGTCCATCTTTTCTCTCCCCATCCTTTTTCTAAACACTTTGTTACTCCTTCCTTTTTTATCACCTTATACCATTTATTATATTTTGATTCCTCAATCATCCACCATGTGTCTATTAATTGTCTTTCCCTCTACCTTTTTTCCAATTCTGCATAGTTTACTCCAGTCCCGTCTTCTATATCTCTAGCCTTAAAGAACCCCTCCTTTCTTCATCCCATCTCGTTACTTCCATCGCCCTCCCTCTCCTATTCTTCTACCACTATTAAACACTTTCTCGCCAACTCCCCTCCCTTTCCCTCCCACAGCTTCGTCTTCAAACTCCATGCCACCTTTCCGGCTGTAGTACTTAATTTATCCCTTTGCGCTTCTTCTCTCACCATATATCACGGCGTCCTCTATTCTACTCCCAGCGTCCACCTTATATACCTTTCTTGTAAACTCTCAATCTCTTACCTTTCTTTCCATCCCCATATCTCTGATATGAAATTTTTGTTATTAATTTCTTATTTCATAATATTTTAAAAGATTTCAAAGGATTTGATGAAGTTTCCGAGGATTTCTCTGTTTTTGGAGGATTTTAAAAGCTCTCAAGGTTTTTGAATAAATGTCAAGGATTTTAAGAAGTATGGGCAGATTTAATAGAATTTCACGAGATTTCATTTCGAATTCATCCTGAATTTATAAATTCTTTTGAATCCTGCAGAATTTTTGGGATTTTGTTTTAATTCACGGGAATTCTTCAAAATTCAGTTAATTCTACGTAATTCAATGTATTTTTTGTTCTTTTTAGTTTTTGTTTAATTCATCTTGAAGTCGGCGCTTCATCAAATTCTTTCAAATTTCCTAAAATTTTTCTAAACTCATTTCAAACTTACTGAATTCAATGCATTTTTTCATATTTTCATTTTTCCTAAATTTCCTAAATTTCATTTCTTAAATTGAAATTGATATACTCATATGGGTAATTGTCAAATCGGAGGTAAACTTGAAGTCTCAGTATTATAACATTAACTTAGAAACTCGTACTGATTTTTTTTTTAAATTTAATAAATAGTTATTATCAGCCTCTACAAAATGGTAATTTTTTTTTGCGTTCCTATTCACGTTAATTTAAAAAAAGAACACCCCAAACGTCATTACCGTACGGCGTCCCAACCTCACTTTGCACAAGGATAAACTATTTTTCTCCATTTTTTAGACAGAAACCTGAAAAACGCTTATCGTAGCAAGTTTGTAAACTTTAGATGAACATACATTTATGCACATTTTTCAAGTCAAATAAACAATATCGTAAAAACCTTAAAGTCTGTCCCTCGGTTTTTATCATTTCAGACGTCATTACCGTACGTCTTTTTTTCTAGTAAAATATTGAAGTTACAATTGAGTAATAAATACATAAATATTGAGCGTATCGTTTAATACAAGATTCTATGAAATTGAGTTTAGAAATATAACTCTTTTTTTTGTGAATTCGATATTAAAACTGAAAACTGCATTTTGACAACAAAAACATCATTACCGTACGTGAGTTAAAAACCAGTTTCGGAGTGAAAAAAAAATTATAAAAACCATTCCGTTACTTGCTCATCGGTGTTTTTTTTCTCATAAGTAGGTGACTTTTTATGAATAAAATCTGTTATTTTGTTATAAATATTAAAAAAGGCTAAACTTCAGCAATTTTCTCGCATCATTCCCGTACGACTGCTTATATACGCGTGCGCGTGGACCAGGTGGACCGGTTTGTTTTGTTATTATTAATATACTATTTGTTATTATTAATATACTATATATTTGATGTAATTTTTATTCACAATAGTGACAAATTAATGAATTTTTTAGGTTTCAAATTTAATATGCAGCCAGTCTCAATCGTCTCAATGAAAAGTAGAACTTCTCTTGAAATTAAAAAAATAATAATAATCTACAATAGTTAAATATTTCGTTCTTCCTAAATGACATGCGTTACAGTATTTGCTTTTGAACTTTTTAAAAGCTCGTGCTCTCCTTCATTAAATTCCCAACCTCAAATCCACTTTCCGTACTTCATGTAAGAATTTCATTATTATTTCTTATTTTAAAAACTGCCCCTTTTGGATTTTAAATTTTTAGATCTGATATGATCGATTTCCGTCATGAAATCTTTAATTCCTAATAATAATGTGATTGCCACTGTAGGTTCTAAAATTTGCCTACAATTTGATAATCACCCTTATACATATTACATTCTGTCCGCAAAAAGAAAATCTCTCCAAATTACAGTCAGCGCCATTTCAAAATTGATGTTTCTCTAAATAAACAAGTTTCGTGAAAATTTATATATTTTAAATTTATTTTCAATATGTAAATTTTTTCACCCTCCCCCTACCCAATCTCATTTTTACATAACATGTTCTATGTCGACAATAAGAAAATATCTCAAAATTACAGTGAGTGTCCTTTCAAAATTATTGTTTCACTAAATAAAGAATAGTTTTCAAAAACTCATGAATTTCAACTTTAGTTTTATTATATAAATTTAATTTACGCTCCGCCACTTAATCTCATTTATACATATTACATTCTGCCGGAAATAAGAAAATCTTTAAAAATTACAGTTAGTCTCTTTTCAAAATTAATATTTCTCTGAATAAATAATAGTTTTGAAACAACTTACATATTTTTACTTTAGTTTTAACGTATTAATTTTATTCACCATCCGCCTACCCAATCTCATTTTTACATAATATGTTCTGTCGACAATAAGAAAATCTCTCAAAATTAGAGTCACTGTCTTTTGAAAATAAAGATTTCTCTAAATAAATAATAGTTTTGAAAAAACTTAAGTATTTTAACATTAGCTTTAGTATTATAAATTGTATTCACCCTCCGCCTACCCAATCTCATTTTTACATAATACGTTCTGCGTCAGCAATGGGAAAATCTCTAAAAATTGTCAGTGTCTTTTCAAAATTAACGTTTCTCTAAATAAATAATAGTTTTTAAATATATTTTAACTTTAGTTTTAATAAATCAATTTTTTCGACCTCCATCTACCCAATCTCGTTCATACATTTTTCATATTACGTTCAAAATTCGAGATCGTTTAAAATTGAAAATTTCGAATTTGAAGTGGTGAAAAAATTTTGAATTCCTCGAATATTCGGTACTCTCTGATTTCTTGGAAATCTCTGAATTCCGTGAATTCCATGAACTCTCTGAATTCTCTAAACTCCTTCAATACTTTGAATTTCATGAATTCTTTGAATTAACCTAATATTTTGAAATCCCTAAAATTTTGTGAATTCCATAAATGCTCTCAAATCCCTGAAGTTCTCTGAATTCATTGAATTCTCGAAATTCTTAAAATTACTTGAATTCCTTCAATATTTTGAATTCCCTGAATTCCTTCATTATGCTTCTCTCAATTTCCTAAAATCCTTGACTATACTGATTTTTAGAAATTTTTTGAATGTTCTTAATTCCTGAGGATTTCTGAATTTTATTAATTTTTTTTTTGTTGAATTCTGTAGAATTATTCTGAATTCTTGTGTATTCTTTTGAATTCACCCTCAATTATTTGAAATTTCTTTGAAATTCACTGAAATTAATGTATTGTTTTAGGATTTTAAATTTTTCTTATTCATCTGAAGACTTTTTTTTTCACCATGAATTCTTATAGATTTGATCAAATTCTCGTTCACTAAATTCTATTCACTCCCATTTATCTGAATTCAATGGAATTTTTTTTAATTTTGCCCATTTTTTTCTATTCACTTCAATTATTTGTAATTTATCTTTATTTTTTATGAATTTAATCGATTCTTCTTTAATTCCCTTGAATTTTTCTAATTTCAATCCAATTTTACTGATATCAATGGAATATTTTTTTGAATTCAATTTAATTCAATTAGAATTCACCCTGAATTCTTAATAATTTTAACTGTATTTTATCAAATTATTTTAAGTTCTCTTAAAGTTTTATAATTTAACCTGCATTTTTTAGTTCACTCAAATTCTTCTAAATCCACCTAATTCTACTTAATTCACAAATTTTTGTGTGTTTTTTAACTCCTCTCGAAGTCTTTTAGATTTAACTTCAATTCTCAGGAATTTCCTAAAATTCTTTTGGATTTTTCGCAATTAATTTCAGATTTACTGAATTCAATTAATTAAAAAAATAAATTTTGGAATTGTTTTCAATTCACTTTAATTTTATTTTTGATTCAACCTAAGTTTTTATGAATTCCACTGAATTCTGCTCATTTCCGTTGATTTTTTTTTAATTCAATTGAATTTTCTTAAAATTCGATGGGCTTTCAATTTTTTCTTTTTTGAATTTAGGTAATTTCTGTTGAGTTTGCCCTGAATTTTGTTCACATCCATTTGAATCAATTCGATGAAATTTTTTTTTAATTTGTTTAATTTACTTCAATTCTTATCAATTTCATCAACGTCTCTAGCATTCCGTTAATTTCTTTCAAATTCACACCAGTTAATCGAAATCAGTTGAATATTTTGGATTAAAAAATGTTCTTTTCATCTTTAATTTTAATTCATTTGGAATTCTCCCTGAATTCCTATTAATTAATTTTAAATTCATAAAAAAATTTTGAATGCACTTTAATTAATATAAAATCACTTGAATTATTCCCAATTCGCTTGAATTCTTCTAACTTCACTTTAATTCTTCTGAATTCACTTGAATTCTTTCGCGTATTCTTTCCAATTCCCTTGAATTCTTCTTAATTAATTCCAAATTAATTGCTTTAATTAATTTTTGTGATTTTCATAAATTGCTTTCAATTGACTTTAATGTTTTAAAAATTCACCTTGCATTTTTATGAATTTTATCGAATTTTTCTCGTTTCCGTTAAATGTCTCTAAATTCACACGAATTTGATTAAATTCGATGGGCTTTCCTGATTTTTTTTTTATTTTAGTAAATTCTTTTGAATTTTCTCTGAATTCTGTTCACTCCCATTTTACTAAATTCAATGTAAATTTTTTAATTTAAAAATTTTCTTCAGTATACTCAAATTGTTATGAATTTCGTCAAAAGGTCTCTTGAATTCCATTGAATTCTTTTAAATTCAATTCAGTTGAATACTTTGGATTAATTTTTTTTTATCTCATATTTGAATACATTTGGAATTCATCCTGAATTCCTTTTAATTTATTTTCAATTATTTAAATTTTTTTGAATTCTTTGGAATTCTCTTGATTTTTTAAACTGTAGTTGAAATCTATTAAATGCACTTAAATTGTTCTAAATTCACTTGAATTCTTGTGGATTTACTTGAATTCTACTAAATTTACTCAATTCTACTCATTCAAATGGATTTTTAAAATTTTCGTTTTTCCCTGGTATTTTTCTCAATAATTACAAAATTAATGACTTTAATTAATTTTTTCATTCTTTTTAAATTGCTTTCAATTTTATTTTAAATTTCGAAAATTCGCCCTGAATTTTAATGAATTTCATCAAATTCTTCTCATTTCACTTAAATTTTTCTGAATGCATCCCAATTTAATTTAATTTTTTTATTTTTGGTCAAATCACTTAAATTCTGTTGAATTCGTCCTGAATTCTGGTCATTCCAATTTTATTCATTACGATGGAAATTTTTTTGTTAACAATTTTTTTTAAATTCTATACTTTGAAATTTTTATGAACTTAATCAATGCCGCTTAAATTTTCTTGAATTCTTCTAAATTCACTCAAATTTCACTGAAATCAGTGGAATATTTCAGATTTTTTAAATTATGTTCAACTCGAATTCGAATTTATCTGGAATTCATCATACATTTTTATTAATTAATTTTAATTAATTAATTAATGATAATTAATTAATTATTTCAACTGAAAATTTAACTATTTCTTTTTTTTCCCGAAATCTTTTTTGTTTAAAGAAATTTACTCTTCTTGGTTGACAATTCATATGTTTTTTTGAAAATTCAACTATTTTGTTGCAATTTCACATATTTTTTAAACTTTGTCTTTTGTGGTAGAATATTAATTTTCTTGATGACTCATTTATCTTTTTGATTAAAAATGCATTTCTTTGCTTGAAAATCTAACGATCAGGTTGAAAATTCATTCAAAATTTCAAAATTTGGTTGAAAATTTATGTATTTTCTTAAAAATTGATCTTTTTCGGCAGAAAATTAATCTTTTTGGTTGAAAATGTATTAATTTAATTGAAAATTACATTTTTTTATCGGGAACTTTTTTTCAACTGAAAATTTAACCATTCCATATTTGTCTTAAATTTATCATTTTTTATAGACATTTAATCTTCTTGGTTAAAAATTCTTCTCTTTGGTTGAAAATTCAACTATAACGTTGAAAATTCTTTTATTTTGTTAAAATTTTGTCTTTTAATTGATATAAAATTAATCTTTTCGTTTAAAATTCATTTCTTTTATAGAGAATTAGCTTTTTTTTTATTGAAAATTAATTTTTTCACTGAAAATTTATTTTTCCACTGACAATTTAAGTATTTCATCATTTGTCGAAAAGTTATCTTTTGTGATTATTAATTCATTAATAAATTAATCCCCTTGTTTAAAAATTCATCTGTTGGGTTGAAAATTTAACTACGTTTTGTTGAAAGTTTATCTATTTTGTGAAAAATTGGTCTTTTGTTGTTAAAAAAAAAAAAATTTTGGTTGAATATCAATTTCTTTGATTGAAAATTATTTTTTAAATTTAAAATTAATTTTCCAACTGAAAATTTGACTTCCATTTTTTGTCGAAAATTTATCTTTCATGATAGACATTTAATCTTGTTTAAAAATTCATCTGTTGGGTTGAAAATTTAACTAACTTTTGTTGAACGTTTATCCTTAACTGAAAATTTGACTATTCAATTTCTTTTGCAAATTTATCTTTTTTGATAGACATTAAATGTTCTTGGTTGAAATTTAATTAATTTAAAAATTAATTTTTTTGCTTAAAAATTTAACTATGTTGTTGAAAAATTTTTTTTTTTTGTTATTGAAAATTATTTTTATTTTTTTACTGAAAATGTAGATATTCCATTTTTGTTGAAAAATTGATCCTGCCAGATCATTTTTTAGAAAATTGATTAGATGAAAATTTAAAATTGAGTTCTTCTCTTTTTGGGTTAAAAATTCAATTATTTTGGCAGAAATTGAAAATTTTTGGGCTTTAAATTAAATTTTTTGTCAAAATTTCTCTTTTTGGTTTAAAAATTAGCCTGTTTTGGTTAAAGATTTTAATAATTTATTAGACATTCGTATTTTTTAGTTTAATTCAACTATTTTGGATTGAAAATTAAAACATTTTTTTGTGGAAAAATCAACTTTTACATTTTTTGTTGAAAATTCTTTTTTTTTCGAAAATTCATCACTTTGGTTGAAAATTTGACTATTTTGTTGAAAAATCCTTTTTCTTAGTTGAAAACTAATTATTTCAACTGAAAATGTAATTCTTCCATTTATTGTTCAAAATTTATCTTTTTGGGTAAGTTGTGTTTTTCAAAAACAATCATTTTAATTTAAAAAATGCAATGAAAATATTGAAAATTGATAATTTTTCATCTGTTGCAAAAATATAACTTTTGATTGATATTCGAACTGGTTAAAATTCATCTAGAATCCTTATAAATTTCATCAAATTATTTTTAATTCTTCTTAATTCAAAATAATTTTAGATTTATAAATAATAATAATTATTCGAAAGCTTCAATATGATTCTTTTCGTACTAAATAATCTATCGAAAATTAGCCGCCACAATTGCAAAATAAATAACATTTATTGATTGTTATGAAAAAAGACTTTTGAACTATATTTCGAAAGTAAGTGAAAAAGTAACAATTTTAAAGTTACTGTTACTTTGATCTATATCTCTCTATTTTCTGAAAACTCATATATTTTCTGAATTGTTCTGATCGTTTCGGTTCAACGTTTCATTTATCTTGTTATTTTAAGAATGAGATTGTCTGGGTATTTATCAGCTACACATTTCCGAGACTCAGTTTATTTTTTTACGTAGGTGTAAAAGTGATTAGTATTAAAACTGCATGCGGGATCCTATCTTTATTTGCATATCTTCTTTTCTCGCACTATAATTTTTTATTGTATTTACACAAATCTTTAACAAAAGACAATTAAAATTTCTTTTAAATAGAAAGTTGTAAATTAAAATTTATGAGATTTTTCTCAAATTAAATAACAGTCCACGCACTTATTCATAACTTTAAAAAAAGCAGCGTCAGTACGGAAGAAGATAACCAACAAAATCGAAATTTTTCAAAAAAGCGAAAAAATTGTATATAAATTCGAAATTACCATTTCAAAATAAAACAAAAGTCCACTCCAGAGCTGAAATATGACTCAATTATGGAAGAAAAAGATTGTTTAAAAAAATTTACCCAGTTTCGAGAAAATGGATGTGGCAGTTGACTATCTCGAAGTAACACTGACCGCGAAAAGACTCGGCTGCGGATTGCGATAAAAAACAGAATTTTCAATTTTTTACGAAAACTGATTTAAAAAAAACTTATTTCTGAGATATGAGGGTGCTGAGTATGAATAAAAAAATTATGATCCAAAACAATTATCCTGAAAATAGGCATTTTTTAATAAACAATAAGAATTCTTTTTTTTTGCTTATGATTCATAATTTTAGTTGAGAAACCTTTTTTGTTCAAAGTTTGATTATTTTGTTTAAAATTATAGTTTTTGGTTAAAAATTACTTTTTTAACAAATAATTTAACTATTCCAAGTTTGGCTAAAAAAGATTATTATTAATTATTATTATCTTTTTCAGTTGAAAATTCGACCACTGTGGTAGAATATTCATGTTTTTGATGACCAATTCATCTTTTTAATTGAAAATTCATTTCTTTAGTTGGAAATTAAATTATTAGTTTCCTAGAAAAAAAAAATTCTTTAAAAATTCAAATATTTGGTTGGCAATTCATGAATTTGTTAATAATTAATCTTTTTTGGTAGAAAATTGATCTTCTTGGTTAAAAGTTGATCTTTTTGGTTGAAAAATCATTTTTTTTTTAAAGTTAGTTCTTTTATTGGAAATTAATTTTTTTCAATTAAAAACTTAATTATTACATTTTTGTAAAAAATGTATCTTTTTTGACAAAAATTGTATCTTCTTGGTTGATAATTCATATGTTAGGTTTAAAATTTAAATAATCGTTGAAAATTTATTTTAATTGGTTGAAAATTTTTACTGAAAATTTAACTATAAGTTTCCCAAAAAATTAAAATATTTCCTTTAGAAATTTAAATATTTTACTGAAAATAATAATAATAAAATATATATATACTATAATAAATTAATCATTTTTTTACTGAAAACTTCGCTATTCTATTTTTTGTCGAAAATTTATCTTTTTTGATAGAAATTTAATTTTCTTGGTTAAAAATTCATCTATTTGGTTGAAAATTGGAACGAATAAAAAAGCCCGAAAAAAAATTCCGGACACTGTAAAATACCCGAAAAACACCCTCATTCGAAAATTCCCGAAAAATAAAATTTCCGAAAAATGAAATTTCCGAATAATTAAATTCTTGAACAATTTATAATATTACCGAACTGGAAAATTCCCAAATAATAAAATTCCCGAATATTAATATACCCGAATTGGAAAATTCCCGAATAATAAAATTTTAAATTAAAAAAAAAAGACACGAGATTGCTATACATGATTTCAAATTACAATTTCTAGTTCTAAAATCTTCAAAAATATAGTAGAAAATTCAGCCATTTGATAAAAAATTTAACTATGCGGTATTTTTGTTTAAAAATTAATTTTTTCAACTGAAAAATTAAATATTCCATTTTTAGTTGAAAATTTATCACTTTTCGTTGAAAATTAAACTACATATTAGCTTCAAAAAACATGAATATTCTTAAAAATCTATCTTTTTTAAAGAAAATTATTCCTCTTAGTTAAAAATTGAACTATTTGGTTGAAAATTTATTTATTTGTTAAAAATTCGTCTTTTTTTGTAAAAAATATTTTTCTAGGTACATATGCAACTTTTTGGTTAAAAATTATTTGCATTTTGTTGATAATTTGTCTTTTTTATGGAAAATTATTCCTCTTGGTTAAAAATTGAACTATTTTGTTAAAGATTTATTTATTTGTTAAAAATTCGTCTTCTTGTTTAAATTAATTTTTGTGTTAAAAATGCAACTGTTTGTTGAAACTGATTATATTTTGTTTTTAATTCGTCTTTTTACAGAAAATTATTCCTTTTGGTTGAAAATTGAGCTATTTGGTTAAAAATTTATTAATTTGTTAAAATTTCCTCTTTCATTGTAAAAAATTCAATTTTTTAAAATTAAAAATGCAAATATTTGATTGAAAATTATTGTATTTTTTTGTTAATTTGTCTTTTTTATAGAAAATTATTCCTCTTGGTTAAAAATTGAACTATTCATTTAAAAATTTATTTATTTGTTAAGAATTCATCTTTTTTTTGTTACAAATTAATTTTTTAAGTTAAAAATTCAACTTTTTAGTTAAGAGTTATTGTAATCTGTTGTTAATTCGTCTTTTTTTATAGAAACTTATTCCTATTGGCTATAAATTGAACTATTTGATTGCAAATTTCCTAATTGGTTGAAAATTCGTATTTTTTGTTGTAAAAAATTAATTTTTTGTTGTTAAAAATGCAACTGTCCAGTTGAAAATTATTATAATTTGTTGCTAATTTGACTTTTTTTTATAGAAAATTATTCCTCTTGGTTAAAAATTGAACTATTTTGTTGAAGATTTATTTATTTGTTAAAAATCCGTCTTCTTTGTAAAAAATTCATTTTTTTGTTAAAAATGCAACTGTTTACTTAAAACTGATTATATTTTGTTTTTAATTAATCTTTTTTATAGAAAATTATTCCTCTTGGTTAAAAATTGAACTATTCATTTAAAAATTTATTTACTTGTTAAGAATTCGTCTTTTTTTTGTTACATATTAATTTTTTAAGTTAAAAATGCAACTGTTTGGTTGAAAATTATTGTATTTTTTTGTTAATTTGTCTTTTTTGATAGAAAATTCTTCCTCTTGGTTAAAAATTGAACTATTTATTTAAAAATTTATTTATTTATTAAGAATTCGTCTTTTTTTGTTACAAATTATTTTTTTTTAAGTTGAAAATGCAACTTTTTAGTTAAAAGTTATTGTGATTTGTTGTTAATTCGTCTTTTTTATAGAAAATTATTCCTATTGGCTATAAATTGAACTATTTGATTGCAAATTTCCTAATTGGTTGAACATTCGTATTTTTTGTTGAATGAAGAGGAGATCCACAACTACAAACCTCTGCGTTTACACGCACTATCTCGCAAACAAACTAGAGTCGGGAGATCAGGTGGACACAGTCTATACAGATTTCTCTAAAGCTTTCGATAAAGTGGATCATAACATTCGCGTGGGAAAGCTTGGAGAACTTGGTATCTCTGGAAAAATGCTCTCATGGTTAGCGAGCTATTTAAGCGATAGATTGCAGGTAGTTCGTATCTATAATAATTTCTCAGTCGCATTTCATGCAACCTACGGAGTACCAGAAGGATCGCACCTTGGCCCGCTCATGTTCCTTCTCTACATCAACGACATCAAAGTCATCTTAAAATTCTGCTCATTTCTTTTCTTTGCCGGCGATCTTAAACTATACAAGGCTATTTATTCCGTTTTGGACTGCATCGAGCTGCAAGGCGATCTTGATCGCCTTCAGGCTTGGTGAATCCTAAATAGGATGCTGTTGAACATTAAAAAATGTGTGATTATGACCTTCTCTAGAAAAAAACTGACGCTTTGACACACTTACACGCTAGGTGGGGATGAACTTGATAGTTTCACCAGGGTGCGTGACCTAGGTATCCTTTTTGACAACTCCCTGTCATTTTAACGACCTAACGTCGAACGCGATAAATTAAGCTCTAAGATCTCTGGGTTCTGTCACCAGAAATGCTACTAAATTCAGTAATCCGCTAACCCTTAAAATATTTTTTTCTCACTGGTCAGGCCTCACCTCGAATATGCATCTGTAATCTGGTCGCCTTGTTATAGCATCTATAAAGTCAGAATTGAGCGAGTTCATGCCCAGAATTTACCATGACTACAGTGGCATAAGAACACTACTAAATGTTCAGCTAATTTCAGTATGATTCCTGGTTGCTGATTTGTGTTTTCTCTACAACGTCATCAACAACTATGTAGATTGTCCAAGCATTTTGCCAGAAATTAAATTTAATGTACCATCGAAAGCAGCAAGAAAAAGAAGAACCAAACGCAATCATTATTGTGCAATATTCAAATTAGAATATCATCGTACGAACTATAGGGAAAACACGGCATAAATAATAACCCTTTAGTGCAATACTAAATAAGATTTTGAAACGAGGAGAAACGAACGTTAAAAAAATTTGCTCTAACTGCATGTGAAAAAACGCATAAACAAGGTTCAAATTCAAAACATTGCAGAGTAAAGTGCAAAAATATCGGAAAGGTATGTGCTAAGATGGGTTAAACTTTATTGTGGGTACCTCAAGGAATCTTCTTCGACCGGTTATAACTCTCCGGGTTTCCTCTATTAGAGGAAGGACAAAGATTCTTGACATCTGAATTTTTCATGTCTGTTGGATTTATTAGGTTGGCCAACTATGTTGATTTCTTCAAAGCCAAACCTGTTGAAAACCTGATTGGTTGCATAATGCGTTAATATCACTTTTATTGCCTGTTATCAGTTTCTTCTTTTCAATATTCTAACCTTGTTTGAATAACAATTTCAAAATAAGTAATCCTAAATTCTTTTTAATAATTTCTTCAAGCTTATCTATCTTCTCTAGTGTATATCTTTATTGGTTTTTCTAATTAGAAAATGTTTTCTATCCCTACTAACGATCTTAATTATTAGAAGTTTGTCCCTCAGGCTATTGTTTAACGCGGTCACTTTCCTCAGGGTCCGTCGCTGGAACCCCCTCAACCGCTGGTGTGCACCATCAATTGAGTAAATCAAAATGTCAAAATAAGTATCTTTATTTCATGATAGAATCAATATTGTTTAATTAATTAAATTCAATTTACAATATTTAGAAATGAGTCTGTTCCTAAATTTTTGCTACCATACTACAATTTGTCGGTACCGGTGAAAAAGATCGGTACCGGTAATTCTTTGGTTACCAAAAATTTAAAATAAAATACAGACTTTTACGGATTTCAGGAGAAGGAACTTTCTATACATTTTGAAAGATTTCAAGGGATTGCAAGAATTTTTTCAAGATTTCTGGAAATTTTTGAATGATTTTTATTTTAAAAAATTAGTTGGAGAATATTTCAAAAGATTAAAGAACACAACAATTTCAACAGATTTTCAGAATTAACAGAAGAAAATCTTGAAGAATTCAAGGCAATTTTTCAATTTTGAAACATTTTTCAAAATTATTGAAACAATGCATATACTATTTAAAAAAAAGAAAGATTTCTGGAAATTTATAAAATATTAACATTTTGTTCAAACTTATAATAAGCCCTAGATATATTTTGAACAAAATCGATTTTTGTTTCAAAATTTTGTGGAATCCCATAAAATTAAAAACTTTCTAATATAAAAATTTCCAGATACTTTTTTGACAAATCTGAAATTTTCTAGAAAAGCCCAGAAAAATTATATTTATATAATCTTAAAGATGAACAAAGAAATAAATTGAAAAAATAAATAGTTCTTAGAAATTTTTATTTCGTGGCGCAAATTATTTTGGCCTTCAAATTATAATTTGTTTGGAAATTTTTGTTACTGAATAATTTTCTTTGGTCTAAAATTCAACTGTTTTCTTGATAATTGGTCTTTTTAGTTTAAAAGTTTACCTCTTCCTTAGAAATTACATATTTTTTGGTAAAAAATGCAACTGTTTATTTGAAAATCGTTCTTGTTTGGTTGACATTCTAACTATTTCGTTAGAAATTTTTTTTTTTTGAGTAAATATAACTGTTTTTGACTTATTATTAATATATTTTCCATTTTACATATCAAGTATTACATTTTTCATCAAGGTTTTTTGTTTCGCTTGAAAATTCATTTTTTTTTTAATTCATCTCTGATTGTAAATGTGACTGTTTTTTGGAAACTTACCTTTCTTTTGTAGTGAATTAATCTTCCCGGCAGAAAATGAATCTTCTCAGTAGAAAGTTCATCTATTTGATGGAAAATGAACTTATTTGTTGAAAATTCATATATTTTCAAATTGACAGAATAAAAAATTTTTTGTTAAATTTGCCTCTTATCCATTCAATCTTTCCAGACTAAAAGTGTAACTGGTTAAAACATGATCTTTTTTGGTCATATTTTACAGATTATAGGAAACTTTTTGAACTAATTTTTCATATTCTTAGGGGTCGTTTAAGTAACGCTATTTATTTAGGGGGGGGGGCTGTCTAGTAGAGTGGCGCACAATATCGAAAAACTACAGGAAAAACAGGACAATTACGTTACATCTAAGGGGGGGGGGGGTCAACATTTGTTTGAATTCGTGTGACGTAATACTTGAGCAGCCCCTTCGAATATAAAAAAAACTGTTGCCTGTTATCTGTGAGATATTACATAATATGATTTTGATTATCTGGAATTAGTGGAATTCCGTGAACCTCTTTATTTCGTGTAATGATATGTGTTCAGGAAATTTCTCAAATTCCATTAGGTCCTAGAATTTATCAAATACCAAAATTCGTGGAATTCATAGAATTTGCGGAACTCACGTAATTCAGGGAATTTATAGAATTAATGGCATTCTGGGTATTCATAGAATGCCTAGAATTCATGAAATAGTTGAATCCACCTTGGAATTCACATATTACGTAGAATGCAAAGAATTATGAGAATAGAAGAATTCATAGAAATTGAAAGATTTATAGAATTCGGCAAATTAACCAAATAATTATTATTGGGAAGATTCAGTAAATTCAGGGAATTCGGAGAATTCGCAAATTTCAAAAATCGAGAGAAATTAGAGAATTAAAGGGATGCTAAACTTTGAGGGAATTCATAAATGAAATTTTGAGCACTTAGAAGTCAAATATATTAATATTCATGAATCAAATAAAACATTCCTCTATTTTATTATTTCCATATGTGACAAGAATTGAATCGGTATACGTGGCACTAAATGGAAATATTTACTTATACAAATGTTCAAATGCAAATTTTAATGGTAAATTTTGTATTGCACATTTCGAAGTCAAATTAAAGATACAAGATTCAAATCTGGCAATACTTAATACTGGAATAATAAATGAAAATAGGCACTAACAGCTTTGGAGCCACTGCATCTCACCATCAAGGACGTGGCTGCGAAGGAGGATATGGTAAAAGGTGAAAGGATCTCGACGGCGGTGCGGATTCCAACTGACATCGGGAGTAGACCGACCATAAGCATGCTCCGGAACAAAACACCCACTTGCTATCTCTTCGACAAGAAGTATCGTGTTAGCCTATCCATGAAGGAGGATTGCGTTAACGGCGAAGCACACCTGCCAAGTGATGGGGACAACTGGTTTACAGATGACTCCAGAAACAAGGGGAAGGCAGAAGACGGTGCATATTGTAGAAGGAGTAGAATGGGCTTCACAATCTCGATGGGTTTTACGCCACAGTTCTACAATCTGAAATTATGGTCATTTTCCAGTCCGCCTATAAGGTACAGGAGTATGATAACAAAAGGAATATCCGTATCTGCTCAGACAGCAGGGCTGCTATAATGGCCTTGAATGGAAGAACGACTGAGTCGCTTCTAGTATGGAAGTGCTTTGAGGGACTGAAAAACCTAGCGACTGAAAACCGAGTGACTCTACTTTGGATCCCTGGACATAGCGGCATCAAAGGTAATGAGATATCGGACAGGCTAGAAAAACTGGCAGCAAGAGAAAACTCTACTGGACCCGAGCCAGTTGTAGGCATTTGAAGTAGATTAGTCAGTGAAGAAATCAACAGTTGGCTGACCGTGGAACATCAGAATGAGTAGGAAGTGGCCACTGGCGGAATACAGGTCAAAACACTCATGGGTTTAAAGTTAAACCTCAATCGAGCGAAGGAAATACTCAAGCTCGAAAGAAATGAAGTCCAAGTCCTAACAGAAATGTATGAAGGGCATGAAAATCTCGGATATCATAGACATAAGATGGGGCTCGCAGAAAGTTTCCTCTGTCGTCTGTGCAGTAGAGATTATGAGACAGCAATTTGTATCCTCTGTCACTGTCCCGCGACTGCAGAGAAAGGACTTACGCTCAAGAGCAGTAACTGCATCAGTGAGTCAGAAGTATCGCTCAATAGCATGGCTGTGGTTCTCGCCGTATTGAGAGGGCTACGGGGTCAAGCTTACGCTTACAAGGAGATGCAACGGGGTCAACTAAGGGTCAGGGGCTCTTAAGGTCTCAACCCAAGAAATAAGAATAATAAAAAATGAAAATAATAATTTTACCAATTTTTTCAATTTAAACTTTTAAATTTTATATTTTTCTCTTGGAAGTAAATTACAAGATTAAGATTTATGGAAGAACTCAAATATTGCGTTAGCCTCCATTTTTTAATTTCCATATGTTATAAGATTTTCATTCTGACAAAGCAACACTAAATGAAAATAATAGTAGAAAAATCAAGCCTAATTTATAAAAAGAAAAATTTCATGAAAGGCGACTGGTTTTATAAATGATTTGCGATTGAGTGGATAGGCGACGATTCTTGATTTCAGAATTTTTCATACCTGCTACATTTATTACAAATAGAATATTCAGAAGTATTTATGTGTATCACATTTGGTTTTTCATCTTATAATACTTTCTTGTATCCTATCATTTTGAAGCTAGATTCGATTTTTTCTTTCTTTTCGCATTCTTAAATATCTAAAATACCTCTCCGACACAGAAAAAACGAAATTTAATCTTTACAGCAGATGGCGGACAACTGTGCATGGAGCAACTATGCACGAGCCCATCTGTGCATGTTTGTGACCACTGGTACAACTGTGCACATTGTTGGCCACAGACACAACTGTACACCGGGCCATCTGTGAACGTCTCAAATTTGGCGTGCTCAGATGAGACACTCCCAACAGTGCACGTCGAAATTTCAAAATGCAATGATGGTACCCTAGCAATGGTTAACGTGCACAGATGGCAGACTCCCTACTCTGCACGTTGAAATTAAGAGGATGTCTGGATAAATAGTGAGAGAAGAAGCGCAAAGGGATACGTTAAGTACTAGAACGGTATAAGATCATAAAGGAGAAAGGAGTGGAAAATTATTTCAAAACAGGATGGGGAAGAGAAGATGGACGAGAGTAGCAAGATTTAGATTAGGAGACGAGGTAGGGGAAGGGATATATCAGAAAAAGAAGGAGAACAGAAAGAGGGCAATCTGTGAATGACAAGAGGAAACATGGAATGTATGGAAAGGACGTAGGAGATAAATGGAAGATAAAGGAAGCTCTCAAGAGAATGCTGTAAAGATTTTAGGGGAGGATGGATTTAGTGACAAGTTGATGAAACCATTGGACAGAACTAGAGGAGTGAATAAGATAGAATGAAAGAGTAAATGCGACAAAAACTGCTTAAGAAGGTAAGATTTGTAAGTTATGGTTTCTCTGCTTGAATATTAAAACTTCCTATTCTCCTGAGTGAGATCATTCTCATTCTCATTTTTTGATTATTCAGGTTTGTTCAAGATTATCTAGAATCATCGAAAAAATCTATTCAGAAATGTTTAATTTTAAGTTTAAAGTAGTTCAAACCTTTTTATAAACCTTTCAAAATTAACGGTAGTTTCCTCAAAATCAATGCTTGATCACCTGAAATAAATAAAGCCTGGAATAAATTAATAAGAATTTGGATAATCTATAGGCTAAAGAATAATAGTTCAAATAAGCATTATGCAGCGAGCAAACGCTCATGATACTATCCGTGGACATTCCTCCATTAAATTAACCACTTTTGTACAATTTTTAGCTTTGTTTAATTTCAGAATTTTCAAACACATGAAAAATATTTTAAAAATTAGAAATGTCCGATAATGTATGCGATATTTTCAAATTCCTTCTGAGGTCCTACAAGTTTTATTAATTTTTTAGACGGACTTGAGTTTTTTTTCTGAAATTTTGAAAAATTTCCTGTATAATCAAAAAACCTTCTCAAAACAAACTACTAAATTAGAGAAAATGAATAGATATAGGAATTTTTGTTTTGCATTTGAATATGGGTTTCCCCTGCAAATTATAATATGTTTGAAAATTCAACTGTTTGTCTGAAAATTCGTCTTTTTGGATTGGAAATTTATCACTTAATAGAAATTTCATCTATTCTTGTTGAAAATGTAACTGTTTAGCAGAAAATTATTCTGTTTAGGTCAAGGAGTTAACTACTTTTTAGAAAATTCTTCTTTTTTTTATCTTTTTTATGTCCACTTTCTCTACTACCTCCACTTCATTTCACTCTCACCTCTGCAGTACAAATATGAGGGGTGGATATTGTAAAAAATATAATACTTAATTGAAACTTGTGTTTTATTCACAATTGATTAAAATTGTAATGTCAAATTTTATAGTACAAAAATTATCTGAAAAATAATAAATAAATAAAATTTCAGCAACCTTTTACATCGATTCATGTTACATTGATTTTTTCTCTGGATTGTTCTAGTGATTCGATTTACTTGGAGTTGATCTTCAAGATCGATTAGATCTTCGATGGCGTTAAGAGAATTGATATAAGGCTCCATGAAAATAAATTTCATTCGAGTTAATGTAACGAACGTGCCCGACTGGACGCAGGCCTAGCGCTTGTGCTCGTTCGGCAGCATTTGTCACGAGTGATGATCTTTCATTACCAGTGGTAATATCGGCCTCGAATATAGGCCCACCTGACACTATAACAACAGCGGTGAATTCTTGAGCAAAACCAGCACCAATACGCTCCACGTAAATATTATCCTCAGGACTCATATGGTTTTCGAGACATGCATACAAACGTTGGCCGTTACTGAGATCAACAATAGCGTATCCATATTCACCACTGCGTGATGCAATTGTTGGATCAGGTAACAAGTTTCCCGAAAGTAAATGCTGAGCTACAATCCTGCCATTTACCACTCTTTGTATTAAAATACTACTACTTCGTGGAGCATCAGCATCACTGACACTGAGATTCCGAATGACAGTAAGATTAGTATGAGGACGAATATTTATAGCATTGACTTCTGTAAAAAAGAGATTCATGAAATTTCTTTACACTGGAAAAATAACTGTTAGTCAGAAGATAAGCATTTAGGCATCGGGATAGAGGATTACAATTACCCGAACGGGGATTTTGAATTCCATTAGAATGAGCATGATGACCATTACCCATAGCATCGACTTCTGTAAAAAGAGATTTATGACATTTTTGTATATTGGAAAAATAACTCTTAGTCAGAAGATAAGCAATTAGGAAGTGAGATGGACTATTAGCATTACCAGGACGGGGATTTTGAATTCCATTAGAATGATTATGACGTCCATTTTCCATAGCACCGACTTCTATAAAACAGAGACAAACATTGACAAACAATTGAAATAATTGAATGTGTCAGTAAAAGTGAAGTGGAAGTGAATAGAGAAAGTTATATAATCAATATAATCTATACACATGATAAATTAAAATTGTCCTACTTTATAACTATTCTTTCCTTCCCATTTTTCCTTTCCACTATCCTTACCTAAGCTCACCCCTACATGTCCCATAACCGATTTCTCTCCTATTACCGTTGTATCTTAACACGTTTTTCTATGGAGTAGAGAAATTCTACGAAGTAAAGGAATTCAATGTATTCCACGAATCCAAAGGAATTAATGGCAATCAATAAATTCCCAATGCGGAAAATTATATATAGTTCATACATAGTGAAACAATTATGTATAAATGTCATTTTCGTTTTATACAAATCAATAGCAAATAAATAAAATATATACATATAATATTTCACACTATGTATAATTTTTTTTTCCTGGCTCCAGGAGTTATAGATAACAAAAATCACATTATTATGTAATAACTTATAGATTACAGAAAACACTTTATATTTTCTACTTTCACAGCAGAGAAGTTATTAGATTTGTGTAAAATTTGATCCCCCTTCCGTTTATGTGAAATGTTCACGTTTCGTGAACTTGTGAACCCGAAAAACAGGTTTTCGCGAATGGTCAGCTTGTGTTTTTGTCTAGTTCGTTAGGCAGCCATTTTAGATGAAAATTCGAAAAGTTAGAGCACCTTCAAAATTTTTGAGACCACTTTTCTTCAAGATTTTAAAAATTCTATGTACGGCTATTCATAGTACACAAAAATACGAAGAATGTATCCTTATGACTTTTTTAATAAATAACAAATTTCCCGAGTTATAGCATTTACAAAATTAAAAAAAAAACGAAAAAGAAAATTTCCAGTCAAACAATTTACGATATGAAAAAAGATAGGACAAGAAAAACGTTGCATGAAAGAAAATTCCATTTTGCGGTCAAACTATACGTGCCACAAAAATTTTGCACTCAAAAAAGATCAACAAATTCTTTATAATTTACTTTTTAACAGGATGCGTAGTTTCTGTTTTATTCGTATAAAACATCATCAAAAATAGAAAAGTTTAATTTTTACATAAAACGACACAAGCTACAAAAAACTCAAAACACAAAATTTGTTCACACAAAAAAGAGCTGAACATTTGTTATGAATAATTTTTCGATAGAATGCGTAGTATTTTTGTCAGTCGTAAAAAATAGCATTAAAAATAAAAAATTAAATTTTTGGTAAAACTGCACAAGAGACGGAAAAAATAAAAAGTCAAAAGTTGTTCAACCAAAAAATGTCTACAAGTTTTGTATAAACTTTTGTTGTAGAAATGCATTCAAAATGAAAAAATTACTATTGAGATGTCACATTGAAGATTGAGAGTTGTGAATGAAACTAAAAGGAAATATTTATATAACAAAAATTTTTCGATGCATATTTTAATAGAAAATTTTGTATTGTTCAAATCTATTACAAGATTTGAATTCGTCAACGTGGCACTCCATAAAAAAATATTATTCAAAACATTTTTTAACTTTAATTTTATTTTGTGCATTCAGAAATCAAAATAGAGATTAAGCTGTATTCATCAACTAAAGCCTTGCATTATTTGTCACTTTTTAATTTTCATATGTTACAAGATGAATCTGCCAACATGGCACTGAATTAAAATATTAATTTCAAATTTGTGAATTTGATATTTCACACTCAGAAGTCGATTTGAACATTAAGATTTATGAAAGGATTGAAATATTGCGTTAGCCTCAATTTTTCAATCTCCATATGTTACGAATGTTCAATACGGTGACGTGGCACAAAATGCAAATATTGCCTAAAAATATTTTTTAAATGCAAATTGTAATTCTCAAACTTACATTGTCTATTAAAAAGTGAAATTTCAGATTAAAATTATCAAGAATTTTTTATAATAAGTTAGGTACACTTACTTGAAAAATTAAACAAAGCCACGCAGGCAAACAAGAGAATGAGAATCGTCATTGTTTCTAGATACGAGCAGATAGAACGATAGGGAACACAATACTCGTTCTGGAGAGAAAGAATTCTGTGAGAAGCGACTGCTTTTATAGATTATTTACAACTGATAGGAAGGACAGAGATTCTTGACATCTGAATTTTTCATGTCTGCTGGATTTATTGGGTTGGCCAACTATGTTGATTTCTTCAAAGCCAAACCTGTTGAAAACCTGATTGGTTGGGTAATGCGTAAATATCACTCTCAGTGCCTGTTATCAATTTGTTCTATTTGATATTCTCACCTTTTTTAATAATAATTTGTGATGCTATTTTTTTTCCTAGTTAGAAGTGAATTTATAAAATCTAGTGTTCTCTTCAAATAACACACATCGGACCCTAATCAAAGGAATCAAATTAAATAAAATAGACCATATGACATAAAACATAAGTTTTTGAGCGCCTGTCCTTCCTTGCGACAAAGGTAAGTCCATTCGACCAGAGCGAATCGGAAAAGATAAAGGTATACGGAATATATATTCCAAAAAGCGAGAATCTCGCTGGACGCCAAACGTTTCAGGACACACATAAGGTCTCACAATCTCTGGCAAAAGGATTGACCCTAACTTGAAACAATCATTAATCGAAAAAAAAGGGAAAGTAAAAGATAGTCGGAAGTCCGAAGATAAGTTGACTCAACGTTACTTTGCCAAATTTTTACGAATAATCTATAATGGAAGACAGCAAGTTATCCGTATAAATAAACAATAATCAAAATAAATTAAAGCTAAATTAGGATCTACAAGACTACTAGCTCAGGCAAGACTAAAAATAGGTAGAGAGGGGGAGGGGCTTACGTAATTACAAAATCTAACATTCGCCAATCATAATAGTTAACATCAATTTATTCAAAAGCAATAGACAAGTTAACAAAGCATATATCATTGTGAACAGAAAAAAAGAACAATAAACACAAGTAAGTTTAAACGCTACTCGCAATTTCAAGTCAGGAAACAACAACAATAATAACTTAAGTAAAATATAAATAACAAAATAAATGTGTAACGGCGGGACAAGTGGGATGATTCTCGTTCAACAAGTAAATAGGGGATGTTCGATTAACAATGAAAGAGAGTGACTTGAACGAGTACCAAAAAAAGAAACATCAGGCCTTCAAAGACGAACATTGAAAGACTAAATAAGGGTTTCTGAAACAGAACGCGAAAGGGGTCTAATAAAAAGGGTACTGAAGGGGGGGAAGGAGTCTCTCACTGACTCTAAAAGCGGTCTCAACGATAAACATAAAGAGGGATTTCTTAAATAAAACGCGATTATTATTTAGGCATTAAATCGCTGAGAAATAGAAAGGGGAAAAGGTCGAAGCACCCAAAAAGAATCTCTAATATAATTTCAATTTCTGTCGTTTCGGTATTCAGAATGAAAGGGGGTGTGGAGGATATCGGTAATTAAATTACAAAAATCCGGGATCAAAATTAAGTATTTCAACCCTAGAAATGAGGGGAAGCAAAAATCGATAAATGAGATATCGCGATACACTCAAATTAAGGGGGCAGGGGATCGGTAATTACGCTATAAATTGGGGATATGAATTAGACATTTCGGCACTAAAAATGAGGGGGAAACGAGAATCGGTAAATTAATTATTTCGGTACAATGAATTTAAGGGGGAGATCGGTAATTAGAATATAAATAAGGATTAAAATTAGAAACTTCGGCACTAAAAATGAGGGGGCAAAGGAGTTTCAATAAATCAGATATCCCGATATACTGTATTTAAGGGGGAAGGGGGAAGGGATCCGTAGTTAAATTACAAAAATCAAGGATAAAAATTACGCATTTCGACCCTGAAAATGAGAGGAAGCGAGAATCGATAAATTAGATATCGCAATACACTGAATTCAATGGGGGTGAGGGATAGGTAATTGAGCTATAAATTGGGGATTAAAACGAGATATTTCGGCACTAAAAATAAGGGCGGTGGGGGGATCGAGAATCAATAAATTAATTATTGCGGTACACTGAATTTAAGGGTCAGGGGGATCGCTAATTAGAATATAAATGAGAATTAAAATTAGACATTTCGGCATTAAAAATAAGGGGGGAAACAAGAATCAATAAATTGATTATTGCGGTACACTGGATTTGGGATGAGGGGGGTCAGTAATTAGAATATAAATGAAGATTAAAATTAGACATTTCGGCACTAAAAATGAGGGAAGAAACGAAAATCGGCGAATTAATTATTGCGGTACACTGAATTTTAGGGGCAGAGGTCCGTAATTAGAATATAAATGAGAAATAAAATTAGACATTTCGGCACTAAAAATGAGGGGGGAAACGAGAATTGGTAAATTGATTATTGCGGTACACTGAATTCAGGGTGGGGGGGAGCAGTAATTAGAATATAAATGAGGATTGATATTTAATATTTCGGCACTAAAAATGACGGAAGAAACGAGAAAAGGTAAATTAATTATTGTGGTACACTGAATTTAAGGTGTGGGGGGGATCTGTAATTAGAATATAAATGAGAATTGTAATGAGACATTTCGGCACTAAAAATGAGGGGGTAACGAGAATTAGTAAATTAATTATTGTGGTACACTGAATTTAAGGGGGGTGGGGGTCGGTGATTGGAATATAAATGAGGATTAAAATGAGACATTTCGGCACTAAAAATGAGGGGGAAACGAGAATTGGTAGATTAGTTATTGCGGTACACTGAATTTAAGGGAGTAGCGGTAATTGGAATATAAATGAGGATTAATATTAGACATTTCAGCACTAAAAATGAGGGGGGAAACGAGAATCAGTAAATTATTTCGGTACACTGAATTTAAGGGAGGGGGATCGGTATATTATATTATTATATTATTTATTATATCATTTTGACTTGGTTCTCAGGTATCCAGGAGGTAGCATCGTATTTTCGTTGCAGTTCCCGCTTGTTCTAAATTTTCTTACCTTGATAAGGGTGCTGTGTGATCACCCAGACGTTAGTGAATATCATCCATGCTTTTTTATTGTGATTTCAAAGTAATAAAAATAAAGAAAACGAAAGAAATAAAAAAGAGAAGGAAGGGGATTTGGTTGGTTGCCTTCTCATTTTTCTTTCCTGTTTCTTATTTTTGTCCAAAGAAACAACATTTTATTTTGTTTTCAGAAATTACAATAGAAGCATTTTGTAGTATTTGTCCAAATTTTATCGTAAGATTCTTGGTTTGTTTTCAAGAATACTATATAAGGAAGCGGAAGGAGGCTGGCGCGCGCGAACTCATTTTCTATGATTCGCAAAGTCGGGAGAGAGACAGCAGATAAGGTCCGCTTTTTATTCGTCCTACTGATCGACCTTCTTCTTTTCTCCAGTTCTTACCAGCCGCCGTGGTGGGAGAGGCGAGAATATTTTCTTCAAGCGTTGAGGGCTGGCTGTATCCAGGGTGTCTAGTTGCAGGACGAGGAGCCCGTTTCTCCGTGCTTCAGGTGCGGAGTGGACTTCGTCGATGCTTCCGATAAATAGAAAACAAAAAATTGGCATCTAAGCCAGAAATGTATCAGGACGATAACAGAACGTCAGTAAAAAAAATAATCATTTTGAGGCGAAATTACCTACACTTTTGTGGAACTAGGGTGGTAAGTGCGTCGGTCGATCCTTCCCAGGTGCATGCCAAGGGTCTCAGATGACCTGCGATAATCGTTGCTGTCCCTCCTATACTTTGGTGGCAGATCTGTATTTCCTGCCGCGGATGTCAAAAGGGGTTGCCTTAACAGTCTGGTTCCATTCCATCCTTGATAGAAAATCAGAGGGACCTTATGCCCTTAAAATTAACATGATCAGCCAACACAACGAAAAAATGGGATGCAAATAAAAACAAATGAAACTAAAAATAACAAATCATAACGATGATAAAACATAAAATAAAACATGACCAATAAATAAAACAGAACGAATAGATAAATCATAACGAAAATAAAGGAGTGCCGAAATTTATTACGTCAGGTGAAAATATTAGAACTTTCATTAAAAATTTTCACTCGAAATGGCCTTTGTGAGTTGCAGAGGATCTGCAACGTCACCAATTTCAAAGTAAGTAATCCTGAGTTCTTGTTGATAATTTTTTCAAGCTCATCTATCTACTCTATTCCAAATCTTTAATGTTTTCTAATTAGAAAATGTTTTCTATTCCTAATGAAGTTCGTGATTATTCTGAGTTTGTCCCTCACGCTATTGTTTCACGTGGTCACTTTCCTCTGGGTCCGTCGCCGGAACACCCTCGACCTTTGGTGTGCAACGGCAGTGGTGCTATCATGGTGGCTTGATCGGTCGGCAGGACAAATTTCTGTAACATCAATTTAGTAAATCAAAATGTCTAAATATGTAACTTTATTTTATGGTAAAATTGATATTGTTCAAATAATTTGATTTGATTCCTAACATTTGGAAATGAGTCTGTTTTTAAAGTTTTGCTACCATCCTACAATTTGTCGTTACGGGTGAAAAAAATGATCGGTACGATATTCTTTGGTTACCAAAAATTTCAAAAAAATACAGACTCTTAAGCATTTCAGGAAAAGGAGCTTTTTATGAAATTTTGAAAGGATTTGAGGAAATGAAAGAATTTCTTAGAGATTTCTGGAAATTTTTGAATGATTTTTATTGTGAAAAATTATTTGAGGAATATTTCAGAAGATTGAAGAAAGTAACATTTTTAAAAGAGTTTTAGAATTGCCAAAAGAGAATCTTGAAAGGTTCAAGGCAATTTAAAAAATTTTGAACATTGGCTGCTTCCAGCCCAGTGATGTTCGCACATGCGCATTCCGCCACCTGGCCGACTCAAAACTTTACGCCCGCTATACATACACTGCAACACGCAAGTGAGAATATGAAGGAAATTATTTTTATCCTTAAAAAAATTTGTATCGCTGGACCCCACAGTCTCCCTTCTGCAAAGTACGCGATTTCTTCCTTCCACTTATAATCTAAAATTTGCAAGTACACCAAACATCTTCTATCTGCTTCACAAGCATGTTTTAAAGCAGGGTAGGACAAAACGTATGGTGTGTGTCAAAGGCCTTCTTCACGCCCTCAATACACAACAAATATATTAAGGTATTTTTTTAAATTTGAAGGAATTTTGAACAGCTTTATAAATTTCCAAAGGTTTTTACAATATATCAAAAGATTTTAAATATTTTAGGGTATTTTAAAAGATTTTAGTGTATTTTTAAATCTTCAAAGGAATTTTTAAGAGCTTTAAAAAATTTAAAGGGTTTTTAAAGAATTTCAAATATATTAGGGTATTTTTTAAAATTTTAAGGAATTTTGAACAGCTTTATAAATTTTCAAAGGTTTTTACAATATTTCAAAAGATTTGAAATATTTTAGGGTATTTTAAAAGATTTTAGGATATTTTTTTTAACTAAAAAAATTTTTTGAAAGCTTCAACAAATTTCAAGGGGTTTTAAAAGATTTTAAAGGATTTCAAATATATTAGGGTATATTTTAAAATTTCGAAGAATTTTGAACAGCTTTATCAATTTCCAATCGTTTTTACAATATTTCAAAAGTTGTAAAATATTTTAGTGTATTTCAAAGATTCCAAGATATTCTAAAAGATTTCCGAGGTTTTAAATGATTTTTAAGGGTTTTCAAATGCCGACAAATTATTTTAATAAATTTTCCAGAATTTCAGAAAATATTATAAGATTGAATGTAATTTCGCAGGAATTTACGATTTTTTTTATAGATCTCTAAGAATTTTTAGGTATTTCGTAGGATTTGAAATGTTTTCAAATATTTCAAGGTATTACCAAAGTTTTTATAGAATTTTAAAGATTTTGGGATATTTAAAATCATTCCAAGGAATTTTCAATTTATTTCATTAACTTGAAGGAATTTTAAATATTTTTAAATCTTTTAGGGTATTTTTGAAAATTAAAAATAATTTTCAAGATCTTTAACAAATTTCAAGGGGTTTTAAAAAATTTTAAAGGATTTCAAATATATTAGGGTATTTTTTAAAAGTTTAAGGAATTTTGAACAGCTTTATAAATTTTCAAAGATTTTTACAATATTTCAAAAGATTTGAAATATTTTAGGGTATTTTAAAAGATTTTAGGGTATTTTTAAATCTTCAATGGAATTTTTAAATCTTCAATGGAATTTTTAAGAGCTTTAACAAATTTCAAGGGTTTTGAAAAGATTTTAAAGGATTTCAAATATATTAAGGTATTTTTTTTAATTTTAAGGAATTTTGAACAGCTTTATAAATTGACAAAGGTTTTTACAATATTTCAAAAGATTTGAAATACTTTAGGGCATTTCAAAAGATTTTAGGATAGTTTTTTCAATTAAAAGGAATTTTTAAGAGCTTTAACAAATTTCAAGGGGTTTTAAAAGGTTTTAAAGGATTTCAAATATATCAGGGTATTTTTTTTTAATTTCAAGGAATTTTTAACAGCTTTAAAAAATGTCAAGGGTTTTTAAAAGATTTTAAAGGATTTCAAATATATTAAGGTATTTTTTTATAATTTTAAGAAATTTTGAACAGCTTTATAAATTTTCTAAAGGTTTTTACAATATTTCAAAAGGTTTAAAATATTTTAGGGTATTTTAAACGATTTTAGGGTATTTATAAAACTTTAAAGAAATTTTTAAGAGCTTTAACAAATTTCAAGTGGGTTTAAAAGATTTTAAAGGATTTCAAATATATTAAGGTATTTCTTAAAATTTTTAGGAATTTTGAACAGCTTTATAAATTTCGAAAGGTTTTTACAATATTTCAAAAGATTTTAAATATTTTAGGGTATTTTAAAAGATTTTAGGATTTTTTTTTAATTAAAAGGAATTTTTAAGAACTTTAACAAATTTCAAGGGGTTTTAAAAGGTTTTAAAGGATTTCAAATATATTAGGGTATTTTTTTAATTTCAAGGAATTTTGAACAGCTTTAAAAAATGTCAAGGGTTTTTAGAAGATTTTAAAGGATTTCAAATATATTAAGGTATTTTTTATAATTTTAAGAAATTTGGAACAGCTTTATAAATTTTCTAAAGGTTTTTACAATATTTCAAAAGATTTGAAATATTTTAGGGTATTTCAAAAGCTTCTAGGGTATTTTTAAAACTTTAAAGGAATTTTTGAGAGCTTTAACAAATTTCAAGGGGTTTTAGAAGACTTTAAAGGATTTCAAATATATTAGGGTATTTTTTAAAATTTCAAGAAATTTTGAACAGCTTTATAAATTTCCAATGGTTTTTACAATATTTCAAAAGATTTTAAATATTTTAGGGTATTTTAAAAGATTTTAGGATATTTTTTTTATTAAAAGGAATTTTTAAGAGCTTTAACAAATTTCAAGGGGTTTTAAAAGATTTTAAAGGATTTCAAATATATTAAGGTATTTTTTTAAATTTGAAGGAATTTTGAACAGCTTTATAAATTTCCAAAGGTTTTTACAATATTTCAAAAGATTTTAAATATTTTAGGGTATTTTTAAATCTTCAAAGGAATTTTTAAGAGCTTTAAAAAATTTCAAGGGTTTTTAAAAGATTTTAAATATATTAGGGTATTTTTTAAAATTTTAATGAATTTTGAATAGCTTTACAAATTTCCAAAGATTTTCACAATATTTCAAAAGATTTTAAATATTTTAGGATATTTTAAAAGATTTTAGGATATTTTTTTTATTAAAAGGAATTTTTAAGAGCTTTAACAAATTTCAAGGGGTTTTATAGATTTTAAAGGATTTCAAATACATTAGGGTATTTTTTTTAATTTCAAGGAATTTTTAAGGTCTTTAAAAAATGTCAAGGGGTTTTAAAAGATTTTAAATGATTGCAAATATATTAAGGTATTTTTTATAATTTTAGGAAATTTTGAACAGCTTTATAAATTTTCTAAAGGTTTTTACAATATTTCAAAAGGTTTGAAATATTTTAGGATATTTTAAAAGATTTTAGAGTATTTTTAAAAATTCAATGGAATTTTTAAGAGCTTTAACAAATTTCAAGGGTTTTAAAAAGATTTTAAAGGATTTCAAACATATTAAGGTATTTTTTTAAATTTTAAGGAATTTTGAACAGCTTTATAAATTTACAAAGGTTTTTACAATATTTCAAAAGATTTGAAATATTTTAGGGCATTTTAAAAGATTTTAGGATATTTTTTTGAATTAAAAGGAATTTTTAAGAGCTTTAACAAATTTCAATGGGTTTTAAAAGATTTTAAAGGATTTCAAATACATTAGGGTATTTTTTTAATTTCAAGGAATTTTGAACAGCTTTATAAATTTCCAAAGGTTTTTACAATATTTCAAAAGATTTGAAATATTTTAGGGTATTTAAAAAGATTTTAGGGTATTTTTTAAACTGCAAGGGAATTTTTAAGAGCTTTAACAAATTTCAAGGGTTTTTAAAAGATTTTAAAGGATTTCAAATATATTGGGGTATTTTTTGAAATTTCAAGGAATTTTTAAGAGCTTTAACACATTTGTAAGGGTTTTAAAAGATCTCAAAAGATTTCGAATATTGTAGGGTATTTTTTTTTTTTTAATTCAAAAGAATTTTGAACATATTTAAAGAATGTCAGAAAGTATGAAGTATTTTAGGATATTTTAAAATATTCCAAGCAATTTTTCATTGATTTCAATCATTTGAAGGGATTTCAAAAAATTTAAAACTTTGAGCAAAATTAAAAAAAAAATCCAGGAAATGTTTAGGAATTTTCAAAATTTTCCAGGGTATTTAACAAATTTCAAAATATTTCAAATATTTTAGGGTATTTTTATAAATTCCAATGACTTTTCAGAGCTTAAAAATATTTCAAGGGATTTCAAAATATTTCAAAGGATTTGAAATATTTTGTGGCCTTTTATAGTATTTGAATGGATTTCAAAGAACTTAGAATTTCAAAGATTTAAAAATATTTTAGGGTATTACGAAAAATTTTAAAGAATCTGAAGTATTTTATATTATTTAAAAAGGTTCAAGGGATCTTTTAATTGATTTCAATAATTTGAAGGTATTTCAAAGAATTTTCAAACTTTAAGGATATTTTATAAAAATTCCAAGGAATTTTTAAGATAATCAAAAAATTTAAAGATAATTTAATTAATTAATTATCAGTAATTAATTAATGGATTTTTAATAATTTATTCAGAAGATTTAGGGTATTTCGTAGTATTTCAAATATTTTCAAATATTTCAAGGCTTTTTAAGATTTTAGGATATTTTAAAAGATTCTAAAGAATTTTCAATTGAATATTTTTAAGGGATTTCCAGGAATTTTAAATGTTTTAGGGTATTTTTAAAAATTACAAGGAATTTTTTAAAACTTTGAAAAATTTCAAGATTTTAATCAATCAATTGAAAATTCCTAGGAATTCTTAAAAAATGCCCTAAAATATTCGAAATTTTTAAAAATACCCCAAACGATTAAGAAATTCGTTAAAATACTTTGAAATTATTCAAATTAATTGAGAATTCTTTGGAACCTTTCTAAAATATCCTAAAATTTTTCAAATTATTCAAATTTTTTGGTAGTACCTTGAAATATTAAAAAAAATTGAAATCCTACGAAATACCTTAATTCTTGTGAATACATTTTTTTTAAAAACCCTTAAAATATTCTAAAATGCATCCAAATAATTTAAATCTTCGAAAATCTTAAAAAATCCCTTCGAATTTTTTTAAATGCCCAAAAATATTTCAAGCCCTTTGAAATCTTTTGAAATCCCTTAAAATTTTTTGAAACTGTTGAAAATTTCTTGGAATTTTTAAACATACCCTAAAACATTTGAAATATTTTGAAATTTGTTAAAAACCCTGGAAAATTTGGAGAATTCTTAAAAATGTCTTTGAATTTTTGTAATTGTCCTTACAGCTTTACAATTCTTTTAAATCACTTTAAATTATCGAAATCAATTGAAAATTCCTTGGAATATTTTTAAAATATCCTAAAATACTTAATATTTCTTGAAATTCTTTCAATATGATAAAAATTATTTAAAAATTTTAAAAAATACCCTATAATATTCGAAATCTTTTGAAATCTTTTAAAACCCCTAAAAATTTGTTTAAGCTCTTAAAAATTTTGTGTAAAATTTAACTATTAGGTTGAAAATTCCTTTAAAAATTTAAAATTTGGTTGAAAATCCATGTATTTTGTTAAAAATGAATCTTTTTGGTTGAAAATTAATTTCTTTGATTGAAAACAATTTTTTTAATATTCATATAAATTAAAAATTAAATTAAAAATTAAAAATTCATATAAGAATCTTTGAAATCATACGAAATATCTAATTAAGGAATTCTCAATGGATTTCAATAATTTTAAGGGATATCAAAAAAATTTTAAGCTTTTAGGACAGTTTTGAAAATTCAAATTTTTCTAAACTCATTTGAAATTTACTGACTTCCATGATTTTTTAAAGAATATTTTTGAATTGTTCTTAATTCACTTTAATTTTGACTAATTTTATCAAATTCTTCTCATTTCCCTTAAATTCCTTTAATTTCACTCAAATTTTTCTGAAATGGAATTTTTTTGAATTTTCAAAATCTTCCAATTCATCTGATTTCTTTTCAATTTCACTTAAATTGTTCTGAAGTCTTTTCAACTTTTCCAAAGTAAATTAGGCTGTTGCAGCCCTAAAAAGTATAAAATAAAAATTTATAAATTTAAATAAAAAATGTTTCTATTCTATTTATAAAATATTCTATATTAAAAATGTTAGAGGATTAGAATTTTGTTTCTTAAATATAAAATGATCGTGGAAAATAAAAAATTATTCAGGGGAAAATTAGGGCAAATTTAGGGTATTCTGAAAATAAATTTAGAATCGTTTTGCAAAGTTATTTTAATAAAAAAAGAAATTAATTTTTCATAAATTGTAGAAGTATCATTTGTATTAATTAATTGTTAAGGTCAGTGGTCAGAAACAGATTTTTGAAATAGAAAACTGCCTAATGCTGAAAATGTACTTAAGAAAACAACATTTTTTTCATCACTGGGTTTTTTAGTATCTAATTTTTCTATAATTTAGCTGTAATAATTATTTCTAGAAAATTCTAATAGAGTATCATAAATAAATTAAAATTGATAAAACTAAAATATGTAAAAAAAAGCAGTAGAGTAGCGATAGATTTCGCTAAATTCATGCCTTATTTCGTGCCCATGCCTCGCCTAAGGATTGCTGCTGGCAGGTAAGATCGAAAATCTTGCCGGTAGCGAGTAGATAAATAGTGAATTTTTTTTTTGTTAACAAAATTATTTAATTACTGATTATTTAAAATTCTCTCCCCGTGTCGAGCAGATAAGGACAACACGGCCATCATTGTGGGAGTGACTGTGCCGATTGTTTTACTTCTTGTTTTGCTGGGAATCGGATTAATTATCCGGAGGAGACGCAGCCAAGGAAGAAAAACGACAGAAACACGAGTGACTGACGATTTGTCATTGCCCGACAGCGTCATTGAAACGAGGTAAATTTAGAAATTAAAAAAAAAAATTATTCATGCCCTAGCGTATTTTGTGACCGTTTTGTTCGCTGGGCACGCTAGGGCATGTTTTCATCCGTTTTCACATTTGCTTACAATTTCACATAGAACTCTACAGTCTTTTTGTCTTTTTACACATTTATATTTATTTTTTATTATTTATGTTTTGACAAATCACAAACTGCAAGCTGTGTGCGTCAACTCGACGCACAAAATTGAACTTCGGGTTGTCGCACACAGCTTTTAATATGTAATTTTTTAACACATGAATAAATACAAATAAATAAAAATTAGTTCTATGTCAAATTGTGGATAAATGTGGAAAATTAAAAAATTATTCCCTAGCGGACCCAGTACACGCAACAGTCACTAGGTGGTCACTTTACGGTCATGCGGTCCGCTAGGGAAATAGGCGACATCCGCATACAAAAAAAAAGGTTTCTTAGTTTATTTAAAATAGTATGGGGAAATCCAAAAATTACGTAAGACGATGGGGGGGGGGGGGATTTTATGAAGAAAAACGTCTGATAAAAAAAAATCCAATGATTTAAACCAAAAAGATTAATTTTCTACGAAAAAGATGAATTTGCAACAAAACACGGAAATTTTCAACCACATAGTCTGATTTTCAACTGAAAAAGATGAATTTTATACCAAAAAAGTAGAATTTTCAACTAAAAAATATCAACTTTTAACCAAATACGTTAATAAAAAAATTAATTTTCTACCATGATGATTAATTTTCTACCAAGCAAGACGAATTTTCAACCAATACATCATTTTTGAGCCTTTAAATATAAATTTAAAAAAAAATGGAAGTTCTTAATTTCCTAACATTTCATGTAAAAATGTGACATTTTCAAGAAAATATTTAAATTTTTATCCAAAAATTGAATAGTTATATTTTTTTGGTTAAAAAAATAATTTTCAATAAAAAAAACGAACTTTCGACAATATACTTGAATTTCCTGCCACATAAATTAATTCCAGGCCAAAGTAATGAATTTCAAGTTAAAAAAATTAATTTTCAACTTATGCAAATAATTTTGTACAAAAAAGATGAATTTTCAACAAAGACATAATTTTTTGCTCTTAAAATATAATTTTTTACCAAAAAATGAAAGTTTTCAATTTTCTAAAATTTCATGTGAAAATGTGATATTTTCAACATAATAGTTAAATTTTCAGTTAAAAAATTAATTTTCAACCAAAAAATTGAATTTTTAACAATATTCTTAAATTTTGTACCAAAAAAGTAAATTTTTAAAATGAATACATACATTTTTAACCAAATAGTTGAATTTTTAACTAAACAATATAAATTTTTAATAAAAAACGGAATTATTAAATTTTCAGTTAAAAAATTAATATTTGACACACAAAAAATGAATTTTCAACAAAACAGTTAAATTGTCAACAAAAAAATGAATTTTTAAACAAATGGTTGAATTTTCTATCAAAAAGATGAATTTCAATCAAAAATGTAACAGCTATTACATTTTCAGTGGAAAAAATTAATTTAAAACCAAAAAAAAAAAAAATTCTACCAAAAAAGATACGTTTTCACACCAAAAAGATGAACTTCTAACAAAAGATTGCAATTTGTAAAAAAAAAAAGATTGTTCTTCAACAGAGAAGAAAAAATTAATTCAAAATCTAGAATTTTTAATCCAAAAAGCCAAATTTTCCACAAAACTGATGAATTGTCGATCTAAAAAAATTTTTCAACCAAATCATTATGTTTAAAAGGAAATAGTTGAATTTTCAAATAATAATATAAATTTTCAACCAAAAACGGAATTATTAAATTGTGAGTTAAAAAAATTAATTTCCTACAACAAAAAAAAACGATTTTTCAAGAAAATAATTACATTAACCAAAAAATAAATAAATGGTCAATTATGATCATGAATCTTTAAACGAAAAAATTAATTTTTAACCGAGTAGTTGAATGATGTACCAAAGAGATGAATTTTCAACCAAAAATGAAATAGTTACATTTTCAGTTAAAAAGATTAATTTTCTATATAAAAAAATTAAGATGGATTTTTTGTCAAAGTAGATAAATTTTCAAACTAAAAAGACGATTTTCTAACAAAATATTCAAATTTTTAATCCAGAAAGATTTTTCATCAATAATGAAGAAAAATTTAATCCTATCTGTAGAATTTTTAATCCAAAAAGGCAAATTTTCTACAAAAATGAAAAATTATCTGCTTAAAAAACAAATTTTCCACCAAAAAATTAAATTTTCAAACAAGGAGATGAATTTTCAACCAAAAATATAAATTTGTAGCGAAACATGCAATAGTTGATATTTTATCCCAAAACGATTTTAATTTTAAATAAAAAAAGTGGAATCCTCAACTAAAACAGATTTTCAAGCAAAAAAAAAAATTTCAGCTAATAACAAAAAAATTAATTCAAAATGTTGAATTTTGAAGCCAAAAAGTCGAATTTGTAACAAAGCGGTTGACTTTTGGACCAAAAAGACTAGCTTTTAAACAAAATTGTTGAATTTTCAACTAAATAATATTATTTTTAACCAAAAAATATAAATTCTCTACACAAAATAAAATATGAGACTTTTAAAGCAAAAAGAATTAACATTATTAATTAATTAATTAATTAAGGAATTTCGATCATTTATAGACTAATACTTTTTAAATAGTAGGTTAGAAAACTGGAAATTTTTCTTAGAAAAAGAAGTTAGTTTTCCTCTCCTATTTTGTCCTATCTTATTTTATTCTGTTCCATCCTATCCTACCCTAGCGTACCGCTAGGGCTTATTTTCATCCTTTTTCACATTTATTCACAATTTCACATATAACTCAATACTCTTTTCATATTTTTATGAAATTATATTTATTTTCTTGTATTTATTCATGTCTTAAAAAATTACAAATTAAAAGCTGTGTGCGGCAACCCGTCGCACAATATATTGCACGTCGGGTTGCCGCACACAGCTTTTATTTTTTTATTTTTTAGGACATGAATAAGTACAAGTAAATACAAATGTAGAAAAAGAGAAAAAGAGTGTTGAGTTCTATATGAAAAAGATAATGATGAAAAAGGATGAAAATATGCCCTAGCGTTCCGCTAGGGAAAACTTACCAGAAACTTTGAATTCCTCGTGAAATAAATTATAAAAAATTCTCTCTCGATTACAGTCGACCGATTCGGGTGGAGAACTTTGCAGAGCATTATCGAATAATGTCAGCGGATTCAGACTTCCGGTTTTCGGAAGAATTTGAAGAGCTGAAGTGCGTGGGAAGGGATCAAGCCTGCAGTGCTGCAGATTTGCCCTGCAACCGACCAAAGAATCGTTTTACGAATATTTTACCCTACGACCACAGCAGATTCAAATTACAGCCTGTGGATGACGAGGAGGGATCAGATTACATCAACGCCAATTATGTTCCTGTAAGTTTGCTTAAAAAATAAGAAGTATAAAGTCAAGTAACGAGCGAGATTTAACTAAGGGGATTTAACTAAGGAGATTTAACTAAAGAGATTTAACTAAAGAGATTTAACTAAAGAGATTTAACTAAGGAGTTTTAACTATTTTTCAGGGTCACAATTCTCCGAGAGAGTTTATAGTAACCCAGGGTCCTCTGCACTCGACAAGAGACGATTTCTGGAGGATGGTGTGGGAAAGCAACAGTCGAGCAATTGTTATGTTGACTCGCTGTATCGAAAAGGGGAGGGAGAAATGCGACCATTATTGGCCGGTGGACACACTTCCGGTTTATTACGGAGACATTTGTGTGACAATTTTAAATGATTCTCATTATCCCGACTGGAGTATCACTGAATTTATGCTCTGCAGGGTGAGTTGTTTATGTGAAAAATTATTTTTTAAGGCTGATGGGGCGATGTGAATTTTGTTTGAATTCTCCCTAGCGTATCTCGTTCACTGGATCCGCTAGGGCATATTTTCGTCCTTTTTCACATACAACTGAACGCAATATTGTGTGAAATTTTTTTTTTAATCCAACTATTGTGTCGATTATTTCTTGTTGTTGCAAATTAATTTTGTTAACTAAAAATGTAACTATTATCTTCTTCAGTATAAAATTCAACTATTTGTATTTTGTTGAAACTTTGTCTTTTGTGGTGGAGTATTAATCTTCTTGGTGACTAATTCATCTTTTCAGTTGAAAATTAATTTCTTTCATGGAAAATTCAACTATTAGGTTGAAAATTCCTTCGAAAATTTTTTATTTGGTTGAAAATTCATGTATTTTGTTAAAAATCAATCTTTTTGGTAGAAAACTAATCTTTTTGGTTAAAAATTTATTTCTTCAATTGAAAATTATTTTTTTTTTTAATAGAAAATTAATTTTTTAAACTGAAAATTTAACTATTTTGATGAAGATTCATTTTTGTTGTTGCAGAAAATTCATCTTTTGTGTTGAAAATTCAACTATTGGGTCAAAAATTAATTTTGTTGGTTGAGCATTTATTATTTTAGTTAAAACTTAATTTCTTTGATTAAAAATCTAACTATTCTGTTGAAAATTCCGTTTACTTGTTGAAAATTAATTACTTTTTGTTCAAAATTGATATTCTTGAGTAAATCTCGGTTTTCAAAAATAATTATTTAAATTTAAATAATACAATGAAAATATTGAAAAATGGAAATTTATCACCTATTGCAAAAATACAACTTTTGATTGATATTTAACAATAAATTTACTTTTGCTCATCCTAAATATAAATTTTAATTCTAATTTGGCAACATTCTTTCCTTTGAGTTTTTCAAATTACCCTGTACAACAATGCTTTCAAAATTTTCATGACACACCTATTTTTTAGAGGAGCATTTTTTAACACATGAATAAATACAAATACATAAATAGAAATGGGTAAAAAGAAAAAGAGACTGTTGAGTTTCATGCGAAATTGTGAATAAATGTGAAAAAGTATAAAAATTTGCCCTAGCGTCTCAGTGAACTGAATAGTCACTATGTGGTTGACGCGGTCCGCTAGGGAAAATGCAACAATTTGGTGCAAAGTATAAATATTTTGTTGAAAGTTTAATTATTTTGTTGAAAATTAAACAATTCAGTTGAAAAATCATCCCTAGCGGACATGTCGAATGGAACGTTTACACAATTGCGTGACCGTAAAATGACCACACAGTAACCGTTCCTTTCACGCTGTACGCTAGGGAAAATTCAACAATTTGGTTCAAAGTACAAATATTTCTTTAAAAGTTTAATTATTTTGTTGAAAATTAAACTATTTAGTTGAAAATTTATCTGCTTTTGTCAAACATTCAGCTGGCTCTAGCGGACCTGTTGAATAGAACGCTTACACAATAGCGTGACCTTAAAGTGACCACACAGTAACCATTATATTCACCCTGTACGCTAGGGAAAAATCAACAATTTGGTTCAAAGTACAAATATTTGGTTGAATGTTTAATTATTTTGTGGAAAATTAAATTATATAGTTGTCAATTAAAGTATTTAGTTGAAAATTCATCTTCTTTAATCAAAAATTCAAGTGTCCCTAGCGGACCTCTTGAATGGAACGTTTAAAAAATTGCGTGACCAAAAAGGGACCACACAGTAACCGTCCTGTTCACGCTGTACGCTAGGGAAAATTTAATAACTTGGTTCAAAGTACAAATATTTTGTTGAAATTTTAATTATTTTGTTGAAAATGAAACAATTTAGTTGAAAATTAAACTGTTTAGTTGAAAATGAAACTATTTAGTTAAAAATCAAACTATTTAGTTGAAAATTAAACTACTTATTTGAAAATTAAACTATTTAGTTGAAAATTCATCTTCTTTGGTCAAAAATTCAACTGTCCCTAGCGGACCTCTTGAATGGAACGTTTACACAATTGCGTGACCAAAAAGGGACCACACAGTAACCGTTCTGTTCACGCTGTACGCTAGGGAAAATTCAACAATTTGGTTCAAAGTACAAATATTTGGTTGAAAGTTTAATTATTTTGTTGAAAATTAAACTATATAGTTGAAAATTAAACTATTTAGTCGAAATTCAAATTATTTTGTTGAAAATTCATCTTCGTTGGTCAAAAATTCAACTGTCCCTAGCGGACCTCTTGAATGGAACGTTTACACAATAGCGTGATCAAAAAACGACCACACAGTAACCGTTCTGTTGACGCTGTACGCTAGGGAAAATTTAAGAGTTTGGTTCAAAGTACAAGTATTTTTCGAGAGTTTCATTATTTTGTTGAAAATTAAACTATTTAGTTGAAAATTAAACTATTTCGTTGAAAATGAAACTATTCAGTTGAAAATTAAACTATTTAGTTGAAAATTAAACTACTTAGTTAAAAATTGAACTATTTAGTTGAAAATTAAACTGTTTAGTTGGCAATTCATCATCTTCGGTCAAAAAATCAACTGTCCCTGGCGGACCTCATGAGTGTAACGTTTACACAATTGCGTGACCTAAAAGGGACCACACAGTAATCGTTCTGTTTACGCTGTACGCTAGGGAAAATTCAACAATTGGGTTCAAAGCACAAATATTTTGTTGAAAGTTTAATTATTTTGTTAAAAATTAAACTATTTAGTGGAAAATTAAACTGTTTAGTTTGAAAATCAAACTATTTAGTTGAAAATTCATCTTCTCTGGTCAAAAATTCAACTGTCCCTAGGGGACCTCTTGAATGGAACATTCACATAATTACGTCACCAAAAAGGGATCACACAGTAACCATTCCGTTCACGGTGTACGCTAGGGCAAATTCAACAATTTGGTTGAAAATACAACTATTTTCTCGAAAATTTAATTATTTTTGTTTTGAAAATGAAGTTCTGCGGCCACCCTGATATCATAGATGATAAAACAACTTTTTTTCTTTTTTTCTTCCATTTTTAGGGAGATTCGAAGAGAGTAATCCAGCACTTCCATTTCACGACGTGGCCAGATTTTGGAGTACCTAGTCCACCTCAAACCCTGGCGAGGTTTGTCCGGGCCTTCCGGGAACGAGTCCGTCCCGATCAGAGGCCAATAGTGGTCCACTGTAGTGCCGGGGTTGGACGAAGTGGTACTTTTATCACCTTGGATAGGATATTACAACAAATTCTAGTATCGGATTATGTCGACATTTTTGGCATCGTCTGTGCCATGAGAAAAGAGAGAGTTTGGATGGTCCAAACCGAACAGCAATATATTTGCATTCATCAGTGTCTTCTAGCCGTACTGGAGGGCCAGGACACAACTGGACCGCCTCGAGAAATTCACGACAATCAGGGTTTCGAGGGTGAGCACTTTTTTTTATTCCCGAATTTATTTTTTAGTTCGGCAGTACCATGCCGGACTGAAAGGAAAACTAAATGTTCCTTAGCCCTAGCGTCTGCCGGGGTAATTATGGATCATTCTACTCCATAGAATTTTTTGTGAGAGATTTTGCTATATAATATCATCAATCGCGTGCCTGTAGTTTTTCTATTCGAGGCGGTAAATAATTTTTAATACAAAATTAAAAAGCTGTGTGCGGCGACCCGACGTGCAAAATATTGAGCGTCGCGTTGCCGCACACAGATTTCAAACTGTAATTTTTTAACACATGAATAAATACAAATACATAAATAAAAATTTGTAAAAATATAAAGTAAATAAACGTGAAAAGGGATAAAAAACAGGTCCTAGCGGATCCAGTCCGCTAGGGAAAATGTAAGAATTTGGTTCAAAATACAAATAATTTGTTGAAAGTTTAATTATCTGGTTAGAAATTTCGAAAGCTATTTATTTGTTAAAAAATTTTTAAAACTCGAATTCGAACTAATGTTAGATTCCAAGATATGAGAACAAGAAAATGAGCATCATCGGTTTGCTTTTAAAATTATATAAATACAATCATACTAAGATTCTTGAGAAATTGGAAAAGAAATTGAAAATTTCAGATATGTCGAAAAAAATCTAGAAAATTTGAGACATTTGTATATTTTACAGGATTTTAGAAAATAATAGGAAAAATTCTAGTCAGTTTAAAAGATTTTTAGGACTTTAAAAATTTTTAAAGATATTTAAAAATATTTTATAAATTATCAGACTCGAATTTTTCTTAACATTTTTAAAAATCTTTTAAATTAAAAAATTTCCTTACAATGTTCTAGATTTTTTTTCAACATTTTTGAAAGTCATTTAGGTTGTTTTGAAAACTTAAAATTTGTTTAAAAGTTCATTTTTGGATATAAAAAATCATTGACAATTTTTCCAGAGATTTTGCGAAAATTTTGGTATGCTCTTGGAACCTTTCAACATTTTTAAGAAGCTTCTAATTTTTCCAGATCTCTAAATATCTACATTTTGTTTACCATTTTTTAAAATCTTTTCAGATTTTAAGTTATTTCTGAATTTTTTCAAAACTTCTAAACCTTAAAATTATCTTTTCAAATGATTTGAATTTTTTAGTCGAGTTTTTCAATTTTCTTTTTAATTTTCCAAAACTAAAACTATCACCTTCAAACTAATTTTTTTTTTTAAAAAACAATTTAATTTGCCTAGGAATCATAAGAACATTTTTTCATTCTCTTGAAATCTTTTAAAATTCTCAAAATCTTCTCAAATTCTTTTCGAAGTCATCCAAAATATTTTTACAAAAATTAAAAAATTTTAAATTTTGTTTATAAAAATATTTAAATTCTTTAACTTTTAATTATTTTTAAATATTTTAAAAACTTATAAATCTTACAAGTATCTTTTCAAATGATTTGAATTTGTTAGTCGAATTTTTCCATTTTTTTTTAATTTTCCAAAATTAAAGCAATCACCTTCAAAATAATTTTTTTAAATAAAAAAATTTAATTTGCCTAGGAATCATAAGAAAATTTTTTCATTTACTTGAAATATTTTAAAATTCTTTTTGAAATCATCCAAAATATTTTTACAGAAATTAAAAATTTTGTTTACAAATTGTTTGAATTCTTCTTAAATTTTAAATTATTTTTAAATATTTTCAAAATTTCGAAACCTTCCAGATGTGGAGAACAATGTCAGGCCTCGAGTGTGCAACGGAGACTGCTGTCCGAAAATCGTAGTTCCAGAAAATTTGGCACTTTTCGTTTCGGACAATTTACTCCATCTTCCTTGGAGCGTTCGGAAGGGCAGGGTCGCGGCCAACACCGTTAGAACGACAAAGATGGTAATGCAGCACTCTCAGGGCCGCCTTATGTCTGTAGATATACGTCGTTTCTGCGTGGGTGAGACACCCCGATAGTTTGTGTTCCAGGTATTCAGCGTGTGCATGACACGCTCTGCATCTATCGCTTGGAACTTCTTTACATCAGATGCGGTCACGGTATGCTTAGGTGGAAATGACACTGTCCTAGCATGCGAAAATAGAACCCTCTGTACCTGAAATTAGCCCTGAGGATCTGAGAAAAGCAAAAGTTTGCTCCCTCGACAAAGACTGTTTCTTTTTGCATTTTTGTGAATGTTTTTGTGCATTTTTTTGTCGAGTAGCTATTAGTGGAATGTTGCAAACTCTTCTTTCTTCACTTCGGCTTTTAGAAGTGAAGCATCTAGATGGAGTAATGCATTTCCCTCACTTCCGATGTGAAAATTCAGGCCAAGGGTCTCGGCCGCTTGCACCGCGGCTTTGTAAAGGAACGCTCCTTTACCAATCATCTTGTGCTTCCTGACCATTTCTAGAAGAGGATCTCTACCAGTGGCAACGATATAAGCTGTACTCAAAAAAATTTGATTACGAAGACACTGGAGATTCAGAAGTCCCCGTCCGTCTTGTCGGCGTGAAATGTATAATCGCGGAACTGATAAATTTATATGCAAGCTTTTATGCATATGCATGATCTTACGTGTGGTGACATCAAGGGCCTCAAGGTCGTTCTTCGTCCATTGAACCACCCCAAACGAGTAGAGAAGAACCGGGATGGCAAGCATGTTAGTCGCAGATACCTTGTTCAACGCCGACAGACTGGATGACAAGCTCAGGGTCCTTGGGAACGCCAACAATCTTTCCTTTCTTCACATGAATTTTGGCACATATATCCAATCCAAAGTCCATCCCAGTCTCTCCTGTGTACTTCTTGACGATATTTATGGCAGTTTGAAGTTTGCTCTTACCAGAGGCATTGATCTTCATGTCATCCATATAAAATACATTAGTGACCTTATGCTCGCGCTCGTTAGTGTCGCCACCGAGGTATCCAGAAGAATTTCGTACTTTGAGAGATAGAGGCAGAAGTTTGATTCAAAAAAGCAAAGGGCTCATGGTATCGCCCTGAAAGGCGCTCCTCTGGAAGGTGACGTTGTTTTTTGTCACACGATAATTTCCAGATGAGATATTAAATCTAGTTTTCCAAAGAGGCATCAATCTCTCTATGCATCTCATTATGTGTGGATGCACCTTCAAGCTTTCCAACAGACAGAGGATAAGTGTTTGAGAGGTTGAATCGAAAGCTTTCCGGTAGTCAATCCGTGAAGACCTTATACAGTGCGTTCAAACAAGTTATTGGCCTGGAATTCTCTGGTTTGGACAAGTTTCCTTTTTTTGATAGGAGTATAGTGCGTCGTAACACCAGCCACTGCGGAATGGGCGTCTCCGACTTCAAATATGAGGTGAATATGCGGGCCAATGTTTGATGTGTAGAAGTAAATTTCTTTTATCAGAAGTTCTTGATACAATCTAGTCTAAATTCGATAGAGCTGGAAAGATTTAGTGAATATTTTCCCTTCATATCCTTCAAAGAAATGACAATTTTTGGGAAAATCAAAGTTATTGCTCCTCTGATTATTGAAGTTGTTCTCAGGCTTCGAATTATGATTATAACATCCCCCTGAATCTACCCACGCAGAAAAACTAAATTTTCTGGGGCTTGAAAAATTCGGTAATGATTTTCCCTTCTTATCCTTCGGAAAAGTCACAATTTGTCGGAAAAGTCGATGTCATTGCTCCTCTGATTTTTTCAGGTGGTCCTCAGGCTATTGATTTTCATTCGAACACCTTCAACCCATCCAAGCGGTATAACTAAACTCTATTGATCTGGACAGATTCGGTGAATGTTTACCCCTCACATCCGTCGGAAAGATGACAATTTATCGGGAAAAATCAAAATGATTGCTTCTCTTATTTTTTGAGGTGGTTCTCATGCTATGGTTTGTCATTGTAACACCCCGTCCCCCTCAACCCAGTCACGCAATACAAATAAAATCTATACAGCTGGAAAGATTCGGTGAATATTTACACATCACATCCGCCGGAAAATTACAATTTTTCGGACCAATTAAAATTATTGCTCCTCTGATTTGCTTAGGTGATCCTCAGGCAAAGGATTTTCATCTTAATACCCGCCCCCCTCAACACACCTACGCAGTAGAACTTAATTCTGTAGAGCTGGAAAGATTCTGTGAATTTTTACCCTTCACATCCGCCGGAAAAATGACAATTTTTTGTAAAAATCAAAATTATTGCTTCTCTGACTTTTTCAGATAGTTTTCTGGCTATAAGTTATCATTCTAGAACTCCCCTGAACCCACCCACGCAGTAAAAATAAATTCTGTATAGCTGGAAAGATTCGGGGAATATTTATTCATCTTACTGTTCGCAAATGGAGAAAAATACCCAAATAATCATCTTTACTGACACCCTCATTTTTTAAGGTGGTCCTCAGATCATAGTTTTTCATTCTAAAACTCCTTCCCCCTCCCACCCGTAACCCACCTACGCAGTACAACTAAATTCTATACAGTTGGAAAGATTTGGTGAATATTTTCTCTTCTTATCCTTTTGAAAAAGATCATTTTCTGAGAATATTCAAAGTTATTGCCTGTCTGATTTTTTGAGGTGGTCCTCAGGCTATGGATTGCCATTCTAGCAGCCTCCCGAACCCATCCACGTAGTAAATCTAAATTCTCTCTGGCTGGACAGATTCAGTGAATATTTTCCATTCTTATACTTCAGAAAAATTCAACTATCTCGGAAAAGTCGATTTTATTGTTTCTATGACTTTTCTAAATGGTCCTGAGGCTATAGATTGTCATTCCAACACCCTCCCTCAACCCATCCACGCAGTAGAACTCAATTTTATAGAACTGGAAAGATTTAATTCATATTTTCCCTTCTTACCCTTCGGAAAAATGACGATTTTTCGGAAAAATTAAAGTTTTTGCTGCTCTGATTTTTTGAGGTGGTTCTGAGGCTACCCACGCTGTAATGCAAGATTTTTCGAGCTGGAAAGATTCAGTGAATATTTTCCTTTCTCATACTTCCAAAAAATGACACTATTTCGGAAAAATCGAAGTTATTGCTCCTCTGATTTTTTAAAGTTGTTCTCAGGCTACGAATTATCATTATAACACCCTCCTGAACCAACACACACAGTGAAACTAAATTCTCTGTAGCTGGAAAAATTCGGTAATAATTTTCCCTTCTTATCCTTCGGAAAAATGACAATTAGTCGGAAAAGTCGATGATATTGCTCCTCTGATTTTTTCAGGATGTCCTCAGGCTATGAATTTTCATTCTAACACTCTCCCCTCAACTCGCCCAAGCTGTAGAATTGAATTCTATAGAGCTGGAAAGATTCGGTTAATTTTTACCCTCCACATCCGCCGAAAAAATGACAATTTTTCGGAAAAATCTAAATTATTGCTCCTCTGATTTTTTGAGATGGTTCTTAGGCTACGGATTATCATTCTAGCACTTTTTTGAATTCGCCCACGTAGTAAAAAAAATTCTGTAGGGGTGGAAAGACTCAGTGAGTATTTTCTAGTTTTATTCTCAGGCTATGAATTGTCATTCTAACACCCTTCTGAACCAACCCACGCAGTGAAACTAAATTCTCTGGAGCTGGATGATTTTACGCATGATTTTCCAGAATAATTTCCGGACGCGAGTTATTAAAGTAGTTTCTGGTTATTATAAATTATGCCCTAATTGTTTAATAATGAGGAAAGGCATATTGTGTATTCATAATATATTATAATAACTTTTTCGCCTTACACGTACTGAAAACCGGTAAAAAATGTACTAAAAGCAGCCGTTAACATGATTTTGTTATAAGCAATTCATTGTTGATTAACCAGTCAGTATTATTTATTCACTTTAACTTCCTTCCTCTATCTTTGATCGGAAGATAAGCAGGAAACGAGGTATTTTCAAAAACCCCAATTTTTATGATTTTAGTATAAAAATGCAGAAAAGAGGGTTTTTGAAAGGTCACAAATTACAAACTAACAGGACTAGAATGTCGCTTTTTTGTTCCCGCAGAATTTTGTGCACTTGATTTCATCCTCTGGCATCACTATTGTACTTTTGCCCATAGAACGCCCTGTTTCGAGAAAACTCTGCAGGGGGAAATCGCCCGGACGAATAAGTCAAAAGTAGTACACTTTGAGATGTCATAACTTTTAACTTATTACAGCTAGGACTTTGACCTTTTCGGCAAATGAAAGATAAACACTTGAATCTTCACTCATCTGTAGAGCGTTTTTTTCATAAAACATCAGGTAATATGATACACACAAAGCTACAAAGTAGTGAATTTTCGATGAAATTCGAACAAAAGGGGTCTTTTGAAATGATTATATCTCGCAACCTATTGGAGAAAGATAGTTTGTCCTTTTTGGATTTATTTGGATTTTTGAATTTAGACCATATTTTGTACAACGCAATGGAAAAAGTCCATGCATGCAAATGTGAATTTTGATAATTCTTTAAAAAGAGAACGCCTTCCGGGGTATTTTTTTTAAACCCCTACAAATTTTTAGACGTCATTCACGACCCCGTCTAGAAGATATTTTATGAAAATATCGTGTCTGGGAGTACTTCGGGGAAAAAAGCAGTTGCCTGGACTAGCGGCTTACATAAATATCTACAGACACATGCTTTATTGATTTAAAATTGACACCATATGGATTTTGATAATTTTTTATTTAAATACTAAAAATTGAAAGGCTTTAAAAGTTTGAGAGACATAAACTTCTTTATATATTTTGAACTTATTTCATTTCACGCGTCTGATTCGGACGGTTTTTGCTTCCTCATAGAGGAAGCTTTATAATGCTAAAATTTTCCAAAATTTTTTAATTCATTTGACACATTTAGGCTGATATTATTTTTGTTCATAAATGGCTGATACATACAACGAATTTCACAACCTACCCTTGCGTTATTGAAATCCAACCACAAGATTGATATAATTTGTCATTGTTTGGAGTTAACCTTACAACTTTAAGAACACCCGTTAACTAATCCATCTTCAACATCTATATTAGTTATTATTATATATTTTATTTCACATTTAAAAATTAATTTATGTGGCAAACCCTCATATTAAACTCGATTTTTCCTTTTCATAATTTTTTTGCTTCATTGTATATATCAACAAATTCATTTTCAGTATACAATCTAATAACTTCATTTGGAACAGCATAATTATTTGCGATTCTAGATGAAATTAATGATATACTTTCTGTAGATATTTCTCCATTTGCTAAGTTATTTGAAGATTTAGAAAACAATTTTTCATAATGTTGTCTCATAATTTCTGTTAGTTCAAAAAATTCAAAATTCTTCCCAAAGTTTATTTTGTGCTCAAATGATTAACATGGAACTGTTATGTTCAGAATATACAGGTATGTCCATTACAGGGGGTAATTGATGCAAATCACCCATGAATATTATGGAAACACCACCATTTATCCATAACTTATAAAAAAATGTATTCATTATTAACAAGAGGTACAGTTATCCTACCTTTTTTTAGTGTTTTTATATTGATCATCAAAAACTTTACCATGATTAGATTTTTCAAAAATATCAACCTTAAAGTCATCAATATGCAATTTATTTTTAAATTAATCATCATTGTGATCGTCACTTCCAACATTTGCTTCTGCTTCAGCCACAGATTTTGTAATTTCATCATCGAAAGTTATTTCCTAAAAATTCAAAAAGACAAACGCGGTCTCACTCTCCCTTTTTATTATTGACATGTGGACGACACCATTTTATGTGTCAAAAAAGATCATATTAATTTAATCATCGACACATTCAATTAATTTAACGGAAAGTTACAATTTACATTTGAGATAGAAGAAAACAATAACATTAATTTCTTTGATATACCCTTAATAAAATAAAATAATAAAATTATCACCAATTGGTATCAAAAGTCAAATTTATCAGGTAGGACGGTTAATTTTCTTTCAGGTCACCCCAAACACGTAAAAAAATATATTCAACTTGGTTGACAGAGCAATAAAGTTATCACACAAGAAATTTCATACAAAAAATTAGAAAATTAGAACTAAATTATTTCAGAACAATGATTAATAGATCAAATTTATTGATAAACAAATAAAGATCCCAAAACAAAAAATAAAATACTTACCTGATCAAAACAATTCTGCTCGAAAACAGTTATTGGCCCGTCAACCAAAAGTTTGCTTACCATACATAAAAAAGTTTTTTGATCAAACTTCTCATATATTTAAAAAGTTTAATATAACTGTAATACCTTTGATAAAACCTTCTTTGTCATGCATAGTTAAGCTAGGTAAAGATGTGTCAACAAAATTGGATCAAACTAATGTTGTTAATAAAATTGCTTGTAAAAATTGTCCTGTTTGTTATGTGGGTGAAACTAAAGAATGTTGGAAGTAAGTATAAAAGAACTTAAAAATAACAAAAAAAGGGAATTTGTTCTCAATGCACATTGTAGTTCTCATAATCCCGAATTTAATTGTAAAAATACAACAATTCTTTATTTTGAAGCTAATTATAAAAAAAGATTAATCTCTGAAATGTTACATATTAAGATCAAAAACAATAGCATTAACAAAAAAGATTATATTTATACATTAAGTCACAGGTACGATCCGGCTTTTGTATACCAGAAAATTTGTTTTAATTATAGCGTACACAAGTCACAGGATCATCGCGAACTAATTTTGTTTTTGTATCCAAATCAAGCAGTAATTCGTCATTATTACTACTTTTTTGACCAAACTTCAGTTTATATAACATTTAAGTAGTTCTGGAGATTCCTTTTTATCAGCAGGAAAGATAATAAAAAATGTTGGGATTCCGCCAAAATATAGTAACGAAAATATTCTCTTTGTTTATTTTCATAATAAGCAGGTGTTCCCCTAACCTGTTTTAGAAATCTCAAACCGTCATAATGTTTTATAATTTCATTGAGGAATTTTACATCTTTAGCTTCTTTCGCCCTTATTGAATTTTGTGTCTTGTGTGTTCTTAAACACATGTTAAGATTTAAAATGACAAAGTTAGATTTTTTTATCGGCCATGTATAAAACATTTATAGGAATGCAAGCTCTTCTACCCGTACATCGACATAATGATTTGACGCGATCAGAATATGAAAATTTTCCTCAGGGATCCACAGGAAAACCACCATAAATTGGAGGTTGGGACATTTCATCGATATTTTTTATAACATGCCATTGAAGAGGAAATTTTCCTTGTCACGTTGCCATCTCAATTATTTGATTACATAGTCTCACAACGAAAAATTTCTGGCCTGGTAGTCAGACCATGTTTATTATATGTTTTTGAAGTCGCTGAAATCGAATCCGAAGTCCATTTTGCCCCATCAATTCAGGTTTTTTTTGGTCGCTGAAAGCGAGCCCAAAGTCCTTATCACCTCATCATATTAGGTTTTTGACATAACCTTAAAAAATCTCATAATCATAAAATTAGCCCGTTATACATAATATATTGAACCTGATAATCTCTTAACCTCATAACAATTCGACCCCTTCAACCCTTGATCTCATAACGTCTTTACCCTCTAACCTAAAATTCCAATAACCATATAACCTTAAAATTAAAAATACCGAATAATAAATGACAGGTAGAAAGAACTTTAGTCATTCTCTTTTTTTGAACTAGAACAGGGCTAATTGGGCTCGGATTGCAATATTTTTTTAAGGTTATGTCAGAAACTTTACATGATGGGGTGAAATGGACTTCGGATTCGGTATCAGTGACCCCAAAAACATACAGGAAAAATAGCCTGGCCCCGATGCCAGAATTATTTCTTATTTTTGTGTGGTTGTGAAGACATTTTGGGGTTATGTCAAAAACCTGACGCGATGGGGTAAAATGGACTTTGGATTCGGTTACAGCGAATCCAAAACCATATAATAAACATGGTCGGACCCCAAGGCCAGAATTTTTTTTTGTCTGGCTGTGTTATTAATAATTTTATTTCCGTCAACAATTAAGATTTGTTCATTATTCCCAAAATTATGATCTATTTCATCTTCTTAAATATAATAATTAATTTTTCAATTTTAGAAATAGTTACTTCATCGCGAGGATTGACAATAAAATTTACTTCATTTTCACAAGATTTATTGAAACGTTTAAAAAAATCTTCATCAATTTTTATATCATTTTCTATGTATAAAGGTGTATTTTTCAAATATTAAAGAGCTTTTCAAATCTTTGATGGTTTAATAGTTTCAAACATATATAATGCGATGTATAGTCTTCGCGTCTTTTAAGTATGATTTAAATAGTCGATAATTGATCGAATCATCGAGAAAGAATATTAATCATTTCATTAATTTCAACTTTTATGTCAACAGCACTTCCTACTGAAGGCAATTGTAAATTTAATGGATAAGGTAATGAAGGTATTATTGGTAGAAACGTTAGAATTGGTCAAACTAGACGCTGTTCGACTTGTGACAAGTTTTTTAAAACTTCCGAGATGTCATAACATTTAAGATTTGAATTTGCCGCCATTTTTGGTACTTCACCTTTCATAATCTATTTTTTACGAGTTTTACATAGAAAGTTGGAATCATTATTGATAATTAATATCATGAATTGATCAACGTTAATTCTTTTTTCGAATAGAATACTTTTATTATTTTCTTCCTTCCAGTTAACCACAGATTTGAGAAAAAAGAAATTATCATAACAAAAACATGCTATGTCTTTTATTGTTTTACAATTATATAGTTGATCAATTCCCTGATATAATCTATTCTTTATTTCTTCATTCTTTGAAAATGACTGATCTTTCCTTAAACGTTTATTCCCTTCCATATTTTCAATGTATTCTCTATCTTTGTACTTTTCATCTAACCTTGAAATCTTGCTTCTTTTCCCATTTTCCATTTTTTCTCTATCTTTGTACTCTTCATATAATCTTAAAATTTTATTGAGTTTTTTATTTTCAATTTGTTCTCTCTGTTTATATTCTTCATCTGACCTTAATTTACTGTTATAGGATAAATTATTTTCCAACTCTGAAAAATATAAATTTTTTATTTTCTCTCTTCTGTTACGTCCTCAATAATCAAATAATAATTATTACTTGAAATCAACGAATGAATAAATGATTCTCCTTATTCTTCCCTAATTTCCTCGTTTGTCTGAATAGATAACCTATTCAAATGGGACGAGGATGCCAATGATAATACTAAACAAGGTTGGTTATATAATTATTTATTGAAAAGAAACAAGTTGAAGCGAACAACAGTAGTAGGGCTATATGGACACTATGCCGCATACTGACCGAGCAGGTTGTATTGCATGCTAAGTTACCGGCAGTCAATAATTGGCCTCGGTCGGTAATGCAGATTCCCAATGTGCCAATAGATAACGCCACTGTAGCAAGTCACCGACAGTCGACATTACCATCAGTCGGTAATGTAGATTCCTAATCTGCCAAAAGATGCTGCCTTGGAATTCCCTCAACTTTATACAATGTTAAAGACTGATGAAACGCCTTAACCACCATTTTTTTAAATATCATGATACTAAAAGTGGTGAAACTATCACCTCTTCTATTATTTCTAATTTAATGTATCAATAAATCCTTTTTGAATACTTTTTCCTATTTTCTCATTTTCAATATTCGTGCGCTTTATCGTACCCGCCAACAGCGCCACTAGCGTGCAAGTGATGACTTTAAAAAGTGTTCACATGTGTATCCGGTCTATGCTAATCAGATCAAAGTTAGAATGACGCTGACAGACCACGTTTTCGTTTCAATGTTAGTTTGAATTTTCGCTTTCGTTTTCATCAGGAAAAAGCAGCAATGGATGCAAGAAAAGCAGAGGTAAGTTTAAAAATAATTATTTTACTATTATTATTATTAAGTTTTACATATAATAATTTAAAATTTAAATTACGTACAGATAACTACTTTTTAGACATGTTTTACATATAATAAATTTAAAATTTGAATGAGGTACAGATAACCTCTTTTTTGATCATGTTAGGTATATAATAAATTAATTCATTTCATTCTTTTTGTTTTCTATAGTAAATTAATACTAATTCGTTTGCACAGATTGAGCAAAAGCTGCAGCAGCTTGATGAAATTAACCGGAATATTGGCCGGCTAGAAAGAGTTAGCAGAACGCAGGTAGGTTAAGTGAATTTTTTCTCAAGTAAATTTAAATAAACTAGAATTAAATGAAAAAAATGTGAACATGATTTATTCAAAAAATTTTAGATCTAAAATAAATTGAAACAAAGGAATCTGAATAAGCAATTTTTAAGGAAAATAAAATAAATTGAAAAAAAGAAACACACAAACGTAAATTATTCTAAAATATTAAAACTAATCTAAAGGAACCTAAACGCTGACTGAATGAAAAATAAACTGATTTTGATTAAACTACAACTGAATGAAAAATGAACTAAGTCAGAATAATAAAGCTGAATCTTAAATAGGCCAATCCAAAAGAGAATAAAATATCATTTAATGAACAAATATATAAATCTGAAAAAAAACTAGTACATTTTCTAAACCATTTTTTCTTTTCAACAAGAACCTCCAAGATCAACTACACTCAGAGACACACAGCCACGCAACGTTACACGACCACTCAATATCACACATCCACTCGAAATCACACACTCATTCAACTCCACACAACCACTCAACATCACACACACACACACACACACACAATATCATACAACAACTCGAAATCACATATCTACTCAACTCTACACACCCACTCAACATCACAAAATAAATCCGAACAAATTTTATTTATCTAACAGCAACAACAATTCTTAAATCCATTCATTCCAGAATTTACACCTCCATATACATATCCATTCATTAAGTCCTTTCGACGACAAGAGTTTGCTATTGCTAAGCAGTACCGATACTCCAGCATGGGGACATTGTAGAACAAAGGAATTAGAAGATAAGAGAATGGATGCCGATAGTGAATAAATTGTTAATAGGAAATGAGTGCGTGTATAGATTGTAAGCTAACATTGTCAATATATATTAATGGTATTGGAATAAACAGCAACATTATATGTATATAGTTTTATTTATTTTTCAAAAAACCTTACATCTAGTTGATACATAAGTTTAATATTAGTTTGAAGTTAATTTAACTATACGTTCACTATACTTTAACTACAACTTAACTATAGTTTAACTATAACTTAGCTACACTTTTACTATAACTTAACTATATTCTAACTATAACTTAACTTACTTTAGCTATAACTCAACTATACTTTAACAATTTTTTAACTATAACTTACCTCTAGTTTAACTTTAATTTTACTATACTTTAACTATAACTTAACTATACTTCAACTATAACTTAACTATACTTTAATTATAACCTATGAGAATTTTAACTATAACTTAACTATATTTTAACTATTCTTTAACTGTAACTCAACTATACGTTAACTCTAATTTAACTATAGTTTAATGTTAATTTACATGTCTGACTTATCTATCCAACTATTGTGTGAAGAATCAAATCCAAGCCATTTTACATAGTTTTTGTTATCTCGTTTCTTGAGAACCTTCTCTATGAGATGAATGTCAGGGTACTTGACCTTGAGGAGGTCTTCTCGATAGAAGCCACCAGCAATTAGTCTATTGTGATAGCACTTGAGCTTATACGTAACTGGTTTAGTTGAAAAAGGTTTTTCAGTTTTCTCACTCGAACTTTATCATCAACTTTGAATTTTATTCGTCTCATGGTTATTTTCCTTTGTTTATAGAAACATTGCATCAATTCTTGATCATCATCAACGGTGACATCCTTAGGTTTGATACCAGTAGTTCGATGTTTCGTATCATTATATTTGGAAACGAGGGTGTAAAAGGTGTCCACCCACTTATAGTTGCCGTGTAAACTAAATTGAGGCCACATAATGTTCTTGAGTGATCGATTAAATCTTTCAATGATGGATGCTTTAGGATTGCTATACGTTGAAAACAGTTTGATGTTGTTCACGCAGAAAAAAGAAATGTTATGTTTACTTATCAATAAATGTAACGTGTTTTTTGTAACCGTAACAGTAAAAACTGCTCTTAATGAGGGTGTGAAAATGTCAAAATCACTTAGCATTTCGTAAATCTCACAGAGAAGTTAAGGTGAATTAAACGGTAATCCTTTAAAAAATCAAACTTCTATTGCCCAGTATTAAATACTGTAAGATATGTGAAACTCACTGATCCGATCCGCGCAGACCACCGGATAAATTCATAACGTCATCAGCAATGGATGGATTGCATTACCGCATGGCATCACCTAAAAAACACTTATTTTTGACATCTCTGTGACAGTCGTCACATTACTCCATATTCCCACTTAGCAATTTAGGGTTTTTTTAAAATGAATAACACTATTTTGGATAGCACATATTATTCATAGATCGCGTACAGTTGAGAGATTATTGTAGCAAGACGTGTTTGTGTTCCGCGACTGTGACAGCTGAATTGTATGGATATGAGGTCAATGCGAGAGTTTTTTTCTTGTGCGCGCGATGGCACGGACGCGTATCAGAAGTATAATAGCGAAGTGGTTAAGATAGTCGACTTGCGTACTTAGGTTTATGCGTTCGAATCCCCACCCCCCCCCCCGTTGCGTGCGAAATTTTAATTGTATTATAAGCGATGTGACTTACAAATACCAATTAATTATAAATATATCTGACCATATATCTATGAATTAACCGTGTGTTGATTTATCAATTATTTTTTAGCAATATTTTTTCACAATTCATAGTACCGTCTAAACTATAGTCTATATCGTTAACATAAGTCAGATATATTTATATTATCCGTCAAAGTCACATGTTAATTCGTAATTACAGCATCGAAGAACAGTGCAGAATAGCGACTGGATCGGTAAAATCTACCGACCCGCAGGTCAGAACCACTAGAGAATTGGGACTGGTAAATAGAAATGATAGTCATATTCAGTTGCCTATAATTGTAACATTTACTGAGCTGCTGCGTTGTCCACATACGTACTTGGAAGAGCAGTAGATTTAACTTGGTTTTCAGTAAAATATACGGTTCTTTTTTCTGCGTATATGATTGCATTAGGCGCTCAAATTGTGACTTTAAAAATTGTTTGTCCTTATCGGTATGCAATTTCTGGGGGATTCGACCTTGAACGAGTATAGATTTCATTGCAGCAGTAATATCTTTTCCAGTCTTGCTTTTCACTGGAATAGCCCAGACGTATTTGGAAAATATCAATATCACGCATTATCACACGGAGCCGTGAATAATTCCTTCTTGCAGGTTTATGCAGCTCTGTGACTACTGTCAGTTTCTTTGTGTTTATTTTCTAGTGCGTTCAGTCGCGCGTCCAATTGAGCAATGAGTTCAGCGTTGCGAAGTGATAATTCTTTTTCTGTATCGACTTTTAGATTCCTAATTTTATCCTTGATCCTTTCTTCAACAATTTGCATAATAATATGATTATTATCAATTTCATTACGTATAGATGGTGCAACTTGATATAGAGTTCGTATTTCTCTTTGAACAATACGCTGTACATGTCTCTTATTGACTGCGTCGTATTGTTCTTCAACGTCTTCAACATTACAGAGTCTTTTTTTATCAATATCGTAATTATCTTTTGAAGTAACCTTGCAACCAACGCCAGGAGCTCCAGCAGATCCAAGACTTGCTGAAACAGCTCGGTTCAGAGGATGCCCGAACACGTCAATGCTCATTTTAATACTGATGCTATAGTAAACTGAACTCTCCCAATATATGATTTGAGCCTCTCGTAATTCCTCAATTATGGAGATAATTTCACTATTGTGACTAGGATTTGTAGCTGCTTGAGACCCTATGAGCAGTTGAAGACGATCGACTAACTCATTAGGATCATCCCAGTGGATATAGTCTGGCCTTGAATCTTGTCTTACAATCATAAAGTGAGGTATTGAATTCTTACTTCTGATTGATTAACTTTTTAATGACCTACCACTGTTTGATTGATTTGCTAACGATTTACCGTTGGTTGATCGGCTTTTTGTCGACTCTTTATTAGGAAAAAGTTTTTCGATAATATTTGTGTACTTGAAACTTTTGTCTGCACGTATAGGTTCAGAGGAACTATACTTTTTCTTATTGCATTGGTTGCAATAAGAATTTCTTTATAGTTACTAAAATCATCAGGATTCACATAAGCTTCTTCAGGTTTTTGTTTAAACAAAAGTTCTAACAATCCACTGCTTATCAGATAGCGCTTATCACCAATTTTGACATGGTGATTTTCAAAACTTATCGGAGTATCACCAATCATGAGGGATCCATCCTTAAGCTTACGGACTCCATAGATCACATCCAAAAATTGTTTCCTATTGCGATTTAACAAAAAAAGGAACTTTTTTGTTAGATTTTCATAATATGGAGGAGGTTTATCATCATCTTCCTGAACCATAGTTGTATTATGCTCTCGATCATCCCCATCAGCAGTCGTGAAAGATATATCATCATTTTCTTCATCATCATTTTAATCATCTTTTTTCATTTCTTTCTTAAATGCATGCTTGACAGACATGTTTACCAGATTTTTCAGTGGTGTAACTATAGGTTCAAAGGTTTCATTCAATATACATTCAGCAGTTTCTTTTCCTAATTTGAGCATACGATGTATCCGTCGAATTGCATCACTGGCTTTTGCTATTTGACGGAGTACTTCTTTCTCTTTATGAAACATGTTGGTGCTTCGATGTCTCAAACAAAGCTAACTTTATTAAAGTTCAATCTCTTGTATTTATAAAATAACAAAGCAGTCAAATCCTTTTCTATATCTACCCTCATTTAAATTCCTGCCCTCCACGAAAGACCCCATGGAACCTGATAGAATTTGTATGAGGATCTATAAGGTTCAATGAGTTTCAATCTGGCTGCCTTTTAGGAAAACATTTGCGAGATAGAATATCTGCTGGTTTCTAAGGAGAATTTACATATCTGTAACCAATCTGGATTTCCCATTGCAAAATGAAGTGGTTTCTGTTGCGATTTGACAAAGCTGTGTAACCAATTGTGATTTCCAAACTAAAAAAGTGCTGGTTTCTGTCTGGAATTCCAAAATAAATTTTTTGAGATTTCGTAACTTGAAAGTAAACTTTTTTTTTAATTTCATACTCTTGAGTTGAAAATTCAACTGTTTTGTAGAAAATTTGTCTTTTTGGATTGAAAATTTAACAATTTGGTAGAAAATTCAATTATTTTGAAAAAAATTCAACTGTCTGGCAGATTTTTTTTTATTGTGCAATAATTTTTTTTTAATGAAAATGTAACTATTCTATTTTTTATTGAAACTTGATATTTTTCATTTAAAATTGATCTTCTGTAGTTGAAAATTCAACTATTTGGTTTTAAATTAATGTATTTTGAGGAAATCTAGTCTTTTTGGAAGAAAATTATTCTTCATGGTTAAAAATTCATCTTCATGGGCAAAAATGCAATTATGTTGTTGAAATTATATTTTGGCTGAGGATTCAACAATTTTGATGAAAATTCATTTTTTTTTTAAATCAAACTGTTCTTTTACTTTAAATTAATTTTGTTGTTTTTAAAATATCAAGTATTCCATTTTTCGTTAAAAATTTATCTTTTTAGATTAAAAATTCAATTCCTTGGTTGAAAGTTGAACTACTTTCTTGAAAGTTAACGTTTTTATTGAAAATTCAACTTTTTTGTAGAAAATTAGGCTTTTTGGCTTGAAAATTAAACAATTTGGTAGAACATTAAATTATTTGGTACAAAATTAACTGTTTTCTAAAAAGTTAGTTTTTGTTTATTGGGGATTAATTTTCTTTAAAAATACCTTCTTTTTTGTTAAAAATGCAATTGATTTGTTGAAAATTAATCTGTTTAGTTAAGGATTCAACTATTTTCTTTGAAATTCATCGTTTTTGGTTAAATCCAACTGTTTTTTATTTTAAATAAAATATTTTGTTGTTGAAATATCAACCATTGCATTTTTCGATGAAAATTCATCTTTTTAAGTTGAAAATTCAACTCCTTGCTTAAAAGTAGAATTACTTTCTTGAAAAGTTAATTTTTTTTGTTGAACAATCATAATTTTAGTTAAAAATTCGTTTCCTTGTTGTTAAAAATCAATTTTTTTAACTGCAAATTTACCTATTTTGTAGGAAATTCGTGTTTTTGGCTTGAAAGTTCGACAAATTGGTATAAAATTCAACCATTTGGTACAAAATTAAACCATTTTGTAAAAAATTGGTGTTTTTTATTCAAAATTAATTATTTTACATGAAAATTTATCTTTTTCAATTTAAAATGCAACTATTTATTTAAAAACTTTTAGGAACAAAAAATATAAACTAAAAATTAATCAAATAAAATTTTAATGATCACATCCATTGTTCAAACTATTTAGTAGAAAATTCACATTTTTTTTTTTGAAAATTCGCCTTTTTGATACAAGATTAATCTTCTTGTTGGAAAATTCAATTATTTAGTTAAAAATTGATGTAATTTGTTGAAATTTCGTCTTTTAAACAGTAAACATTCAAACGAATTGTTCTTGTTATCACGATTAATAGAGAATATCAGTATTTCGAAAACTTTAAAAGTGATCCCAGGTTTAATTTTAATTCTCGGGTATTTCCCGGTTTTCCCGGTTAGTAGACACCCTGCTTTTTATAAAAAAAATTAATTTAAATGCGAAATACCTTCGTGGAGTGCCGTGCCATTGTCTGAAACTGAATTGAGTGGAACTTTTTCTTTCTTTGTCGTACCAAACTTCTTTGGACAAGGGAGGTTTCATGTAGGGGTTGTAACCCTCTTCCGTTACAATTAAAACTTTGGCTTTGGGATCTCTAGATTTAATTGACCTAAATGCTGAAAATGAGGCGGGACCTCCTCCTATTAACAAGTAAGGGACTTCTGACGGAATTAGGCTAGAATCTAGAGGATTTTTCACTACATCTCTCCTCTTCTTTTCACTCTTTGTATCCTTTTCTGCAAAAAAAAAAAAAACGTAAAAAAGATTTTTACAATAAATTTTTAAACCATATTAAAAAAAAAAGTGAATAAATTACGAAATACGACATAAAATTTTTAATTGAGGTTTGAGAAAAAATGTACAAATATTTCTTTCTTCAATTCTCTACGACTCTTCTAGATAATAAAGATTTCGAATTTTCAAGACTGAACAAAAATCCGGAAAAATAAAATTTCTGACACTAAAATTTCGGAAAAAGAAAAATCCCGAACAGTTTATAATATTACCGAATTATTAAATATCCGACAATGCAAAATTCCTGAATTTAAACAATTGAAGAAAAATTTTCTTGATTATTATTATTTATTTATTTAGCAATCAATAATGAAATACTTAGACAATAAATTTAGAAAATTACACATTAAAAGAAATGTTTTTTTTAATTAAAATATTTCATTATTGTATTTTTAATAAATAAATAATATTTATTGTAACACAATTTTTGTATTTATTTAAATTCGGGAATTTTAGTTTTAAATATTTTATAATTCGGCTTTTAGGAAATTTTCATATTTCTCTTTCAAATATTTTTTTCTCTGGAATTTTAGGGATAATTAAAAAAATCGCAAAATAGAAAATTCCCGACATTATAAAATTGCCGATATAAAAATCCCGAACTGGAAAATTCCCGAAAAATGTATTTTTTTAAATTAATGATATTCTAAATTTAAATAATAATTTAAAAAACATTAAACATCAAACAAAATTGTTACTTGGATCAAAATATTTAATTATTGTTTTTTAATAAATAAATAATATTGATTAAAAAACAATTGTTATAAATTGTTTAAATTCGGGAATTTTATAATTCGGCAATTTTCTGTCGGAAATTTTCATCTTCGGCAATATTATAAACTGTTTTGTTTTATATTCTTGGGACCATTGAAAAATCCCAAAAAATAAAATTCCTAACTCTGTAAAATTCCCGAAAAAGAACATTTTTCCGAAATTATAAAAATGCCGAAATATAAAAATACCGAATTAGAAAATTCCCGGACGGTTAATTTTTATATTAAAGAATTTTAAAATTCTCGATGAATAAAATTCTGGACAAAAAAAATTCCCCAATTTACTTGTTTAAAATACATTACTTAAATATTTAAACAATCATTTTTAAAAAATTACATTAAACCAATTTTCTTTGATCAAAATATGTCATCATTGTATTTTTAATAAATAAATAATACTTATTAAAAAAAATGTATTAATTTTTTTAATTCGGGAATTTAGAAATTCGGTAACATTGTCGACTGTCGTAAATGTTTTTCGGAAATTTTTTAATTCGGCACCATCAATTTTGTAAATCAAAATTTACAAAATAAGTAACTTTATTTCATGATCAAATTTATTTCTAAATGTTTCTAAACATTATTAATAAAACAGAAAATTTTAATTGTAAATGATTTTTTAATATTGGGAAATCAATCTGCTCTTAAAATTTTGCTAGGACATTAGTTAAGAATTTTGAAAAGATTCAAAATGATAAAAAAAATTTCTCAGGGTTCCTGAGAAAATTTAAAATTATTTTTTTATTTGAAAAATGATAAAGAGATTATCTAAAAAGATTTTTACGCATTTCAAGACTCCAGACACTATAAAATTCCCTAAAAAGAAAATATTCGAAATAGAAAATTCCCGAAATTATAAAATTGCCGTCACGGAAATTCTCGAATCTAAAAAATTAAAAAATCGTTTTAATATTAAAGAAATAAAATTTAAAATATTTTCTTTATATAAAAGTATTATTTAGATTCGAGAGTTTAATCATTCGGAAATTTTTTAGTTTCGGATATTTTATAATTTCGATATTATAAATTATCGGGAAAAGTTTCAAGAGAATAACACGATTTTCTTAAGATACCTGGTAAAATTTTTAATGATTTTTGATTTTGAAAAACTAATTTAAAGCGAGAATTTCAAAACATTTCAAAAGATTGCCAAAATTGTTGAAAAAGAATCTAGAAGATTTCAAAGCAATTTTTTTAATCTTGCAGAATTTACCAAAAAATCAGGAATAATTCGAATAATTTTTTAACATTAAACATAATTTAAAATTTGAAAAAATGTAGAACAAAACGTAGATTTTTTTAAGATTTTGAAAAAAATGTAGAATCTTTTCAAGAATTCTGAAAGGTTTCAAGAGAAGAATTTATTTGGTTAAATTCCCGGAAATTGTTTAAATTCATAACTGAATAAAGTCTGGAGAAGTCGTACAGAATAAAAAAATTAAATACATATTTCAAAGTCTTCTCTCAATACTCAATTTCATCAATTATTTTCGGACGTAAAAATGCTTGCATTTTTAAATCTTTTCCATAGTTATTTAACGAAATACGTACTTTTCACTTTCTTCGGAGATTCCAATTTATCTGGTGATAATTGCGAGACCTGAAAATATTATTTATTAAATAATACCTTTTTCAATAATTAAGTTAATAGGGTGGCCGAAAAATTTCATTTTCAAAATTCATTGACATTTCCGAGATTTTTCCCTAATATTTCATTAATAATGTAACAAATGCTCTTTTCAATTTTAAAGAATTAAACATATATCCAGGTGAATTTTAAAGAATTCAGGACAAATTCATTAGGCTTGAAAAAAATTCAAGTTAAATTCAAAAGAATTCAAACAAATTGGAAAAATTAACAAAATACCATTGATTGCCGTAAAATTAGAGTGAATTCGGAGGAAATTCAATCAATTTGATGCATTTCCTAAGAATTCAAGGTGAAAAAAATATCAAGTGAGTTGAAAACAATTCAAAAATATTAAAAAAATTAATTGAATTCATTAAGTTTGAAATGAGTCTAGAAACATTCAAGGGAATTCAGAAGAATCTGATTAAATGTCTAAAAATCCAAGGTATGTTCAAAAGACTTCAGGATGAATTAAATAAAAATTTATTGCAAATTTTTTTAATCCATTGAATTCACTAGAATTGAGAGAATTTAGAAGAATACAAGTGGATTAAAAACATTCAAGAGAATTTCAAAGAATTTAAAAGAATTCAGGATAAATTATTAAGAATTCAGGTTGAATTCCAAATTGATTCAAATGAATTGCAAAAAATATATGAAAATCTCTTCAAATTAAATTCCTTAAAATTATTAAAATCCTTGAAAATCCCTTGAAATTTTTTCAATCTATTGAAAATGCCTTGGAATTTTTTAAATACTCTAAAATATTTCGAATCCTTTGAAATTCCTTCAAACTTTATAAAGTTCTTGAAAATTCCTCACAATTTTTAAAAATACAACAAAATCTTTAAAATTCTCTGGAGTCATTTCAAATTCTTGAAATCTATTAAAAATACCCTAAAATATCTCAAAACCTTTAAAATCTTCTGAAATCCATTGCAATTTTGAAATAACTTCAAATGATTTAAATCTTTTAAAATACCCTAGAATATTTCAAAAGTTGTCAAGCAAATATAATAAATTCAATACTGTGAATAAATTCATTGAAATCCATTCAAATATAAAATTCCATAAAATTCTATGAAATCAGATATTTCCTGAAATCCTAGTAAATTTATTAAAATACCTTCAGAGCTTTTAAAATACCTTAAAATCATTGAAATCCTGGGAAATATTCTAAAATCCCTTAGAATCTTTTCAAATATTATAAAATCTTATGAGTTCTTCTGAAATTCTAAGCAATTTTTTTAAATCCCATGAAAACTTTCTTAAATCCCTTAAAATCATTCATATTCTTGGAAATCCCTTGAATTTTTTTTTTGTTGATAAAATCCATTGAAACTTTATTAAGCTCTTGAAAAATCTTTGAAATTAAAAAAATCTAAAGTCTTTCAAATCCTTTTGAATCACTTCAAATTAATAAAATCTATTAAAAATACTCTTCAAATCCCTTGAAATTTTGTAGAGTTCTTGAAAATTAATTTAAATTTGAAAAAATAGTTTGATGAAATCTTTTTGAATCCCTTGGAATTTGTTAAATCTCTTTAAAATTTCTTGGAATTTTTTTAAATACCCTAAAATTTGATAAATTCGTTGAAATCTCTTCAAATTATTGTAATAATCTAAAAATTCCTTGAAATCATTTAAAATATCCTACAATATTTCAGATCTGTGGAAATATCTAAAGAAATTGAAAATCTTTAAAATCCTTCAATTCTTGTGAATAAATTCATTAAAATATTATAAAATCCCCTGAAATTCTATCATAAAACCTTACAGGTTCTGTAAAATTATTCCATAATTTTTGAAATTCTAGGAAATTCTTTATAAAGCCCATGACAATTTTTTAAAATCCCTTAAATCTTTAAAATCCCTTAAATCTTTAAAATTCCTTAAATCATTAAAATCCCTTGGAATTTTTAAAAATAACATCAAATATTTAAAATCCCTTCAAATTATTTGAAATCAATCAAAAATGTCTTGGAATCTTTTAAAATTCCCTACAATATTTTAAATCCTTTGAAATTCCCTTAAACTTTGTAAAGCTCTTGGAAATCCATTGAAATTTTTTTTAATACGCTAAAATCTTTAAAAATTCGTTGAAATCCCTTTAAATTATTAAAATCAATTCAAAATTCATTGAAATCTTTGAAAGTTCCATAAAATTCCTTGAAACTATTTAAAGTTCTTGAAAAATCATTGGAATTTTTTAAAATACCCTAAAATATTCCAAGTCCTTTGAAATCTTTTCAAATTATTGAAATCAATTGAAAATTCCTTCGAATCTTTTAAAATTCCCTAAAATCTTTTAAAAAATTCTTGAAATATTTTCAAATTCCCAAAAACTTTTTCAAAATGTTTGAAATCTTTTGAAATTTTTGAAAATTGAATTACTTTGTTAAAAATTGAACAATTTTGTTGAAGTCATACTTCTTGGTTGAAAATTCAACAGTTTGATTAAAATTTTATTTATTTCTTGAATACATTTTTTTAAATTGAAAATTCAACTATTTTATTCAACATTAAACTATTTTCTTGAAAATTCGTCAAAAAAATGAAAAAATTTAGTATTTTCTTGAAAATTCTACTTTTTTGGATGAAAGTCAATTTTTTGGTTAAAAATCAAATTGTTTAATTGAAAATAATAAATGTTTTAGATGAGGATTCAAGTATTTTGTTAAAAATTTGTCTTTGTTGGTTAAATCCAACTGTTTTTTTATTTTAAATTAAAATCTGTTTTTTTTTTCAATATCAACTATTACATTTTTCGTTGAAAATTCATCTTTTTTGATTGAAAATTCAACTCCTTGGTTGAAAGTTGAACTAGTTTCTTAAAAGACTATTTTTTATTCAAAGATACCTAATTTTAGTTGAAAATTCATTTTTTTCTTCTTACAAATTATTTGTTTACACAGAACATTAAATTATTTTGTTGGAAATTTAACCGTTCGCTCTAAAATTAAATAATTTGGTGTAAAATTCAACTGTTCAGTACAAAATTGAACTGTTTTATAGAAAATTAATTTTTTTTATTGAAAATTAATGCTCCACAATAAAAATTCAAGTACACCGTTTTCTGTGAGAAGTCTTTTCTTAGTTTAAAAATGGAACTACTTAGATAAAAATTAATCAAATAAAATTTAAACTAACATCACATACATTGTTCAAAATATTTGGTTAAAAGTTTTTGTAATTTGTAGGAAAATTCGTGTTTTCTGGTAGAAAATTCAACCATTTGGTTAAAAATTTACGAATTTTGTTGAAAATTCATCTTTTGTAGTATAAAAAAATTTTGTTGTTGTTAAAAATGCAACTGTATTGTTAAAAGTTATTCTAATTCAGTTGTGGATTCAAGTATTTTGTTGAAAATTCATCCATTTTGGTTATATTTAACTCTTTTTCAATTAAAGTTAAAATCCTTTTGGTTTAAATATAATTTCGAACAGTTTTGGTAAAAAATTAGTATTTCCAGGTTGAAAATGCCACCGTTTTGTAGAGAATTTCTCTCCTTGGCTTGAAAATTCAACAGTCCTGTATAAAATTTGTTTTCTTTTGATTGAAAATGAATTTTTTAATTGAAAATTTAACTATTCGATTTTTGGTTTAAAATTGATCTGTTTTAGTTGAAAATTCAACTCTTTGTTTGAAAATTCATGTATTCTTTTTAATCGTATTTTTTGACAGAAAATTCATCCTTTTGTTTGAAATTTAACTATTTGGTGAAAATATATGTATTTTGTTGACAATTTGTCTTTTTTGTCACGAAATCAATTTTTTTGTTAAAAATGCAACTGTATGGTTGAAAATTACCCTGTTTTGGTTGAAGATTCAAGTATTTTGATGAAAGTTTGTCTTTTTTGATTATATTCAACTGTTTTTTATTAAAAATTAAAATATTTTTTGGTTTAAATATCAACTATTACATTTTCTGGTGAAAATTAGTATTTTTTGGTTGAAAATTTAACTGTTTTGTAGAGAATTTGTCCGCTTGGTTTCAAAATTCAACAATTTGGTAGAAAATTCAACTTTTTTCTGGAAAATGTATGTAGTTTGTTGATAATTCATCTGTTGCGTACAAAATTTATCTATTTGGTTAAAAATTCGGTTGTTTTGTTAAAAGTTCTTTTTTTGGCTTGAAAATTTAACATTTTGGACAACCCCTAATTAGCCATTGAGATTCTATAACCTTAAATAATTTCCAAGCAGAATAAATTAAAAAATTTTAGTTAGAAATTGTTTAATTCCGTTTATAAAAGATTCCAGGTTAAAAATGTTACAAGTTTAATATTTTGATCTTTGATTATTATTATTAATGGTTAGAGAAAATGAAAAATTGTTTAGGGAAATAATATTCTTTTTAGTAATTTATTTGCCTTGTGTTTATATTTACATTTCTTTTTCTTTGCAGTAGGTTCCTCCTGAAGATTATCTTTTTAGTTATATATTTTATTATTTGCTTGAAAATTAAACAATTTTTTCAAAAAGTCATCCTTTTTGGTTGAAAATTCAACTGTTTTGTTGAAAATTCGTCTTTTCGGGTTGAAAATGTCAAGTATCTTTGCAGAAAATTTAGTACTTGTTCAAAACTTATATTTTGGTGTTGAAGAATCAAATTAAAATCTTTTTCAAATAAAAATAATTTTTTTTTTTAATTTGTCTTTTCGACTTAAAAATTGATCTGTTTTAGTGAAAATTTCATCTTTCTTGGATGAAAATGCGACTATTTGGTCGAAAAATCAACAATTTTGTTAAAAATTGATCTTTTATGTTTGAAAATTCAATTATTGTATTAAAAATTCATCTTTTTTTGGATAAAAGTCAAGTTTTTTTGTTGAAAATTTGACTTTTTGATTTAAAAATTCATCTGTAATATTAGAAACTTCATATTTCTTGGATAGAAATGCAACTGTTTCGTTGCAAATTAATTCTCTTTGCTAGAGGATTAAATTATTTTGTTTGCAACCTTTGGTTGAACCACATTGCTAGATGACATTTTTTTCTTCCATAACTGAAAAATCTTTATTTGTTGAAAATTAGTTTTTTTTTTGTTTAAAAATTCAGTTTTTGTGTGGATAAAATTTCATCTTTTTTGGGTGAAATATTAACTATTACACCATTATTGTTGAGAATTCATCTTTTCAGTTTGAAAATTTAATTATTTTGTTGAAAAATCAAGTGTTTTGTTAAAAAGTCATCTTTAATAGTAGAACAATCACTTTTTTGTTTAAAATAAATAATTACAAAATTTTATTCTGAAATATTGTTTTATTCCGTTTATAAAAGATCCTATGTTAAAAATATCATAAGATTGAAATTCTCGTATTTGAATGTTAATGGTCAGGGAAAATGAAAAATTGGTCAAGGAAAAATCAGGGAATTTTAAGAATGAAATTTTCACCCTGGAAAGCATGCTGAAGAAATTTTTGATTAGTTTCAAGTCCCATATCTTATTATTTCTGAAATAATATTGATAAAATAATAAAATTGTATTAATGACCAACAACGGTGTTCCTGATTCAATTACTTCTATAAAGAGGATTTCGTTATAATTTATTTAATTTGAAAATTTTGTCAAATTTATTATTCAAATTCATGTAAAACTTAGTAATTTATTTTAAACTTGACATTTAACAAATCTATTTTGCTATATTTTATTCGTTTGTTAAAATCTCTTTGATTACAATCCAAGTATGTTTAAAATGTTTTGATTTTAGTTAATAATTTCAAGTTTTTCTGATACACATTTGGAATTTGTGTAGGTACATTTAATAAATAAACGTGAAATAATTCCGCTCAAATTTCGTATTATCATTCATGAAATTTAATAACATTTATACTTTCGGTTAAAAAAAACGTTCTTCTTTCAATTTATTGAAGCTTATAACATTAATATCTACTTCGCTGATTTAAAGATAAGTTTAAAAAACATAAAAGAATTATTGATATTAATAATATTAATATTGATAACAATAATAATAAATAATAATATTGAAGAGTCTTCAATTGAAAATCTTCAAAATTGATGAATTTTAAATTGAAAGTCGTTAACATTGAAGAATTTTCAGTAGTAAATCTTCAAAATTAAACTATTAAAAAAAAACCTTTAAAATTACATACCATTAAAATACAAGTCTTGATAATGGAATAATTTTGCAAATCTGTATTTTCAAAATTCAAGAATTTTTAATAATAACTCTTCAAAATTGTAAAATTTGAATTTTCGATCTTGAAAATTGAAGATTTCCTCATTTAAAACATTTACACTTAAAAATGATAAAAGTTTTATGTTTCACAGTTGAAAATTCTGTAATTTTCATAATAAACATTTGAAATTTCATCAATATGGAAGATTTAAAATTGAAAACTCTTGACTTTTAATCTTCAAAATCATCACGATTTAAGTATTTTTATTTATATATCTTTCAAAATTAAAGAGTGTTCAATTGTAAATCTTCAAAATTTAAGAGTTTTACCGCGCAAATAATTGAAATTGAAGACTTTTCCTTTGCAAGTGTTCAAAATTGAACTATTTCAAAAAAATTTCGAAATTAAATACCTTTAAAATATAATTTTTGAAAATTAAATAATTTGTAATTCCAAATTTGCAACATTTGAGAATTGCCAATTCTAACTCTACAAAATTTTAGAACTTTATATCGCAAATCTTTAAAAATGGAAGACAAATCGTTAAGATTAAAGAATTTTAAATCTTTGGAATTGTAGAACTTCAAATTGTAAATCTTTAAAATTGAAGTGTTTTTAATATAAAAAATTATAAATTTAAAAATTATGCAAGTTTTAAGTTTGACAATTGAAAATGCTGTCATTTAGATGATTTACATTTCAAATTTGATCAATTTGGAAGATTAATGATTGACGAATTAAAAAGATTTAGAATTGAGATTTGTTTGAAAATATAAAAAAAATCTTTTTTGGTTGAAAGTTGTATTACTTAGTTGAAAGTTGAACTACTTTGTGAAAAATTATTCTTTTCGTTGAAGATTCATCCCTTTGTTTGAAAATTCGTTTTTTAACTGAAAATTAATTTTTAAAACTGAATATTCAACTGTTTGAATTGTTGAAAATTCGATTTTTTTGTTAAACTCAACTGTTTTTTATTAAAAATAAAAGTATTCTTTGGTTGCAATATCATCTATTATATTTTTCGTTGAAAATTCGTCTTTCTTGGTTGGAAAATTCAACTCCCCTATTCCCTAATATTCCCCTATTTTAGTGAAAATCATCCTTTTCCCCCTGTTTTAGGGGAAAAATGATCTTTATTTTAGGATCTTATTTTAAACAAATAAATATTACTCTTAGGATTTGTTAATTGTGTCAGTAATTGCAGAAAAGGATAACTTCCACAATTTACAGAAAAGAAAACTGTTTAAACGAATGAAAATTGTTGAAAAAATTGCTAAATATTCTTAAGAAAAAAATATTACTTTCAACATCTGTTAATTTTGTCAATTATTCCAGGAAATAATAACTTTGCACGCTTTACAAGGGGAAAAATTGTTTAAAAAAATAATAAATGCTTCTACAATTAATAATTATTCAAAAAGTACTTGGAAACTCTTTACTTACCGATTGAAAATTATTCATGCAGAAAAAATTTCAAAAAATACTGTCTTTAGCATGAATTTGATAGAAAACTGCTATTTTGCATTTTTGGGGCCATTTTTCGGGCACAATAAAAAGAGATTAGGGGGATAAAATTGAAAGTTATTTATGATAATTATTCCTTTAATATTCCTCGAAAATTGGCCAAACTTTAATTTACGAAAAGTTAATAACAAGTACTTCTTTTTTCCATTTTTTCGAAAACCGATCTTTTCCCACTTGAAACTCCATTTTAATTTCAAAATCCCGGGGACACGGGTTAACTTTCAGAATTATATAATATTTTTAAAATAATATATTTTTCAAAAGAAATCCCTGAATATTGTTTTTTGCAATTTTTATTGACAAATATTAATTTTAGGGGCAAAACTAGAAACAATAATAATGTATGTCAATGAGATCTACAAGTTTTATGTGCAACATTTTAATCATAGATCAATATTTTTCGAGATGAAATTTTTTTTTTTAAACAATGTTAATAACTTCCTTTCTATTAATATGCGCAAAAAATCCTTTCAGAACTTTCAATTGAAATGAAAAAGGAACCCCTAGGCCAAGTACCAAGTCAATATTCTTGGGTGACCTTTTCGTAATTACAACCTTATATTGTTTATATATTTTTGGTAATATTCCAATTTTGAAGATTTGAAATTAAAACATTTTATTTTCTGATATTGACGCTTAAACCTGAAATCGTATTTGAAATTTAAAAATATTTAAAATGATGATAATTTAGTATTTTGAAAGAATTTCATTACGTAAAATAATGATTAAATAATAATTAATTAATTTAAAATTAATTGCATTCAATAATACTGTGCTGATAAGTTTGGATGTGAGCAGATAAAGTAGATGATACGTTGGATTGCAAGCTCACTGTCGATAAAGTAGATATTTTTTCGGCAACAGCTTTATGAAGTTCAGCTCAAGCAGATTTCCACGTCGCTTTATAATCAATATCAAATTTCAAAATTAATTTTTTTCATGTCAGAAGATTTCATGCTTGCTGGCGTTAATGTAGTATTCATCGTTTTTCACGAACTTTTTTCACTTTTTTTTTTTTTCAATATTTACAGAAAATTATTTACGACTTTTTCGATTTTTGGTGATCGATGCCCCTCAATTTTTTCGCTTTCCGGAAAAGGAAATACTTTTTTTTTTGTCAAATCGTGTAAAATTATCTGTGCCCCCGAGCTTTTGAAATTAAATAGGGTTTTAAATGAGAAAAGCTCGGTTTTCGAAAAAAGAAGTACTTGTTATTAACTTTTCGTAAATTAAAGTTTAGTCGATTCTTATGGAATATCAAAGCAATAAATTTCACCATTAACTTTTAGTTTATTGGAGAAACCACAGATTCGCCTTCCATAGTTTAATTGAAGAAAAAATTTCGATGGATGAAGGAAAATGAGTTAAAAACTCATATTTGTTTGGCAAAGTATGCGACGTTTCGTTGGCATTGGTTCACCAACCTGATCAGGCTAATTTATTGAAATAAAGAAACACCACATAAATAACACATATTTCTACAGGCCCATGGCATAAGTAAAAAACAAATTAAAAAAAATTATCGCTAAAATTCACTAGTTAAAACATGAATTTTAACGCGTTCAAGTTAAATTAAATATGAAGGACCCATTTTGTTCGGTTGAAATGACAGTCTAAAGTCAACTGAAGAAACAAGACCTTGTGTCGCTATCATATACCCGTACTCATACACATATTCGTGGATAATACAAATTGAATTCTATCTTATGGAAAGTTAAACACCCAAATTTAATTTCTGTAATAATGGAAAATATATTTTGCTAAGAGCATAAATATCTTCTTTTTTATTAATATTATTCGAACTGCTGTTTATATGGATCATCTCTGTAGTTATTCTTTTTTTATAGTTGGGTTCTCGATCTATAATTTTTACAGTGTCCCAATCAAATGTATGACCAAAATGATGTTGATGCTTATAAGCAACCAACTTTGCTTTTTCCTATTGATATGTTCATTGATCCGTGTTCTTAAAGATTTTTTTGTTTCACCCACATAAGATGCAGGACATTGTTTATAAGAAAATTTATAAACTGAATTCGTTTCATGCCATTTTTTAGAAGTACCTTTTCCTAATTTTATTACAGAACTTAAACTTTTTTCAAGTGTAGGGATCGTAGAAATATTATAACTATTTAACATCTTAGACAATTGGGTAAAATTATTAGAAAAAGGAAGGCAAACTTTAAGTTGATACACATTGGAACGAATCTAATTATTAACTACCTTGTTGTGAGAGTGATATTTAATTTTGTTCATGCGGACTTTTATGTTTTTATTAATAAAAAACAGATGGATAATTATTATTGATTAATAATTGTTTTATTGTTTTTAAATTATTGGAGTGAACATTATTGTGAGATAATAATATAGCTCTGTCAACAAGATTGTACATGATATTTTTTTTCTGTTTTATATGATGATGTGACAGAAAGTTAATTAGTCTACCAGATGACATTGGTTTTTAAACCAATTGGTGATAATGTGATTGTCTTCTCTAGTTAACGTCATGCCCAAAAAATTAATACTTTTATTTTGCTCTAATTCGAAGGTAAATTGTAAATTTTCATTATAAGAGTTAAAGGTTTGAATAACTGTATCAACATGTTTATTTCCATTGCATATAATCGCGTCATCCACATATCTAAAATATAGAAGAGGAACACAATCATAGATTTCTGTTAATTTTTTTAAACATATCACTTCCAAATCATCAGTTACGATATCTGCAAACAAAGGTGAGTTTGGAGAGCCCATTGGCGTGCCATTAATTTGTTTGTAAATATCGTTATTAAAAATAAAAAAAATAATTCCAAAAAGTAATTTCGTACAATTTATAATGTCGTTAAATTGAATTTTACATTGATTGTGGATATATTTAACTCTTTTCTCTAAACTTTGTAGAACTAAATTACAAGGGATATTTGTAAACAACGAGCTGACATCAAATGAAAGGAGAACATAATCATCGTCTATGTATGTATCCTTAATTTTTTCTTCTAATTGGAAACCATTATTGACATGTGAAATCTCACCTTTGTTTGCAGATAGCGTAATTGATGATTTGGAAGTGACATGTTTAAAAAAAATTAAAAGAAATCTATGATTGTGTTCCTCTTCTATATTTTAGATATGTGGATGACACGTTTATATGCATTAAAAATAAACATATTGATACAGTTATTCAAACCTTCAACTCTTATAATAAAAATTTACAATTTACCTTTGAATTAGAGCAAAATAAAAGTATTAATTTTTTGGACATGACGTTAATTAGAAAAGATAATCACATTATCACCAATTGGTTCCAAAAACCAATGTCATCTGGCAGACTAATTAACTTTCTTTCACATCATCCTATACAACAGAAAAAAAAAAAGGTGACACTATTAGTGATCACACGATGTTTTCCAGATGAGATGGTAAATCTGGTTTTCCAAAGCGGCATTAATCTCTCTATGCACCTCACGATGTTTTGATGAACCTTTAAATTTTGGAGCCGCGTTGTTCGTAAATCTTTTGCCACACAGGTCCAATTGTCCGAACAATCCTGTCATTTAAGATAGCTGTGAAGATCTTATACAGTGTGTTCAGACAAGTTATTGGTCTGTAATTTTTGGAGTCAGCTAAGTTGCCCGTCTTCGGCAGGAGCACTGTGTGCCCTTCCACATTATATATATAATACATTAGTACTATTATTGCTGTATTTTATATTGTTAGCATCCCTTGAAATTCAAATCTAATTCTGTAAGAAAATACTATTCTATTAATTAATACGGTTTCCATGCTTACTCCAAAATTGGCAAGTAATATTAGATTTTAAGTATTTTTAAAATTCATGTAAGGCGGAGAGAAAGAATAGAGCAATGATGCTGTTGATCCGAATCGACGAGTGGGGCAAACCGTCGAGCGCACCCAAGGACCTCTTGCATAAAGGCGCGCGTTCCAGCCATCATCGTCATTCGGCCCTCACATAACATTCAGCAAGCATCGACTTTCTCGACCTTACTGTACTTCGGTACTGGATCTGTTCAATTGGACGCCTGAAAGCACGGATGGGGCTGAATTCCAAACAGAAAAGGGCCCGGGCCATTCGACGGCTACGTGAAGCCGAACTCAGAGCCTAGGAGAACTCCGAGATTCTCACTGTATCACCGTCAGTAGGCTTGACTTTTTAAACGCACACAATGTAGAAGCAACTGGAAACAGCGACAAGACAGACAAAGTTGGAAACGGCGACAATACATAAATCTCCTCCTCCGAAGAAGCAAACGTGTCGCTATTACCGGTATCAGGAGACACCGGCCCTCCACTAGGAACGTTCGCCCCCTTAGCACCGAGATTAATCAGCCCAAAGGAGGCGCGAGTCACCCGCCGAGCGGTTCGGTCGAAATTTGCTGTGGCCAGGCGGACCCTGTTCCCGATACAGGGCGACCAAGATCGATATTTGGTGATGAACCTGCTTCTAGAGCGGGGAGTATTCTACTATCCCGCCTATCCTACCCTGGACGGACATATACCTTCAACCCGCAAGCCGCTCGCGAGGTAATAATCCATCGGGAGGACCTGGTGAAAGTGGAGAGAAGAAAACTACGGGATAGGTACCGGTTCCTCATCCGGACCACGAAATTAGGTATTCGTCGCCCACAGACGGCTGGAACGTGCCCCTACGAAGACTTTTATAAAGATCTTCAACGATTTAACCCGCAGAAAACGGTCTACTCCAACCACCTGCGAATGACAGCGCAAAGGAGACTCGCCTACCCCACAAACCTCGAACGACGGACCTTTTTCCCTGATCTGGAGGCGAGGTCTTTCGTGGTACAGCGATTCTTAAAGCGCATTAGGGAAAAGAAGCCCTAAAGGACTCATGGAAGCAGGGAACTCGTGGAAGCTGTTTCACCAAGCCAAGGGAAAAGGGATCTTCCTTCAACCCCCGAGTAGCTAGCAAAACCCGGCTGCTGCCTTGCGTCGACGGTGGATCATGGCCGATGACTTCGGCCTCCCCACTAAGCCGGTGAGACATGACCGCTGCAGGCGGTTGTGGCTGGACGGTGTTGCCCTCTCGGTACATGCGTGTCAATTCGTCGTTCGGTATCCGTACAAACCGCGTATATTTAGACACAAAATTACAAGCCTAGCTACTTGAGGATGCCATGGGATGTCTAGGGTTAATTAAACAACAAATATAAGGATAATGTTTGCTTATTTCTACTTAACCTAAGCCTGACTCTTGGCTGAATTGATTAGGTACAGCTTCGACGAGTCCCCGGAAGGCTGTTTCACATTTTCTAAATTAATTTTACAAAAGTCTGGTACAATATATACAATCCTTTATTAATTTAGTAATTTTGATAAATGTGCCTTCTTTTATTTTTTAAATTAATTTCGCGAAAAGAAAAAATAACAAAGAAAAGCGATGCGAGTGGGGCAAGGTCTCCAAAAGAGTATACGTTAATTGGACTAGGCAAAATACCCCGTTCAAATCTAAATAAATTATTTTTATCCAAGGAAATGTGATACTCATCCGATTCCTACTTTATCGAAATTTTTTGTATCATACCAATTCCATACTTTCAGCTCAATATTTAATTTCATGTGGAATTGGTATGATTAAAAAATTGTCGGTATGTTAGGGATAGTTTAAATGTCACATGCCCTTGAGAAAATGCTATACCTGATTCCTACTTTATCTACGCTTTATCTAAGCTTTGCTCGACGGGTAAATTACATTGTATATATTCTACACTTTTCAATAATGCGGTTTTACCCATGTAAACTGATTACTGAACAGAGTTATAAAAATTATTAATTCACAAATATTCGTTTTTAGGTGAGGACGACAGGTGGATGATCCATGATTTGGGCTACGGTAGAGATAAAGTCTGCCAAAAACTAAACAAGATGAACCGCTACATCTGTTTGAAAACTGGTTGGTTGCCGCACACGTCGACAGAAACACTGAACAATGCAATGCATGCATCGACATCCTACACCGCACCGACATTTATCAACACTATAGTTCACTATAGTTCACATATTACGTGACATTGAAAAGAGGGTAGGTCATGCTTCGTTCAGGCTGTTAAGTAGGGAGCAGGGGGGGATTTTATCCCGATAACGTAACATTTTCTAAAATTTATTGACAGAACAATAATTTGTAAACTTTCTTACATTTTCCAAAAGATAGAAAAAATTAAATTATGGGCAAAAACTTATTTGGAAGAATTCGAAAAAAAATCAGAAGTATTTTAATAAGTATGACAGATTTAAGATGTAATTGTTTTCAAGATTTCTGGGAAAATTTAATTAAAAGTTTTTATTCTAAATGGGGTCAGGAAAATGAAAAAAATGTTCTTATAAGATTCATGGACAATTTTTTAACGAGTTTTTTGTAATGAATACTGAGAGAAAATTGAAGAAGATTACAAAACATTTTTGATTATTTCCTAAATTTTTTTTAAAAATTGTGAAAGTTATGAAAATAAAATGTTGCAATATTGCCATATTACGTAATTTGAGACAACATTTGAGTGTGTTTAAAAGATATTCTGAATGTAATTCCAGTATTTATGGATTAAAATGAGGCAATTCAATTTTAATTCGCAACTTCTGATGAGCTTACGTTATGCTAGTGTTCAACGCCAAAAATTGGTATTTAAAAACAAAAGTTATTATAATTTGATCAATATTCAGAATCTTCTAACAATTTTGAATTTTTGTAATGTTTTTAGTGGAAATTAGAATTTCTAATAAAAATTTAAAAAATGAAAAAGATTCACAACTTTAAACGATTTTACGTTATGTCTAGAAATAAGTTCTGGTAGTTGAAAATAATTTTATTTTTTATTTTGTTGCGTTAAAAAAAAAATTAATTAAGGGCTTTACAACAAAAATTGGTATTTTAAAACAAGCCGTTGTAGTTTGAACAAAATTGTCGAACTATTTCGGGTTATATTAACGTTTTACACAGGAAACTTTTTCGAAAATGGAAAATGTTGAAGAGAAATGAAAATGGAAAAAAATGGAAAAGATAGGAAATGGAAAGCTATTCATAAATTTAATAAAATTACATTAAAAAATAAAATTAATATTTTTGAATCAGTCCTGAATTTTTTTTAATTCACCTGAAATTTTTATATATTTCATGGAATTCTTTTGATTTTAAAAGAATATTTGGTACTTTTTCTTCCATAAACTCAGCAAACGCAAGGGTTAACCACTATTGCATTTAGGTCGATGCCTATTTCTGAATTTTCTCGAATTATTTTGCATTCTTTTGAATTCTTCCAAATTCCCTTGGCATTCACTCACTATAATGTAATGCATCGGAATCAGTACACTATTGACACTATTTTATACTTTTTTGAGCGATTACTCTATTTTGCTACACTATTTTCTCACAATTGCCCGCCAAGTGTGGACTATTTGCGGGTTGGTAAAATTCGACTGTTTTTTATGAATTAAGAAAGTATTTCAACTTTCAGGCAAGTAGTAGAATTAAAAAAAAAAAAAATCTCAACAAATAATGCAATAGTTAATATTTGATCTAAAAAAATGTTCTACCAGAAACGACGAATTATCAAGAAAATACATACATTCCTAATCAAGTAGTACAATTTGTAACTATAAAGATTAATTTCCAATTACAAAAATTAATTTTCTACGAAACAGTTGAATTTTAAAACCAAAAATATGAATGTTTAACACCACAAAAAGTTACGTTTTTGGGGTCGCTGAATTGAAATCAGGTGTTGTATTTTCAGAATTTAAAATGGTGGATAGAACATGAGGGACCAAAATTATCATAAATGTTTCGAACTTTATCGGATTATCCATATTGATGTTTTTGAAGTCGTTAAACTAAAAATTATTACATCCAATGTGGCATTACCAATTGTAAGTGAACAAATTATTTTAAAAACCACTAGCGCTTATTTCGACTCATTTATTTTTTTACATTAAGCTTACATCCAACATCAGATTTTGATTCAGCGATCCGAATAACCTAAGTATCGTCAATTGCATCGCTGTACGAATATTTTTAAGAATTCATGTCGAAAATCAGATTTGAATTCAGCTACCCCAAAAACCTAACTACCAGCAATTTTATCAAGATCCAAACATCTTTACTATTGTATGTCCGCCATATTGGCTCGAGCATTGTGAATTTTGAAAACTCAACTCCAGATTTGGATTCAGCGACCACAAAACCCTTGACCCTGCAAACATTACGAGATTCTGAAGTGTCTCTTTTCGAAAACACGTTTGGCATGCTATGTTCTTTTTCGCCTGACTGTGAAGGGGTTAAATGTGATAGGATTAGTTCCTACGGGAATGTCGAGTATTACTGCTGGGGTACGTATATTAACTGGAGTCTTGAAAAATTGTCGCTGGTAATTATTTTGAATCTGAAATGTTTTTGGCGCTTTTACTTAAGGCCGTTAAACGTGATAGGGGTAGTTCTTAAGGATTGTTGAATGTTACTCTTTTGTTTGAATGTTACTATGAAATTTTTAGATGAAGGCAGCCGAGCAGGGTTTAATCAATTGCGGCAGGGGTGTTTTTGCTTTTGCTTCCCATTGTGCTAGCGGAATGCTGTGTTCTCAATGTTTCATGCAGATACTTCAGTATGTGAAGAGACGCCTCGACATAAAGTGGATAATCCACTATCAGAGAATGTGGGATAATAATGAAAATGGTATTCAGGCAGAAGTGCGTAATGAGTGGCTTGAAGTGAATACGAAAGAGTGCACGTTTAAGGCGGCTGCATGTAAAAGAAGTGAAGAATACCAAGAAATAACAGAACATGCAGGAGGAAAAGTAGAGAAGAAACGAGGAGAAGACAACAGTGCGAGAAAAGGAAAAGATGACTTTTTAGAAAGGAGAGACACATTCGGAAAGGACGAGGAAGCAGCAAATGAGAGGAAAACATTGCCGTATCGTTAAAAAAAGACGAAAAATGATAACTGTCTCATGTCTCCGCTTGACAGTGATTTTGCTTCATCCAGTGTAGAATGGGGACGAAAAGTAGATGACAACCTTGAATCTCAAGAAAGGAGGTACAGAAGGGAGAAGTAAATGCGGGTAAATCACGAAACGGAGAACATCGAAGACCCAACTTCATTGGGGGAACACGCTGCTCTACATGCTCCTGCGGGAGTGGAAAATGATTTAGAAGTACGTTCTCTAGCAGAAGAGGCCACACGAATAGCGGACCAGAATGAAATAATGAGGCTTGAGCAGAATGTCAATAAAATATTAGGAGCAGAGGATATTTTTGATGTAAACGTGGGTGATCCAGACAAATTTTCCAGCCGCACCACTTCTCCGGATTCCCAGTCCTATAATAATGTCATTGGAGTCGCAGAGAAAGTGACTCATACTTCTGATGACCAGTGCAGTGGTCAGGACGACACAGACCCGTGATCTGGCATGACACTGAAGAAGAAGATGATGTGGGTAGCAACCATTCTGTAAGGGATATGGAGGATGATGAGGGAAGTCAACATTTTGGGAGCGAAATGGAAGTAGTTCGTCCGCAGATGCATCATACCTTGCAAGCTCAATTTACCCGGACTCGTAGAGGCTTCAACGTACCGGAATATGATGTCATTGACCGTGAAACCCATAAGGTGGATGCAGACAAACTACGTGCATTTCTGAGAAAAGCTGTATCGGAGGAAGTTTTCGTGAAATGCTACTTCTGTTTCTACGGGGATAGACAAAACAAGAATTTTTTTGACATGTACGCAAAGTGCAGGTATACGGATTGCAACAAACGATTCAAACTTAACGTTGCCCATCACGCGTACATGCCTATCAGTGTATTTGTATACAGTACAGAAACGGGTATTGAAGTGCATCTGGACGATGATAAATTGGGCTACCCGCTGAGAGGCAAGGAACGCAGGGAGACACAGAAAAAGCTGAAGCACATGACGCCCAGGACAATGGAACTGAAAGCTATGCGAGCGGCTAACGTGGACTTAGGAATGGATGGGAACATGAAAAGTTTAAGAAGCGTAGCCGTGTATCAAAAAGCAAGTTCGGAGATGAACACAAAATACGACTTGAAATTGCAGTCAAGAGATCTGCAAGATCTGATGCAACTGGAAGTACAGGAGAAGAAACGAAGTGAACCTTATCTTTAACATGCCTTGAACCTGAACATGACTATGTTTTCGGGGGACGTACTCCGGGCCGTCGGTCGCGGAAGAATAGTCAGAGGAGACGCCACTGGAAATTGTTGTCGAGCTCCTGCCGGTGGCGAATATAAGCGCATACTATACTATGCATTCGTTGTTCTGATTGCAGGAATCGTTATGCCTGTACTGGAGTTCGTAACATCCGAGCATAATGTACTCGAGATAGGCATAGGCTTACAAAGTTTCCGTTACTTTGTATCTTCAATGGTTGAGGAAAGTTGGCTGCACGTCAACATAATTATGGTGGATTGGAGCTGGGCGTTCATACATGTGATATTGAACCACTGGAACGACATAGATATTCACACGTACATCCGAGTAACGTGTAACCACGTTTTGACTGACAGCGATCTTCCGAGGAAGTGGATAATTCGTAAAAATTGTGCAGTTCACTTTCTGAAGAGAGTTGCTGATAAAATGGATCACGTGCATAAATGGTTCGCAGGAAAAAAAATTCTCATGGACTGCATGCCTTTATAATAAAGTGCGAGATCATCAAAAAGCTAAATGAAGTTTTTGACAAGATGATGCGTGTACTGGTAACACCTTGTGAGCATGAAGCAAGAAGATTTCAAAATGACTTGCATGCCATGAGCTTGAGAATATTTCAAACTTTCGTTGAAGAGGATGATGAAAATGATGCTGTGAGCGAAAGATCAAAAGTCAGAAAAAGGACCACAAATGAGGATGCCATTTACAAAGGTTCACCTTTCTAACTACTTGGAAAGGCTGAATAGAATGAAGGCTCAGCTAGCCCCCCTGACAGTCGCGTACCGACGAATAGCCTGCAATCTCTAGAAATTGCACACTACATTGTCGAGCATTATATGCCTTAAGCCACGATGATCCGTTTCGATCTGCGTAGGCCGAAGTGTTCAAAGGCGAAACCAGAGTTCCCGCGAAAAGAGAAACATCACACATCGATGCTCATTCCAAGTGCGGTGGATCCTTCTGTACAAGAAGAGTGGAGAAAGCGACCACTAAAATGCAAAGAGAAGAGACGAACACACTTTCAAGGCCACTACTTGAAAAGAGGAGATGTGGATGTTTCTTCTCACGTGTATTTCAAGAGGTGTAAGAAGAGGAAACAATACAGTGACCTGGCAGGCGAGCAATTTGATGTCACCTGCATCTGTACGCCGAAGAGGAAAGGATGCGATCAACCACTTCCAAGAAACAAGAGGCAGTGCGTTAAGAATGAGTCTCATATTATGAAAGACGTACAATCGTCACATGTCAGGACCTGGTCAGACACATCGTCTCGATATTGAATCAGAGTTATAATTCGATTCACCGTCAGGCACTAGACAACGGGTTGTTTGACGACCTCGACTATTATGAAGAGAATAAGTGGATCGACGGTCAGGTGATTGACGCATTTGTGCATCCACATCTAAAAAAGTGGAGCACTGTGTCGTAAATACCAACGTCAAGCACTTTCTTCATGATGGGAGATAACCACAACACAGACATTGGAATTTACGATGAGAGCGAGAACGAGAAGTCTATTCGATGGTACGACGAACACTTCAAGGACACCGTCTTACTCCCATACTTGAAAGGACAACATTGGCGTTTACTGATATTAAAAATTGGAAGAAATGTGCGAAAAGTAAACGTTTATAGCATGGATCCAATGAAGTGCAAAAATAGTAAAAGAGAAATAGCTGTGCAACTCCTTCAATACTTCTGGTTCAATTCCGACAACATCGACCATACCAACAGGACAGTTTTAACTGCGGCGTGTTCGTAATGTACTTCATGCAGTCCTTCGAAGATAGAAAGACAATTGAGAAGAACTTCAGTCGGAATGCATTCAGGAAGAGCATCGCACAACATTGTTGGAAAAATCCGGAGACATGAGGGATATATGTCTGCACTCCTTCCCCGATATTTCATCCGACACAATCGACAGCAGAATTGACCCTTTCATTATAATGTGTCGATACTGCCGAAGGTACGTCCATGCTAAGTGCATTCCTGGAAATAGGAAGAACTGAAAGGAATGGAATGAAGGAGGTGCAGTATTTCGATGTGACTTGTGTGCTTGCAGTGTTCGTAATTAGAGAAAAAGCCCCTAGAGCTGCTAATTTTTCTTCGATTGCGAATACTCTTGTGATGCAACATGTTACTTCTGCAGGCATTAATGATTTTCATCCGTAATTTGACAATAAGTAGCATTATAGGATTCTAAAAAGAAAACAATCTAAGTTTTACGGCAATGTAGAGTTGGAAAAAATTTTGGCATTTCGTAATTGCATGCCATTCCTTTTATAAGTACAGTACAATTTAAAATGCATGATATTGTAAATGACTTGCATGTAATATCATTTGTTATTGTGGAAGGGATGTGAAAAATTGCAACAATTCCCGCGTGTGCATTGGAAGTCGTGCATCAAGCCAGTATATACTGAATTTCTTATTTCCATATGTATATTTCATTTCAAATAAGTGTGATGCGCGAAGTGAATATATCTCCCTGAACAGACTAATTTTCGAAAGTACGAACGTGTGGACTTTCTTGATACACGTTCAATTAAGAAATGCCTAGCATGCTTATAAAATATAAATATATTGACATCTGCAACTCTGCACTGGAAGTAATAAAGTGTTAGCAAGATTGAAGCTTCAGTGTCTTACGCAGTACATTTTTGGGGGCTAAAGATTGATCCAATTGTATTAAACATGCGATTAATGTACAAGATAATTGGACCAATAAATCCTACTTTACGTCCACGAACGCGTAGGCTGCGTGGTTCCTGGGCAATGCAGAATACATAAACGTGTATACATCCCGTAAGGCGAAACTTACAAAAATCATGTTCATTTGTGTAAAAGACGCGCTGCAATGCGGCAAGTGCTATGAATTTCACCGCGCGGTATATACTTATTTATACGTGTACTCGCATATTCTGCAAATACTGTATATTAAAATAGTATGTGCGATACTAACTGTATCTAACGAGAGAGGGTGGTGCACGAAAATTAAGGGCTTCATTAATATTTGTTTATTTTATAAAGGGTCTAGAAATGTGCAGTAGTTCATCTAATATCATGCATGAATTAATAGTGCATTTTTTTTTTAATTCTTTCCAATTCATACAATACTACTCTGTACTGATTTCGGTTCATTTGGAATTTTTAAACTTTTTTTTTCAGTTTTTCATGTGGAATAAGTAAATATTAGATTCCTTGTAGGATTTTTCTATTGTTTACTTGCGGTGAGTAAATCAGTTGATTCAATTGGGTAAGAATGATTATTTAAACAATATATTACTGTTGATAACAACCTTTTTCTTTATTAATGCTAAATAGTTGCGGTTTTTCTGAAATTTTCAACTTTTCACACAATTCTTATTTAGTACAGTAATAAATAATGAAAGTTGTCACAGTGAGTTGTTTAAACAATAATTGGTAGAAAGCTGCGTGTTTTTCTCAAATTTCAAACTTTTTGTCCACTTCTCACTGAGAGTATTTTAATAATAAATGACATTTAAAAAACATAATTTTTTAAACCTTTTTTTATAGTTTGCAACCATCTTCTTCTAGAGAAGAGTTGCTTGATGTTTATATGCATTGCTCAAATAATTGATGATTGTACCAATGTTCCCTTATAGTAGAGATAAGAAGTCGCGGTTTTTTTGAAAATCTTCCACTTTTTATTCAATTTGCAATTAGAGTGATGCATATTTATTATTTCTCTTCTTCCTTCAGCGTCGGCTGATTATTTTCTTTCATGCTTTCGGCAATTCTTTCATCTAGTGCCTCGTAAATAGACCTCAGATTCATGTCCAGAAGATACCGCATCACACCGTACCTGCGACGCAATTGTAATTAACACTAAACCTACCATTTCCGAAGAAAGTAGTCAACGTGAAGAAAAACATACATGACATAAAAGTTAATACTTACAAATCACTTTTCAGGGCATCCATATGTTCCTGGACGCGTTCCGTTACCATTTGGTATATAGTCTCATCAATGGCTTGCCTATGAGCACACTGATTGCATGCAGTGTCTGGCCTTATTACCGCTTTCTCCCTTGTGGCATTATGGAAAGGTGGATACTTCTCTGCTAAAGAGAAGTATGCTTCGTCGCTGTCGTTACATTACGATACAGCGAATAATCACTCCTCACATGACACTCCGCTGCATCGATGAAGACCACCTATGAAATGTGTCCACACTGGTAAAAAGGACGGAAAGGGTTGCTGGGTTGCGTTATATAGTGACGCTTGCTTGTGGCCAGGTTTCGGGCGGGAAAGGTTCCTCGCGTCGATGTAACCGATTCGCCGCGTGTTTCTTCGTCAAGTTCCTGAAATGTACAGAAAAATAAGAAAGAATTAATAAACAAATTATTGAAATAATTGAATAATCTTAAAATAAAAGGTAAAGGGAATTATGAGAAAGGTCCAAGTGTGAAAAAAAGTTCTTCATCCGCGCAGAAGGAATAATGCACTTACTTCTGTTTCAGGCGTTTCATTCGCTTTCCTTCATTTTCTTTGCTAGCCTGCATCCTTGTTATCGACGCAGGTTTTTTAATTACAGGAGTTCCTCCGGCAATATTTTCGTGTCTTTCCGCAGCCACTTCTTGGGCAACATCTTCGGTTGCCGGCTTCCTTACTGTTGTCTAACAGCCATGAGAATAAGGTAGCCGATAAAGGAAAAGGAAATGAGATATTATTCAAAATTATTTAAGACTTTATACTGATAACTAGAAGTTCACATGGATTGATTTAGAACAATGTATCATTATTTTTAGCAATTTTCTCTTCGAATAGATTTAAAAAGTATGGTTTTTGCGAATTTTTCAGCTTACTTTGAACTTTTGAATTAGAGCGAGGCAATAATCAATTAAATTGAACATAAATGATTTCTTTGAAATGTATTATTATTTAAAATGATATTCTCTCAGAATAATACTAGAAAATAGCAGTTTATTCTAAAATTTTTTTCACTTTTGATCGAATTTTCAATTCGATTGAGGTAATAATGAATTAAAGTTAACAAATATAATTGTTAAAAATTGTGCATCATTTTTCATAATATTCTCTGTCAATAATGCCAAAAGTTTGAGGAGTTTTCTGAAATATTTTAATTTTTGTTTACTTTTCGCTTAGAGTAACTTCATAATTAGTGAAATATAATGTAAAATAGTTGAGGCTTTTTCTCCAATTTTCATCTTTTTTCCAAAATTTGACGTTGTGAGGCAATAGGTAATGCAAGTTAACAAACTTTGCTTTGTCTTTTTATTTCATTATTATTTATTATTATTTATGACATTATTTGTGGCAGTCCGCATGAAAAGGGCCCTTGTGAGCCTTGGGTTCTAGGGTCAAAATTATTATTTTAGCATTTAAGTGAAGACTAATATTAAGACCTATAATGAATCTTTTGACACTATTCAGACCTATAATGAATCTTTCGACACTATATTTATGCCCTGAAAGGTGAAGAGAGAAAACTTATTGCCGAGGAAAATAGCTGTGAAATAATTGCGTGATTTCTCCATAGTAGGAAGAAATAATTATTTTTTAAACAACTTTCCGAAACGTCCGTTGTATACGTTAAGAAAAAAATGGCGCAATTATGGATTAAGTTTAACAGAAAGAATTGCTCAAACAATTTATCAGTATTCACACTGATACTCTTTCGGAAAAATTATACAGATTTGCTGTTGTTTCAAAAAAATTTCCACCTGTGGTCGGCTTTTTCCCACCCATACGAATAGTGTCTAAAACTTATTGGTTTTCGAACAAAGTGTAAGTTTCTAGCATTATTCGAAGAGAATATTATTATAATATTCAAAAATAAATTGTTGAAACAATTCTTTCTGTCAAAAATAATTGATTATTGCCTCGAATTAATTAAAAAGTTAAGCACAAAAACACGTAATAATCTTTCCATTTTATTCTCTTTATATTCTAAGAGAAAATTACTAGAAACAATAATAAATTGTTTCAACAATATATGGAGACATGACATCGTCAGTATGAAGCAGTATCTCATGTATTGGAAAGGCGTGAAAATTCAATATTAAAATTTTCCGCTGCATTTTGGGCCCACGTATATATAATATATACAGTCGAAGGAGTAGAAATTCGGGCGAAAAACTGAAAGTGGCCCCCGCAGCCGGGAAATCCCGACTGCGACCCCGTACCAGTCCTCGACTGGAAGGATAGAGTTTAACTGTGCTCCGGCGGCACTGTAACAGCTGTCAGGAGCTAGGTAAAATATAAGTTATAACTGAACCCAGGTAAAATTATTTTCAGTAATGAAGTTGCATTGATACTCGAGATCTCTACATCTAGAACTCTAGAGTTTCTTATTCCACTATATACAAGTGTGATACAACTTGTAACGTATCGCGTTCTTATTTATAATAATAGTTTATACTCATTTCCTTTTAAAAGAAATGCATGAGATTTTGCTTGGGTTTCCCGAAGGCGGAATCATCAAACTTCCACGATACAAACACGTTTCAAACCTCTAAATAGGATGAACATAATTGCCCTTAATCTAAAACTCACTGAAATTTCTCAAAACTTTTAAATCAGTAAAATCGTTTATTTTCAATAAATAAATCTTGGATCATTTTGGCGAGAACTTGGTTTAAATTACTAAAAAAAAATTAAAATTCAATTGTTGCATGTTTGTGGTATTATCAGCATAAATTCTTACGAGCCACAATGCGCGCGAATGAATATCGCAGGAAGAAAGATATGTATAGATTCAGATAGCTTTGACATTTATAACAACGAAATCTCAGGCGAGTCAGGAGACGGACGAACCAATCTCAAAGAAAGATTTTGACTTAATTGTTGCGAGCCTAGCTACTATTATTATCTAATATTAAATTAATCAAATAAATGCATCCTTGGTTATGAAGAAACACTTGGCTGTGAAGAAGAGTAAGTTAGAGCACTTTATAAAATGACATGTTAACACTGAACCACCTTCAAATTTTACTACGAGTACTCTCCTGTGGAGCGCAAACCGGAAAGTGACCCCGTCAAAACAAGCGCCGAACCTGAGTGACCAACGATGTGGGACCCGTCTCCAGCAGTGCTGCTATGTCAAAAAAAAAGTCTTCAGCTTTCTTCGAATTTTTCTTCAAAAATCTTCAGACAGGCTTTGAAACTTTCTTCAAAATTCTTAAAATTTCAAAAACATAGTTTTAGGCTTTTTTAACAGTATTAGAAGTAAAATTAACTAATTAGAATCACAACCAAAGAATTAATTGACTCTAGGGTTTTTAGGCGAATAAGATTGTCTCTGGCTCTAGAGGAAAAGGGAAAATATCAGGTCGGTCGTGCGCACGTGTACAGAATCTTTTCAAATCGTAATTCGCATGTAGATTATATTAACGCGGGAAATTTAAAACATTGAAAATCTGTTATCCTAGACATAGAATCAAATAGAATCCAAATATGTTAAAAGTTTGAGAATAAGATTCGGAAGTACTTTTCTATAATTCATGTTTTTATTATAATTAAGTAATTTATAATAAATTATACATCAAACGTAATAATCTCGCATTGATTAAACGTGAACATGTTGGAGAAGTTTATAACATACATAGGTATCTTAAATTATTATCATAGTCTCTTAAAAGTGTCTTTCCTATTTTTATATCAGGTAACAAGTTTCCATAATACGCGCACGAAATGTACAGAAAAAAGCCTTATCATAAAAAATGGTGAAAAAATTTTGTTGTTGTATTTTCGAACCTGCAAACTAAAAATTCGAAAAAAAATGCCAGAAATATGGACAGTTTTTAGATAAACACTTGTCCAAAGTTTCGATTATCACATGTATTTCAATGGAAAAATTCTGGTTTTATCAAAATGTTTTTTTCCTCAAAAACTCTATGATAGATTTGACTAAAACTTTTATATTTTGACAATCAGGCGTACCGAATCAAAATATAAAAGTTTGCGCCAAATCTATCATAGCGTTTATGAGGAATAATTTTTTTTTGATAAAATCAGCATTTTTCCATTAAAATACATGTAAAAATCGAAACTTTGGACAAGTGTTTGTCCAAAAACTGTTCATATTTCTGATATTTTTCTTTCGAATTTTAAGTTTGCAAGTTCGAAAATACAAGAAATTTTTGTTTTATAATTGTTTATCATGAGGCTTTTTTCTGTACATTTGATGTGGGTTCCTTTATGCCTTACCTCTAATAACAGCCTGTTGAACACATACTACTATTATGTTTTCTTACCATTACATTTGGTATATCGCTGTCATTGCAATTCTCACTTTTATCAATCATTAAGTGAAACCATGTTCTTTATCCCTACGATATACATAGGCATCTTAACCCTTGTTCGGTACACTGGGATCACCTGCACCCCACGCTCATATTTCATCAATTTTAAGTACCTAAATGTTAGGAAAGTGGTTATTTTTTCAGCAAACTTAATATTTTTTATTGGCTATGTAAACCATATAACTCTAAAGCGTACTCTTCGAAGATACGTACATAAATTGCTCAAGCTACAATTCTAAATAGTTTATAAATTAGAAGCTTTTTGTAAATCCAAAATTGGTTAAAAATTGCCAGCTACAAGTTATTTTGAACCTCGTTTTTTTATTTCATCCCACTGTGCGACGTAGACATACGATGCTTTTATTTTCTGTAAAGTTCCCAAAAATAATGGCAAGCCTTGAATGGACAAGCCGCGTTTGTGTAAATCTTCTTTTCGCCTCTTTACAGCATTATCCATGTCTCCTTCCGTCTGTAACGAATATTTATATAATATTTTCATTATGTCAACTTTATGGATTTTATATTTCGCTTCTATTGGCACATCTTTTACGTCTCTAAGAAGAACTCTAAAACGCTTCTAATTTAAAATTGTCGAATTTCAGACGAAATCAGGGTATCTATGTAACCGGGAAATTGGAACAGGAAACATCAGTGAGGATATAAAATGTTGACAATTGGGACTGATAACTCACTTGAAAAATTATAATTTTAACTCCTAAAACGAGAAAGTTTCTGAAGGAATTATGATTTTGAGCTATAACTGAGACTTACGGTAAAGAATTATAATTTTAATTTCAAGTTAACTTTAGACCAGGAAATTTTGCTTAGAATTATAACCTTGTCTTTGGAACAGAGTACTTTGCAAAGAATCATAATTTTTTCTTGGAACAGAAATGTTTGACACGAAACGAGAAATTCAAAAAAATAATTTTAAATTTGATTTCTCGAAATGGAATTTACAACAAAATTCCTATTACAAATCAGAATTCGTCAGATTTGATAAATTCCTTGATACAAATTAGAATTTCCTTGAATTTAAACATTCTTTTTTTTTACGAATAAAAATGTGCAAGAATTGGAAACTTTCCTCTTGGAAATTTTTGAAAAAGGACGGAGAATAAATAAATAATATATTATACAAAATTCTGTAAAAAATTATAACTTTGTTTCTGAAACAGGCAATTCTTAACATGAAACGAGAAATTTTAGAAAATAATTTTACTTCTGATTTATAAAAATGGAATATACGGAAAAATGTTTGTTCAGGTCAGAATTCGTAAGACTTGGAAAATTCCTGGTTTTAAATTAGAATGCGTTTGAATTTAAAAATTCTCCTTTTTTACAAATAATAATATTCCAGAATTTGAAAGTTTCTTCTTTTAAATTTTAGAAAATGGTGTTACGATATTTCCAAATCATAATAAAAAATGTTGTGAATGAATGGAATTCTGATTTGCAACAATGAATTTTGGGAAAGAAATTTAATTGTGAATAAGTATAATTTAGGCTTTGAGGCAGGGAGTATATATAAAGAATTATAATTTTAATTCTCGAACAGGGAATTTTCATGATAAATTATAATTCTCATTTTAGAACAGGGCTTTTCCGTAAAGAATATTATTTTACAATTTTTTCGATATTGGTGACGGTCGTACAATTTTCCAGCTCCGTGAATTTTGCTTTTGTTCCCGTCATCATGCAACAAAGTTTTAAATAGAATATAGTAAGTTCCTCGTGTTTCTATGAGAAATATTGCCACTATATCCGATGGTAAGTCCTGGAGTCTCTTATCACTAATTCTGTTAGGAAATAAATTACGATCAAAGTGATATTATGTAGAAAAATTCACTACTGAAAATTGAAATTAGAATTTTGAAAAAATAGTGTGTGCTTGTAATTAGAGTATTTATGAATGAAGGAATGAATAAATAGATTACTTAAAAGTTAGACTTTCTTTTGATTGCAAATGCTCTTGTTGCAAGAAAAAATAAGGCCTTCTTCTCTTTTAACGATTTTATGAACTAACGATTCTCTTAAGCGTGGAGATAAGAGTTTAAGTTTCTCATAAAATGTTATAATGACAAGTCCATCAAAATCTTGCAAAAGATACTCCTTTAATCCCTACAAATGAAAGAGAAATGAATATCATTAACATTAACATCAAAATTATTTTCGCTGAAAAGATATTTTGAACTCTAAATCTAAATATATATTATGCAAGATTATTTATCATTATTTAACTATAAAATAGAATGAAAATCATCGCTGACTTACCACTTTTTAAACGTTTTTCATGGCTATGAAAATCGGTCTAACAATTAAGTAGAATGTTGTAAAAAATTTGGCTCATGTTTTCGAAGTCCAAATTTTAGATCACTTAAATACACTCAATTGAAAACCTTGGAAGTAATTTAACATCGAACTTTATATGTATTCGATTTAGGCTCTAACCTGAAAATTTAATTTTTCCGTTTCACTCAGGAAATATTAGATTTAGATGGTTATTCGTTATATTATAGCGATAGGTTCAAATGTTCAGGAAACTATAATTCAAACCCATGACTACTGATTTCTTTCAGGATTCAAAATAATATATTCAGTGGTCGCTGAAGGCCATTTTAGGATAAAAATGGCCATTCATAGTTCAATTTACACTATTGATTAATTATTTATTCATTTATTTTATTATATATTTTTTAAAATTAAATTTTATTCAGAAAAAAGATCTTCTCCTTTCACTCTGCTAGGATTCGAACACCAGGTCAACTGATTTCCGGTCAGGTGCTCTAACCGATCTAATCGATCGCCAGATTTTTGCAATTAATAAATCTAACAAAATAATTTTACAAAACCCATTAGAGAGATCGGGGTAAGCCCTAGCATTTCCATAATTTTGGTTGTGATTTGAATACTAGTAAACAAAAGTTGTAATTGTAAAAGTTGTAATATTATCAGGAAAAAATAGGAACCTTCCATGGGATAGATAAATCCATTCTTTACACTCCTGGTCATACATTTTTCAAAGTGAACCACACAGCTTTTGGTAAACAATCCTCTCGTGTCAACACAGTAAGAAGAGATCTCAAGTCCAAAGGCTTATTAGAAGGAAAAGTTCTCGAGATCAAACTTACAAAAATTATGTGTTCTCATGGTAAGTAATTTTCAAAGGCCCGAAGGAATTATAAAGGTTGAGTTTATTGTAAACATCATTATTTTCAGGCGACAAAGTAGTTGAGCTTCAAATCCTCGAGGGCAGTACCGAAACTTGGGGAAAAATGTAGACCGCGTGAAAAAACACATTCCCGTTGCGTGTCCGAATTTCGAAGGACTAGAAAACTGGGCTTTGACAGTCTGATGTTTTCCTATGTCTTGCTTGTGAAACTGGGACAGGACTAGTGAGTGATAGAAGGAAAAAGCTTTTTTTTTACTTAGATTTTCTTTATACTATTTGTAGCTTTATTATTACAGATCAAAGCAAATTTCTTTACCAATTACCAACGATTGAAAATCTGAATGAACTTGAAGCAGAAATCTGACCGATAACTAATTTAGTTCAAGCAGACTTGCGGCAAAATATGAAAAAAAATTGACGGCCGTACAGTCCTCCCTCTCTTATTGTACCAAAATGACTTTGGAACGAATAATCCGTTAAGGAGCCAGAAAGGGGATAAAATCAGTGGTGTGCGTACAGTAGTTCCTAGTTTTCCTCTAACCATGCTATCAAAATTGGACAATATTTTTGTAACGACTCTGTATACTATATCTGACGACAAAAAAAGTTCCAATATCTAATATATTTTCTAAAGGGAATAATGCGCACCTATTTATTTTTGGCAGATCTGATACATGTCAATATTGCAATCCACATGATTCTGGATTTTTCGAAAAATTTTAGTTCCAATCATCCATGCAGATTTTGCCTCGTTTAGAGCAAAGATCTTAACAACATTTTCAACGAGTCTTCGTGCGAAATCCGAACATTAGAAAGTTATAAACAAAGTCCGGTAAAAAATGAATCGGGTGAAACTGGTCTTTCGGAAACATCTGCTTTAAGTGAATTAACATCCGTTTCGACTATAGACCTCATAACCATTGATGCTATATGCACGAAATAATTGGGATACCTTCGAGCCCGATACGGGTTTAATTTTCAATCACTTTGTGATTGTTCCTCGATTCTTTACACTCGAACAATTGAATGAAAGAATCGTGAGTTTCTACTATGGATTAAATGAAAAAAACAAGCCTCGAGAAATAAGTTAAAGGTACCTATCATGAATCATGCCCCAATTATGAAACAGTTTGACAAATAGTCCGAATTATAAATAATTTAAAGGTATATTTTGGAGTACATAATATTACATCGATAAGTTTGAAAGTTAGGCTCACCTTCTATATCAAGACAAATATGGTCCTGAAGTATTGAAAACTTAAAAAATAATATTAATGTAGTGAAAGCCTTTTCCGGTTTTTTGATGTTTTTATTTAAGAATTGCCGACATGTTGCCGACTTGGATCCGAGTCCTTTTCAAGGCGTAGCTCTTATTATTAGTTAACGGAAATTAAAAAAAGTTTTTTGGAAGATTGTACAAAGTTTTCGTTTTGGAATAGCTTGAAATTTTAAAATTGGATTGTCACAACCTTAAAATTTGATAAAATGTATGTCTCGTAGGAGATAAATCCTAGAGCAAATTATTATATATTCTAGATTCAAAAAAAAAAAAGAAAATGGCAGAGCCTTGTGGTATGTTAAATTATAGCGACAAGATGCTTTCCGTTTTTTTTTTAATTTTAAGGTTATGACGATCCAATTTTAAAAACTATTCCAAAATGACAACCATGTACAATCTTCCAAGAAACTTTTTTAATTTCCGCTAACTAATTATAAGAACTACGCCTTGAAAAGGGCTCGGATCCGACTCAGCAACATGTTGGCAATTTTCAAATGAAAACATCAAAAAACCGGAAAAGGTCTTCACTACATGAATATTCTAAGGTACATCCGAAAAAAATTAAAGCAGTAAAAAATAATTTTCAATTATCAAACCTCCAAACTCGGGAAAATTTACTGCCATTTTTTCGAGTCAGAAGGCTTGATACTTATGATTTGTGTTACCTTGTGTATTCACTACATTCGATCGATTCACATGTGTAATAGATTAAATCACAACTTAATGGTCCTAGATTTGAGATGACTGCACTGTTTCTTTATTTATTAACTAGTTGTTTCATAATACGTACACCTTTTCTAACATGGTCCGTATTTATGGAATGGAGAAACATATCAATCAAATTTGTTTTTATTATATTAATATGGCTTATGTTATGTTATTTTTGTTTTTATTGTAAACTAGATGTTATAGTGAACTTTCATTTTAATCTTACATACCAGACAACTGATTGTAATAGAATTTTCCATTGAAATTAAAAGTCCTAAACCACAAAGTGTCAAAGACCTAAGATAAGAAGTGTTGTTTGCATAAGCGGAGTGGATTTTATTTGGTTCTTATTTTTAAAATGTTAATTACAAGAGAGTTGTTTCAGCATGGAACGTGTAGAGGAGAAAATCCTATCGGGGGTGAAAAGAAAAATTTAGAAAGTTCGCAAAGTGATGAAAATGTACATGCAAATAGTGTTCAAAGTAGGGTCGTAAATGCTAAAGCCGCGAAAGTTGTGAAGAAAGTGAAAAAATCTGTGAAAAGCAGGACGAAAAAGGGAAATTAAATTAAATTAAAGAGAAAAGGTTATTTCTCGGAAGCGGTGCAGCAGGCTCTAGAAGCAGTTAGTCAAGGAATTTCTCACAGGAAAGCAGCCTATACGTATGGTATCCCTTCAGGGACGTTATGTAGAAAGGAGAATAATCAACAACACCAACAACCAACAAAATAAATGGGAAAAGTGGACCTCCCACCGTTTTATCTAAGAACAAAAAAGAAGAAATCGCTAACTGGATTATTTATCGAGCTGAGAGAGGTTACTCAGTAACGAAATCACAGCTGTTGGATAGTGTGGAGATTTTCTTGACTTACTCAAAAAGGGAGACTCCATTTAAAGATGGCAGACCAGGTCCTCATTGGTATGTGGGTATTCATAGATGTCATCCTACCTGTCTGTTTGAACAGCACAGCATTTAACCCTTGTACGAGCTGCTGTCAATGAAGAAGATTGAAGAGGATGGTTCGGGGAGGTAGGGTCTTACTTAGACAGCAAGAATCTTCGAAACATAGAGCCGAAACATACAACCGTTTATAAAGTGGTTGATACGAATGAGAAAGAAAGTTTAACAGCTTTATTTATGTACAGTGCTGGCGATATACAAGCTCCTTCCATGGTTTTCTATGCATACAAAGCGGGGTTTCCAATGAAAGTTGTTGAGAATGTTCCAGCTGGTTGGTGTATCGGCATTTCTGAAGCAGGATGGATGACAACTGAAACATTTTACGAGTACATTACCAATGTATTCTTCCCATCGCCTTTAAGAACAAGAAATAGAATTTCCAGTAATTATATACATGGATAATCATTCTTCGCATATAACGACCTGACTAGTTACGTTTTTTAAATCCCATAACATCGAAATCATTGCTTTTTATCCCAACTCCACTCACATCTTGTAGCACTTCGAAATCGCTTTTTCCACCCATTCAAAGATGTTTGGAGAAGAATTGTATGCAAGTGGAAAATTCAGAATAACGTGATGAGATTGAGAAAGGAACAGTTTCCTGTTGTATTGAAAATGGCACTGGAAACTTTTGTGGAAAAGAAGTGGACAGTCTAGAATGTGTTTAGAGGTTGCGGTTTATCCCCGTTTGATCCTGACGCGTTCGATTATGATGTTATCCACAGCATAAAGAGAAAGTCTTTGCTGAAAGCTTCCAAATTTGTGGAATATCAAGTTGAAGAGACCTGAGTTTCAAATGCCATTAGCGAATATGAAAAACGTCACGTGGAAACTTTTGAAAGCAATCTACCTTTTGAATTATTGCAAGAAATAAAAAATGCCGAGAAAAATAGACTGTGGACTGGCTGCGCTGAGAAGAGAGGATTGTTCGGATATTCGCTCGAGATTGGAAAAGCTTGTCTGGATATTATTCCATTCAAAATGTTCTTAGTTATTATATTACTTTTTAACTGATTTTATTTTTTGAATAAAGTTGATCGTTTTTTTTTGCTGAAATCCTAATTTTTTCACAAATTTTTTCAATTTATTATTTTAAATGTGTTTGAATATAGCAATAATTTATTTGAGTATAATTTCACAAAATATTTTTCCCGAACCTAGTTGATGCTTGGAAAAAGAAGTCTAAAATCAAGACTATTGAAACGTCAGATATTCACGTCTGTCTAATCGCGACTAAAGCCACAAACAAGCCTTTAGAATTGTTGCCTCTTGAATCTGTCCACGAAAGTGTTTCGCCATAAAATGACAAGATAATATTATTAGAAGTTTTTCCAGATAACGCAGTAGGAACAACGATCACTGAGAGCATTGAGCCTATCTTGGGTAATCCACTTGCGGTGCAAAAAAAGTCTGAAGAAAACATTACTTTGGAACTCATGGACAACAATAACTCGTTGCATGAGGAAATACTAGAGGAAAGTTCCTCTGAAAATACGAATGTAACTCAACTTGCAACTGCAATTGATAATGGATTTGTTTAAAAATCTTGTTTTAACATCGACGTTGAAAGTAGTGGAGCACGTTTGTAAGAAAATTTTTCCAAATTAATATACTATAATGATATAATTCTTCGTGTTTATGTTACACTTTATAGAGACCAACTTCGCCGATGTTTGAGTGGTAGTACTCGTCAAGCATTCAGAGAAAACCAACAGCAAAGTATGGTCCTTGGAGACGGTCAGGAAGATCAAAATATGGGTGAAATTGAAGGAAATCCCAGTTTCGGAGTATACAAGGAAAATCGAGAGGAACATAGTAATCAAAAAAGTTAGTGCATAAATCAAGTTTAGATAAGATCATCTGCTATCTTGCAGTATGATACAAGTATTAATAATTTCTTTTCATCAGCAGGTAGCAATTATAAAACTCTGAAACATCATTTCGCTGACGTTTTTACCTTACCGACGAAATATTTACCTAAGAAGAAAAGATTTTGGGTAGAACAAACCGGTAAACCAAAGCTACCCGCTGGTGGAACATCTGACGCTTGGTGGAAAGCTCAACTCGAAAAAGAGCAGAAACATGAACTCAAAGAACAGAAGGCTGCGAAGAAACAACTTTTGCAAGAATAGAAAAAAAACTAGCTGAGGAAAAGAAGACACTGCAAGATAAAATTAAAGAACTGCAAAAACGATGAAAAAAAAACAACGAAAAGTGTACTTATTAGCCTAATATTTCATTTACATTTCAGTTTGACCAAGTTTCTTAAGTTTTTACTTCATCCTTCATAGTTTTTCTTTTCTCTTTCATCCACATAAGTAAAAATTCATTCCCTGTAACAAACAATTGTGAACAAAAGTAAAATTCAATCTACTACGCTCACAAAATCTACACTTCATAGGTTAGTTTTGTCAATTTTAACCGAAACTTTCATTGGATTCATTTATCTCTATGAGCGATTGAAACGAAAGTTCATTGTACTATTTGGTTCGATATAATATGAAAAATAATATAAAATAAGCCAAAATAATATTAAAAACCACATCTATTTGCTGTTCCATAATAGGTACATATAGGTCATTCCGATTTTTTATAAATACAATAATTTTGCTCAGACTAAATTAAATTTGTAGCAGGTGTTTCTCATTCAAAAAAGATCAGCCCATTCATTGATATAAACATTTTGAAAATATATTCTACTGTCGTTCCAAAATTATTCAAAATCTTGAAACGCCCTCAAGATTTGTCTCATGACAGGTACCTTCATCTTAACATACTATCAAATAAAAAAACAAGTTCATTGAAATGCAAGCTAGTGTGGCTCTTGGTTTTTTGTGGAATGTTGGTGACCTTAATAGTGACATTGTCCACATTGGGAATGACGATTGAAAGCTTATTATTTCACTGAAAGAAATTTCAAATATTTCACTATGAATAGTAGTTTGCACTGATCTATCTTATAACCTAGAATATCTTATCATCCAGTATTTACATGGACTAACTGAATGCTTCCCAGAATGTTAGAATTCCAATCACTATTTTCTCATTTATCCAAGAATAATGAGATGCTGTAGACCTTTGTGGAATTTGTCCACAATGCGATGCGAAAAAAAAACTCAAGATCTCAAAAAATATACGGTGGTGTCGTTAGGTCGAATCAATACTCCTCAATCATTAGCGATACAAAATTAGTTAACTTGTTAAGGACTAAACATCCGTTTTCCAACCCCTTTTTCAGCGACATTTTCTTCTACCGAATCGATTGTTGAAGAATGGCAAAACAATGAATTCTAGTGTAAACTTTCCTGAACTTTCGAAAGACCTAAGCTTCAACCTAAGACCCTGAGCTTCAAAATCTGTAGGTTAATTTTACGAAATTCAAGCTGGTGATGTCCAATATGGCTGCTAAATGCTAAATTTTTTTGCTATTCCTGATTTTCCGTATTGAAGCAATATTTTCAAATAAATTTCCGTAAATACATGTATGTAGGGGTTTTTGGGGTCGCTGATCACGAATCCGAAATCAGATTTTCATAATTCAGGATAACGGATCCAATATGGCTGGCGAAAATTACTGAAAAATTCTGATTTTTATAAAAATTCGCACATGAGAATTTTTGGGGCCGCTGATGATGAATCCGTGATCAGATTTCCAAAATTCAAGATGGCGGATCTAATATGGCTGTCACAAGTTACTGAAACATTCTGATTTTCATAAAAATTAGCAAATAAGGTCTCCTGGGGCAGCTGATGATGAATCCGTTATCAGATTTTCGAAATCGCGGTCTGTTAGCACCACTGGATATACGGAACAAGCCGAATCAAGTAGTAGTGACAGACAAGTGAGAGAAAAAATTGGAATCAAACTCCGATGTCGCGTAAAAACAAATAGGAATATGAAAATATGATTCAATCCGAGGATTGCATCTAGGCAATATGTGATCCTGAAGGATTAAATATTACTCTTGTAAATGTTCATCTCCACGTGGTAAGAGTTGGGCAACAGCGATAAATACATCGACAGCGCAAAGACATTTGAACGATGCAAGTGAAATTGATGACCATTTTTCATCATTGTTGGCAGCGGTATTTGATTCTCCATATTGAATTTCGAAAATCTGATCACGGATTCGTCATCAGCGGCCCCAGAAACCCCGATGTGCGAATTTCTATGAAAATCGGAATGTTTCAGTAATTTTTGGCAGCCATATTGGATCCGCCATCTTTAATTAGAAAAATATAATTTTGGATTCGTGATCAGCGATCCCCAGAAACCCCGATATACATGGATTTATGGGAAATTATTTCAAAATATTGCTTTAATACGGAAAATCAGGAATAGCGAAAAAATTGGTCTTTAGCAAATCTGATAACGTTTGGTCCTTAACGAATTAAGTTTTAGTAACAGAATTCGGCAGAGTAAGCCTCTACACGATGACAGGTTCGTAGAAGGATCGTAAGAATGTTTACTTGTTCAGAATTTACCACACGTTTATTTTTATCAATCATTATTGTCTTTTTATCCGAAAATTGTGAAGTTGCATTTCTGAGTGACATTTCGCTCAGAGGAACTACGATAGCGAGAGACGTCGCTTTAATGGGACCTGGAGAAGAACAAAATCAGTTGTTTATCGCTTACGTTATTTTGAAAAACGCCAATGAAACAATTCATATTGTTGCAAAGGACATAACAAATTATTTTTTTTTACGACGAGCATTATCTGAGTTACATCGTAGAAAGTGGGTTGGAAAATAAAATCAATCGTGCTGGCAATGTGTAGGTTTGGAAGAATTCTCTCTTTTTTTTAGAATATGAACGATACCATATTTTCTAGTTTTAAGAAGATTTACTTGATTCCAGGAAATTAAGTTTCTTTATTCAAAAACATTTTCTTGAGAGCAGACAAATTTATTGGATTAAGAAAATATTATATCGTTCATGTTCAGAAAAATATTTATTCTTCATTCAATGCTAATTTCTTATCCGCGATATGATGTGACCTACGGTGATAATATGGGAGGAGTATTATAGAACATTTTCTCGATTAAAGTGACCAAAAAATCAGAAATTCTTTATATAAATCTACCAGCCTCATCAAGAAGTTGGAATGTTTTATTAATAAATGAAAGTCGAAATTCATAATTAACTTAAATAAAATATTACTTACTTAAATTCCTTAAATAGTGTTTTTTTACACTACCATCGGAAATTGTGCGCACGACTCTTGTGAGCGCTATTAAAAATCACTGCTAACTTCGAACCACGATATTTCGGTGAGCAGAATATATAGGGCATTTTTCTTAAAACAGTTGGAAAGTGTATGAAATTCCACGTCTATCGGTACCCAACGAAGATTTTTTTGACCTTTAAAAATAATACAGCACGTGAGAAGTTTAAAAACAAAATTCAAGATTTTCTCAAATTTTCTACATCAAATTCAACTTTTAGCACGACCTAGGCAAATTTTTTCAAAAACCTTAAAACTATACGACATCGAGCCTGAAATCTTATCTTTAATTTAAGCCAAGAAAACATGAAAAATCTTCATAGGTACCCAATATATGATTAAAAATATTAAGTCGTATCTGAGCTCAATTGTACAATATGTGTGAATTGTGAGTAACTTTGTTTGATAACGCCAGACGTGGAACTTTATAAGCTTTCTAATTTTTTTAAAATATTCCATATCTCTTTTTTTTTCGAAATATCGTGGTTCGAAGTCAGCAGTGATTTTTAATAGCGCTCACAAGAGTCGCGCGCACAATTTTCGACGGTAGTGCAATTTATACAAATTTACAACACTTTGAGAATTTTTAACAAATAAAAAAATAAATTAAATGACTACAAATTCAAAGTTTACAAATTTGCACGTTTCATTGTCTGAAATAATTGCAACCACATTGAGAAAATATTACTTTGTTTCACCGAGAATCATTAAAAAATATATATATATTTACGAGAAACAAATATAAATAACTTCAACTTCCATAAAAACAAGAAGGTTGAAAATCAACATTTTATTTCTAATCCGTAATTATAATAATTATACAAGTTTGCAACTTTTATATAATTTTGTCAAAAAAGTTAGCAACAAACTTTGCATTTATAAATGAATGAACATGTTCCTGATCTTCAAATTGTATGTAAATTCAGATTTCTTACTGAATAATGAAATTATACTCACTTTTACATTTGCAAAAATATTACATTTTTTTCAGCACTCAATCAGTAAAATGTGTTTTTCTTAAAATTTTACATGTTCCCGACGCAATAGAAAGATTAGGAATTTTTATAAGGAACTAAAAAGTTTGATTTTCAAATTGAAAAACTGATTCATGATAGGTAGAATAGGGAAAATTAAAACGAACGCAAAGTGATTATTAAATTTTTAATTTTATTTCTACTTTATTACTCAGATCTACATCACTTCTAGGCATTTGCATTTATAAAATCCAACCTTACTAAGTATCCCCTAACGGGCCTAGCGCCTGCAGCAATATCGTACGTTTACATATAATAATATAATAGATAACATGATGGATAACATAATATATGTAATGCATATAAATTCATTATGATTTTAATTTGGATTTTAATGTTTTACACATATTTTAAGTCAAAAACCAAGGCAATACCTAATTTTGTTTGGACACAATGTTATGACCTAACGTTGACCTAACATATTTTTACATTCTTAGTTTCATTCTGGGGTTATCAGTCAAATTTATTGTTTGGACGACAAAAACAGCTAGATCCTGACCAAGATGTCATTATCATGTAACTTAAACTAGTAGCCTGTTCCTTTTGAATCATTTAATTGTCAAAGGTTGTGTTACCTGGATATAGACGACCTTTAGCGGACGTCTTGAGGATGTCCTGAGGACCTTCTAAAGACATGAATACATCCAAAGGGTATATTAAAGACGTCAAGGCACATGACATAAAGATACGGGAAAAATGGATAGTCAGGACAACTGGGTTGTTGGATTTTATTTCATCAAAAAATTATCATGCTTTGCCGATTGAGCGGTACTTAAATGAGCCAGGGAAACAGCCTGTGGAAGAATTTCGTGGCAGGTCTGAATCATGCTAAAGCCAGTGCAGTATAGGTATACAGGGTGTCCCAGTACTCAAGGTACATTTTTATATTTTTGAATTCCACATAACAAATGGAGTTGAAAATAATAATAAAAATTTGTTGTAAAGTTAATAATTAATGAGTAATTAACAATTAAACATAAACCAATCAGAAGCATGCCTTAGATGGGCGACAGTCCATGTGTCACTGATGAGGGTGTGTGCGCAAAAGAGTAATTTTAAATTTGCAGGAGGTGGTGAATATCAATGGTGCAACTTCACACGGCAACTGAAAGACGAGATTCTTAGAAAATATCCTTTCCTTTAGAATACACGTTAAATCATTTTAACTTCCTTCGAGTATTTCTAATTCTGTAGGATTCAAATGAATTCTTAGAATTCACTTGAAATCTTTCAAATTCTCTAAAATCTTTTGAATTTTCTGAATTCTTCCCAATTCTATAAATTCTTCTCAACTGTCGGAATTCTTTTTAATTATCTGAACTCTTTTAAATTCTATGAAATCTTTTGAATTCTTTTGCATTCTCTAAATTCTTTGAACTACTCTAAATTTATTTGGAATTCTGTAAATTCTTTTGAAGTTTGTGAATTCTTTTGCACTCTGTGAATTCTTCCGAATTTTCTAGATTCTCCTTAACTCTTCGAATTCTTCTTAATTCTATGAATTCTTCCGCTATTCTCTGAATTCTTCCGAATTCTCTGAATTCTTCTAAATTCTTCCAAATTCTTTGGATTCTCTAAATAGTTTTAAAATTTTCTGAACTCTCTAAACTATTTTGAATTTGTTGAATTCGCGATATCTCTGAATTTTTAAAACGTTTTTTAATTATCTTGAAATCATTCGAATACACGTTGAATTATTTTAATTTTCTTTGAATATTTTTGATTCTGTAGAATTCACACTAATTCTACAGATATTTCCAAGTCTTTTTTCTTTATTCTCTTGAAACATTTATAAAACACCATGAATTGATTTGAGTTTCTGCAAGTCTTTTGTATTGTATGAACTCTCCTGAATCATTATGAATTCTGTGATAATTTTTGAATGATCTGAATTCTTTATATTCTGTCACATATTTTTAATTCTGTGAGTCCTTTTGTATTATCTAAATTTTTTTAAATCATCTAAACTTATGTTGAATTCTGTGAATTCTTCGGAATTCTCTGAATTCTTCTAAGTTCTCTATATTCTTTTGAATTCTCTGAATTGTTTCGAAATTTTATGAAATCTTTAAACTACTCTGAATTCGTCGAATTCTCAAGATATCACCGAATGTTTCAAAAATAAATCATTAGAGTATACCTTGAGTTAGTTTGAACTCCTTCTTTTGAATATTTTCAACTCACTTAAAATCCTTAGAATACACGTTGAACTACTTTAACTTTCTTCAAATATTTTGAATCCTGTAGAATTCCACAGAATTCTATAGCATTCAAAACACTTGAAGGAATTGAAAATAATTCAACGCGTATTCTAAACATGTCGAAAGAATTCAGAAAACTAAAAAAGAATTCAGAAGACTATTTAAATACAAAATATTTCAGGGAATTTAAAAGAATTCAGGAGAATTCAGGTAATACGAAAAAATATTAGAAATTCAAAATAATCAATGGTGTATTGTAAAGGTATTAAGAGAGTTCAAAAAAACTTCAAAAGAAGTGAAAGGAGTATATGTGGATTTTAGGAATTCGTTTGAATTCTACAGAATGTAAGATACGCATAAAATTCACAAAATCTGAAGGAGTTCAAAGTAACTTGAAATGTATTCTAATAATTTGAAGGTAATTAAAAGTCATTAAAAGAAGCCAGCGGTCTCATGAGAATTGAAAAATTCAGAACAGTTCAAATAATTCAGAAAATTTCAAAAGAATTCAGATAATTTGAAAAAAAAGTAAATATAAAAGAATTCATAGAATTCAAAATAATTCAGAGAATTGGAAAGAATTCAGAAATTTCAAAATTTATAAGAGAATTTATAATAACTCAGCAGAGTTCAAAGAATACCAAAAGTCTTGGAGAAAGTTAGAACAATTCATGGTGTATGGTAAAGATTTCAAGAGCATTACAAAAAAAAGTCAATTTTGAAGAATTCGTTTGAATTCTACATAGAATCAAGAGTAATTCAGAGAATTAGGAAGAATTAAGAAAATTCGGAAGAATTCTCAGAGTGTAAATGAATTCACAATTTTCAAGAGAATTCACAGAATTCAAAAATAAATTCGAGCATTTCAAGCGAATTTAGAGAATAAAAAAGAATTTAAAAGTTTTAAGAGAATTTAAAACAGTTCAGAGAATTTAAGAGAATTCAGACGATTCAGAAGAATTCAGAAAAATTCAGAGAATTCGGAAGATTTCAGAGAATAGCGGAAGAATTCAAAGAATTAAGAAGAATTTAGAGAATTCAGAAGAATTCACAGAGTGATTAAATTTTGGATTGTTTCTTTTCCTAATTGGAAAATGTAATAATCTAAATAGATTGGTTCATAATCAACTATAAAAAAAATTTGTTTTTTAAAAAACTTTTGAAAGGTTTCAAGAGAATGAAAAAAAATTCTTTAGATTCCTGACAAAATTATGAACTTGAAATGAACTATGAAATGAAATTATGTGCGAAAACGTAGAATATTTTAATTGGAGAATACACTGTCGGTACCGGTAAGCAAAAAATTAACGATACCGATACCGAAAATAAGATTTCTGGGACATTTTTTTAATGATTTAGGTTTTATTTGAAAGAATTAATTTTAAAATTTTGAAGATTTCGAAATATGTCGAAAAAGAATCTGGAAGATTATAAGACCATTTTTTTCAATTTTCAGGATTAAAAAAAATCGTATGGAAACTGAATTATTTTAAAAAAATATTAAAAATATTCAGAAGTTTTTAACAAATTCTAAAATAATTTGAATCTTGAGGATATTTCAAACAAAATATAGATGTTGTTAAATTTCGGAAAAATAAGTTTTTAAATGAACTTTAAAATGTTTCAAGGGAATAAAAAAAAATTTAGATTCCTTGCAAAATTTCTAACAATTTTTTTATTTTGAAAAATTAATTTTAAGAGAAAATTGAAAAAGATTTCAAATGATCAAACTTGAAAATTGGCAAAAATTAATCCGGAAGATATTACAGCAATTTTTTTAATCATGGAGATTTTTTTTTCATTTGAAGAAAAATACGAATAATTTTTAAAGTTTATGAAGATTTTTTTCAATTTTATTAAAAATTGGTATGATTTTAAAAAGTATTTAGAAGTTTTGAAAAGATTAAAAAATAATTTCAAATGATTTCAAAATTTTTTTACCATAATGTGGATCTTTGAAAATTACGAAACAAAATTTAGAAGCGTTTTAAGAATTTTTTGAAAGGTTTCAGGAGAACAACATTTTCTTAAGATTCATGGGAAAATTACAAATGATTTTTTATTTAAAATAAAAGAATTCTAAGAGAAAATTTAAAAATATTTAAAAGCAAAATTTTTTATTTTCAATCATTAAAAATTTAACAAATCCAAATTTTGTTAAAAAATTTTTTTTTTAATTAGAATTATGCAATTCAAACGCTTTAAGTTAGTTATGGTATCAATAATCAGTTTTCTGAAAAAAAGGTTTCTATGATTTTAAGAATTGAAATCATTGAATTATTTCTTACTGTCGCTTCTTACTAGTTTTAAAAAAAAAAGGTTAGATTTTGATAAATCATGCGGCTTATTTTTTCGGGAAAAATATTCCCTACAACTTTGTTGTTTCCATTTCAGAAAATAAGTGAATAATCTTAAAAAACCGTAATTTGTTTTTAAAAAATGTATCTTTTAAAAGAATTGTTTTAACGATTTCAGCCATATAAAAATTTATATTAAAAATTGGAAACAGTAGAATTGTTTTTTTTTTTTTTTTTTTAAAAAAAGGAATCATTTATTAAAATTCAACAATTTTTCAAAAATTGGTAAGAAGCGACAGTAAGATAAAATTCAGTTGAAAAAAAAAAATTCTTCAAATAAATGTATCTTGTAAGTTTAAAAATAATTTTTGTTATCCGAAATATCACACTCAGTAATATTATTTAATTTTTTTATTCTCAAAATCACAGAAAAACGATTTTTTCAGAAATCTAATTTTTGGCACACCTACCGTAAATAAAAGTACTACTATTAAATATTTTAACTTCAATGCAATTAAATTCTATTCTAATTTTTATAATCGCAATAGGCAATATAATTGGAACACTTTTAAAGCACCGTCCTCAGTAAAGAAAAATCAGCAATCTATGAACTTCATCTCATGACTTCAATCACTTACGCAATTTTTAAATTCGAATTGCAAGTGTAATTAAAACTAAATCGATTCTAAGAATGCATTACGCAAGAGAAAACATCTGTTATTACATCACAGAAAAAAAGGGCATGAAAATTTGGTTCTGCTATCTAAAAAATGCGTTTTTTAATGTCCCCTGAAAATTCTCAAATTATTTTCTCTAAAACTATATTAAACAAAATAAATTACTGGGGTTTGTAAAAGTAAAAAGTCATTTCATAATTTCTTAAATTCTTGGTCTATATTTCTAAATAAAAATATACTAATTCGATATCATTATATAATTCATGACGACGATAAAACAATAAATTCCGTAGTCTTATTGATAAATAACGTTGATGCATCGCAATAAACGCGTTGCGCTTAAAAATCATACTTTATGTACAAACGAGAGATCTCTCAGAAACAGAAAATACACATTTTTACATTAAAAATCTACGTGCACACGCGCTCTTTTATTTACAACTCATGTATGCCTAGGTACAGCGTAATGGTATTCACTATTTACCCACGCGATTGTACAGTCTCTTGAAAGCGACTCATGAAAAAAGACCGAAACAGTAAAGAAAATATAAAAATTTAAACATAATTTTTTTATTTAAATTGGACTCAGAGCCCAAATTTTTATTTTATTTTTCGGTCTTTTCCAAGGGAAGCCTTCCCTCAGGAACGAGCGTCCTCGTCCTAAGATTATTTTGTTTCCTACTCTGGAAGATCTAACAAAACACTTCGGGATTATTATCATTTTCCCAAATTACCTTTCACACTCCAGCATCATAGGCTTATTGAAACCAAAGAGCTAGATTCCTAGAAGGAATTAAAAGCACACATAAATTCCAAAACTGAAATCCAGCTTTGAATTTCAGTTTTGAAACCCATTCTCTAAGAATACAAATATTTGGCGTGTCAAACACCGGTCCTTTTGGTGACAAAAGACATGAACTTTTCCAGTCTTTTCCATCGAACTTTGACAGTTTCCTCCCTTTTCTTATCACTAAGCTCTTATCTTCTTTCCTTTACATAAACATCCTCTTTCTCTTACAAGCTATCGCACAGAAAAAATGAAGACCCTGGACTACATTTTACAAAAGAACAAAAGTCGATGAGAATTGGTTACTTCCTAGTCTTCACACACTATTTGATTTTTAAGTCATGTAAAATACTTTGTACACTTGTCTCTACTAATCTAAATTTTCAATTTTCTAAAAATCCCTGTGATAATGGGAATCTTTCCCAGTTTGCGGATTCAACACAATTCTAAAGTAAAATCTTCAAGCTGTAACAGCAGATATGCTAGTCTTGCTGAATCGTGATGATAATTGGTGTTGGAAAGCCTCGTCTTCCTCGCTGTCGGTATCTTCGCTTCCTGATTCGTCAGTCTCTGAAAGTGGCTCCGTACTCGCGCCTGAATTCGCGAGGTCCACGGCCATTTGAGTGTCCACGCAGAGGGCAATTTGGTAGGCGGTAATGCCAGCGTAATTGGTTACATCCAAATGTGGCCTACACTCGTGCAGTAAGAAGTTCAAAACGGATTTAGAGCCATACTCGACTGATAAGTGCAACGCTGTTCTTCCGGCGAGCCCTTCTCTTCCGTCCAAATCGGCACCAAGACGAAGCAAAAGCCTCACCAGTTCCACATGATTACCAGCGGTTGCTATGTGAATACACATTTCACCTGAAACATAAAAAAAAAATACGTCTTGAGTCTCTAATCCAAAGTAAATAAAAAAGAATGATTAAATTTAAATTTCGCGCCAAAATCGATTCAGTCACACTTAAACATAACCCTATTTTAGACTCTACTTGAATTCCAATAAGAACTAAATTGAACGAGTTCAAATTCCGAGTTCAGATCATTCAACCCTGATCTTCCACAATCTTTACTCTATAGTCTATCTTATTGTTCAAATGAGCCTACTAATTTTAGACTTCGAATTGTTTCGAAAAGAACTGTCTCGAAGCTCAACTAGCAGTCCGATTAAGCATTTTACAAGAAATAACGGCCGATTAAATTCTAATTATAAAAATTACTTCAGAACGCATTTTAGTCGGTTGTCCTCCCTATCTCGAAAACAAGTATCGTCTCGTTGATTGCCTTCTCTGCGACGTTCATATACAGACTTCACAACCAAAATGCTCTCAAAAAAGGGAAAGTAGGGCAATTTTTCCAGAAAATAGAGCAATAATAGGGCAATAAATTGTTTAAATAAAATTAATGTACATAACATGTTAATTTTCCACCAAAAAATACAAATTTTCAAAAAATAGATGACTTTTCTAACCAAAAGATGAACTTTCACACAAAAGGGGAGTAGGGGAAAGAATTTGAAGTCTAGTAAATATTCTCAATGTGGAAAACGTAGTTATTGTTCAATTGTACAAAAATTAAACAAAATAGAAAACATTTAAAGATTCTGATTGCCAAACTGATAGCGTCATCGTGACTTTTTCATTAATCGATTCTTCCTCAATGATTACCCAAGATGCTCAAGAATTCCCATCTCCCATTTATGTAAATACTCTCAATCCGAAAACGTCACCAGTCCCATGTGACTATTCGCACGCCTACGAATCTTTCTCCGTTTGTTTTTGAACGTGTGTAAAGCTCGGTCGGTTCAAAGGATGAAAGCTGGTGCGTATGAGACTGCATATGACCAGAGTCAAGTCACATGTTTCTGATGAATATAGAATATAGATAGAACTCGGAAGACTTGGTGAATCACTGTCGGGGGGGCTTGGCTGGCTTCCCGTGGTCCAAACTAGGCTCGCGCCGATCAAAGTGACTGCTAAAATTAACCGTTTTGAAGTTAACCATGCCGGTTGGTCCAATGGCGGAATCTAGGCACGTCGAGACGAAATTCCTCGTCGTCGGGGGTGACTTCCTTTTGCTCATCGCGTGCCAGACGCGTCTTCGACCCGTCCCCGACTTCTTGATTCCGATTTTGTCAAACTGACTAATACCCAACCCTACCGAGTTTGTGAATGAACTCGTGAAAGCTAAATAAAGTGAATAAGAATATGGTGAATCAGCATGGAATCCGCATTAATGAAGAGTCCTACTCATGCCGAGATCATCGCCGATTATTGTCGACATTGAATCATAACTTGTAAGTTTCTCTTTGTTGGGTTTCCTTTCCAGAGGTCAAAAGTCGGCGAGACCTTGTAACACTTTTGGGGTGGATTTCCTTTTCGAAATATTACCTCTGGGTAAAACCCAGACTCGGAATCTGAATCAAGGAGCATATAAAACAAAGAACTTTATCCCTTCCGGATTCCAAATCCAACTTCAATTTGGCTATTGTATTTGCTGTGATTTACTATTTTAGTTCCTAATGAAGGTTTGAGTTTTAGTTGAACTCTAATGAGAAATGTTATCTCTATAGTCTTATCTTCGAAAATGGACAGTTGAAAAGTTATAAGGGGAAGCCAGAGACAATGGGATGCACACTAATCTGGGATCGATGATAAGAAGGCAAGATAGTTAAGTGGTGCATGCCATTAACGATTGATAATATTATAAAGCCCAGCGACGCCGACGCCTTTGCGGGGTTTTCCGACGCAAAAGCGTCGAGCACTGTGTGCAAATAGCCAGCCAGGTATTTTTAGGTGGCAGAAGCATTTGCGCCGACCTAAGTCTGCTAAAAATGATGTAACGTGGACGCCAATCGCCCCCTCAAATTCTTTAATTGACAAAAACCTCATATTAAATTCAAACATCTTTAAAGAATTATCGGCATTTTGGACATTCAAAAGTTCAAAATTTAACTCTAAATTCTTCAAATATGAAGACTTTAAATTTAAAACTCAAAATTCAAAGCTTACAAATTTTAAGATTTATTTCAAGAGCGAATTAAGAAACCCGTTTATAAAGAGAGGCCAGGCTTCGAGAGAAATCGACGTAAGTTTCTTGGAAAAAAGTTGGAATTTCCTGTGACACTACCATCTGGAATGGAAATACCGATTTTTTAAATATTGCTTTACAATTTATTAATGAAGAACATTCATCCTACAAAAAAGTTGTTTCATTAACCACTATACTTCAAACACTTATGTCAAACTTAAGTTTTTAAAATTCGTCTTTCAGCTACAAAAGAGGAGTAAGTACAGGTTTTCTGGTAAAAATGAAAGACAATCTGGAAGTATGTGACGTGACAGATGGGTGTAATGGAAATTGAACTTTCAGACTTGAATATCGAAGACAATGGACCTGACCATTATTGGGACTGGAGGGCGGAAGAAGACGACTAACTCTACCTACTTGCGAGGTCATAAAAGGAGGGAGAGGTGTATGACTGTATGTATGTTAATTCGGATTTGAAACGATGGCAAGACATCTGGTAACAATCGCCTCCATACCATACCGAACGGTTCGAAAGTTTCAAACCGAGCCTCATGTGGGAAATTCCCAACCAGCAGACCTCAATGCCAATGCCGTTATAAAGGTGTATATCGTTAAGGTCCACTTCCCCCATTTTTTTACACCCAGGTATCAAGGATTAGCCTCACACAACCTTGAAATATTAAACATTAAATTCAAGCTCTACAATGTATCATTAAATTAAAACCAAACTAAAAATTAAAAACCAGATTAGAAACTGCTATTCAGTAATCTTAAATTGACTTTAAAAAACTGCTTAGCTCTTCTGGCTATTTTAATATTTACTGAAACCTTGAAAAGAAAAATATGTAAATTGGGTCGCGGTGAAATTTTTTAGTAGAAATAAGCTTTGTAAGGAATTTAACAAACGTGTGTGTCGGAACGATGTACGTTGTTATAGGAATATATGCCATTCGAGAAAAGAATTATGACATCACGTGGAAAATCCAAGACTTAAAAATCTTACGACCTGACGCAGAAAAATCTTTGCTAACTACAATTTGCGGTACTTGAAAGAAAAAGCCAAACGAGTCAGAAATTGCGTTAACCAGAGTTCCCAAAAAACCAGTTCCCAAATTTAAATTAAGTTCAGTGATTTGTTCTAGACGTGAGAGGTTCAGATTATCAAGATAGTGACTCAAATATGTATTGTGATAAGATAATCTGGCTTGGGAAAACCCCCTGCCCCAGAACCTTTTATCTTCGTCATCAAACATAAAACTAAAATCAAGATTAAAATTGCATATCTTTTCTAAATTCTGCCTAAACCCCAAATCTGAAATTAAAATTCAAAACTTAAAGCGATTCCAAAGCTCGATTCTAAAACTAGAAATCCAGAAGACCCTGGAACATCTTTTGACGACCTAGATAGAAAAAAAACTAGTAATCATATAGGAAGTGTGAACAAAAAGTGGAATAAAATTGAACGACTGTTGTAAACTATTCTCACAATATGGTATTTCGTCACGTTAAAACTACCGGGGATTCCCCAGCGCGCATCGTGCTGTCACCACGTGCATATCTCAGACATGATTCCATTTATAAAAATTTCCAGCCGCGTTAAATTCTTCCAGCGAAGAAAAGGAACATTGTAATATAATTCCTGACCCCGAGGAATGCTAGCAACCTTGCAGTATTTTCTGCTGAAGAAACAATCGCAACAACTGATTAAATTACTGGGAAATATGCTGCTTTTTATCCACCGTATTTATTTACTGGGGAGGAAAATGAGACGCAATTAGGTTGCAGATCACGAGGTTCTTGTTTTTTTCCGACAAAATATATTTCCCAGGAGCAGAGAAGGATCGAACGTCATTATCTTTAGATATAAAAAATAAGATTGCATCTGCGTTCATTGACTCGATCGTGTGCATAAAGAATGAAATTCATCATCGTTCATCATCTTTAAAAACGACTTTCTAAGTTCAGATTAGGAAAAAAATGAGAATTTTCAGCTTACCGTTATAATTTCTTTGCTCCAAGTTTTGCGGGAGAGCTGGGACGAGTTTTCCAGGTGGAAAGAGATTTCTTTCTCCTGGAGAAAGTGGATCTGTGAGAGCCTTTGCACAGGCAAGATCTCCACAAGCACATGCGAGGTGAAGGGCCGTATTTCCCCTTACGTTTCTTGCAGCGGGATTCGCGCCAGCCAGGATCAAGTACCTCGTGACTCTTGGTTGTTGTGTTAACACAGAGAGGTGAAGAGCCGTATGTCCTTCGTCGTTCAAAATGTCATAAAGACAGGGGTGTGGAGCCATGTTCACGAGACAAATAGCTGCTTCCACAAATCCCTGGACTACTGCGATATGTAATTGTCTGAAAAAGAGATAAATAATTTAATATTCAGTCTTGTAACTTAAAAATTAATTCTAAAATAGTCTCGGATTTTATAAGCTCTCATTAAATCGAATCATTGCAAGGTTTAAAATGAACTGGATTGATTTTTATTTCCATTTTCAGGATCCAGGCACAAGAATACAAGTTTCTAGACTTTCTAACCAGCAGAGAAAACAGAGATGAGATTCATTGCGTAAAATAATAAAATTAGAAAAATTCCATTGGAAGATAAATCGAGGAATGCGAGTCTCATTTTAAACAAATTTCAGCCTTGTAAGGTCATTGCCAGTAATTATGTACCGAATTAAAATTCAAATTGACGCTCGCGCCTTTATCATTTATCTTATCAAATTAAGAATATTCTTCGATAACCTTCGTATTGCGATAAAATTTCACGTTTCACTGTACTGTAATTTGTAACGTTGCAAATTTATTTTAACGAATTTAGCCAGAACCTGCAACACGGCTACCCTGAATTTTAAAACAAAAATAGTTATATTTTCTTATGGGGTTCTATATAAAAGAGAAAGTTCCTTGAAAATAGGGAAAATTACTTTAAAAAGGTCAAAAGAGGAATAGGGGAGTTACTGTGAAGCCTGTTAATAAAAAAAATAGGAATGACCATAAAAATGAAAAGCCTTCAAAAGCTCAAGCAAATTCTCACGAAATTCGCCAGCATGTGGGAACCATAACTAAAATGTAGGTTTCCCCATGACCCACGTGTTTAGGCAATCAATGTGTTAATTTTCAAGAGCCTGGTCACCATATGTATGCTTTATTCCTTTACTGCTGGGAAGTGTTAGTCGCTAGTAGGTACCTGGAGTACCTGGATCCTAGAGACCTTTTAGAATTGTGCCCCGGCAATGAAGTGTTTACAGTCCCCTGAATATTGATGAAACACATGCACTCTCTTATGTGCTCGAAAAATTCCCCATTTATGTTGATTCACAAATCCTAACTACAGTACTTATATTACTACAAGACCAATTGGAACTGTAGATTTACGACTGATGTGCAGATTTTTCATTTAATCGCCTTGGGATTTATTCTGGCTAATTCTCGAAGCTTTTCTATTCAGTGCCAACTTTAACATTGTAAACAGTTTTAAAACCTCTGGTAAATTTAGTCTAGACTAGAGAAATTTGTGATTGAGAATGAATTTCGAATTTCTTCAAAAATGCTATTTATTTAATTAAATAAAAAATAAGAGAATAGGGTAAGAAGGAGAAGATTCAATAAAAGTACAAAATTGAATAAATAAACAATAAACTGAGTTAGCATCGTAAATATTTACAAAATGAAGCAAGAATTTAAATTTATTTTGAAGAAATAAGGAGATTTTCAGTAACAGTAATAAATCAGCAAAACTGAATGTCATTAATAAATTAAATAACACGTGTTTAAAAATGTTGAAATTTAAAAAAGCAATAAAGAACACGTAATAATCTTATATTTAACAACAACAAAAATCTAAAGCACAGCAGAAATAATTCAAAATCCCTTGAAAACCAAATAGAATTCCATAAAATGCGAGTAGGAAAACAAATTTTCTATAAAAAGGATTCTCAAATAAATTGTAAATTATAAAACAGGGAATATCAATCAGGTTTAAAATCATTATTTGTTTGAAAAGGTATACTAAATGGAAATTATGAGAAGCAAAAACTACGATAATTTAGTAAACAATCACCAATTTAAATTGGTGATTTTTTTCAATGGGTTTAAAATTATTTATATTCAAAAAATTATAAACGGAAGTTACTTAAATAGTTTAAGTTAAAAATCGATAAACAATCAGTCCAAATTGAAACAATCTAATAATCACTTCAATTAAAAAATAAACTACTACGCGAATAGTTAAATCTATAAAAATGTATAAACTTGAAAAATGAATGAAAGTTTATTTAAAAGTACAAAAATTAAGATAATATATTCGGAAGAATATTAGATAATCAGGGCATGTCAATCAGATTTAAAACCACTAATATTTTGAGTAGGTATACTAAATTAAAAATAAGAGAAGCAAAAACCAATAATTAAGTCAATTTCAAAAGTTTTTGGAATATTCAAAATATTTTTCACTTCCGTCAAACTATGACAATGATTCGATAAATAATGAATTATCAATTGAAATAGAAAATGAAAATTAAATGAGCTAAAAACACTTGTATTAAAAATGTAAAATAAACGAAAATTAAAGCGAATCTTACTGTAAAAATATATAAACAATCAGTCCAAATTGAAGAAATTTAGCATCAAATAACAAGTCCAAATAAAAAATTAAAAGATAAAATAATCAAAATAATAGTTAGGTCTATCAAATTGTATGAACTTAATAAATTGAAGGTTTATTTAAAGATACAAAAATCTTAATGTCAATCAGATTTAAAATCATTATTACCTCGAATAGGTATACTAAATTGAAGATAAGAGAACCAAATCCCAAAAATTAAAAAAATTTCAATCCCCATTTGAAATCGGAAAGAAAAATCAAATAAGTTAATACCACTTATATTAAAAATAAATGGAAATGACTTAAATAAATTAAGGTAAAAATCTATAATCAATCAGACCAAACTAAAGCAATCTAACACTAAATAACCAGATCAATTTAACAATTAAAAGATAAACTAATAACAAGAGTTATAAACGTAAATTGTTTAAAGTTGTATACACTTAATAAATTAAAGAAAGTTTATTTAAAAATATATAAATCAGAAAATATATCACAAAGAATATTAGATAATTGATTACTTATAACCATTATTTCGATCAGATATACAGAATGGAAAATAAGACTAGCGAAAAAATAAGAGTTTTAAAAATTGAAAAGCTTTTGGAGTAATCCAATTAATTCTCACTTCTGTCAAACTATGACAATTATTGGATAAATAATTGGAAATGACTGAAGTAGATTATCGCACAAATCTATACACAATCAGTCAAAATTATTAGATAAATTACTAAAAGAATAATTCGATCCAAAAAATTGTATAAACTAAATAAATTAAGGAAAGTTTATTTAAAAATAAAAAAATTAGAAAATATATTCCAAAGTATACTAATCAGATTTAAAATCACTTATTTTGTGTAGACATAATAAATGAAAAATAAGTGAAGCGAAAACCAATAATTAAAACAATTAAATTGTTTTTGAGTAATCTAAATATTTCTCATTCCTGTCAAACTGACATTTATTCGATAAATAATCAATCGCAAATTAAAATTTAAAATAATGTAAATTAAATAGCAAATAAACTACTAAAATGATAGTTAAATCATTTAAATTGTATGCACTCTTAAAGAAATCTTTTTTAAAAATACAAGAACTAGAGAATATATCCCAATTCTCATATGATTTTAATAATAGTCAATCATTTGGACAGGCACTATTTTTCTTAAGTATAATAAAATCCGAAAAACTATTAAAATGTTGATAGGTAAATAAATAAAATTATATGAAACCGATCAATTGAAAATCATCCAATCCTATTCTTCAATCGCACTAGTGTAAACTTTCAATTCGAAGCAAAATAAAGTGATATTAAAAAATTTAAAAAAGTGAATTAAAAATAAATAAAAAAACTCACGTGTCACCGTCGTCGTCTTGTGTATAATAAATTTCCCAGGGTTCTTGTGGAACGTACTGAACTTGATTTTTATCCTCTGGATTGACAAGGGAGGTCTTGACACTTGGATTGACAACCTTTGCACTGACCGGGGTTAACTGGGAAGGTTCGGTATGAACCTTGTTCAACGAATTGAGTGTGTCGTGTTTCAGGGAGAGCTGGCTGAGGCTCTCGCTGAGCCCGAGATCCACGCCACTATCAGGGGCTCTCATCGGTTCCGGAGCGACGTCTGGAGTAGGCTCACAAGGTTGATTCTTCGATTCGAGCTCGGAACTAACCTCGGAGCTAACCAACTCGCTCGTTAAAATATTTCCCGAAATAAATCCAGAATCCCCCAAATCCTGCTGGCACTCTTTATCAACGTCGGAGTCGATGCTCGACTTCGTCTGCTGCCACATTTTGACTAACTGACACGTGCACTGTCGCTTCAGATGAGGGCTTTCCGCTTTCCTGCTCACAATGCCAGGGATCAGGGACTCTACCACCTCCCACCTCTCCAGAAGTTTCTCAACTTTCACGAACAATCTGTTCGTTAATTATCCCCACCTAATTTTGCACATTCGGATGTCGGACCAGATGCGCTCGGTTTGGAAACCGATTTCGATCTCTGCTGGATCTAAAAAGAATCGCACTTTGGAAGGGGGAAGTCACTTTTTTACAGCAATTTTTCGAGTTGGATTTTGAGGTTAGATTTTGAGAGATCGATAGATTTGACTCCTTTTTTGGAGAATCGTCGACTCGAGTTGAAGAGTAAAAAGCGTTCTTGCTGTTGGTGGTGAAGAATTGTTGATTGAACACTTCCGCACGATTTTTTTAGCACTTTATCACACTTTGGGCCTGTCGCGTCGTTTCTTCCCGAAGAATCGAGAGTCGGTCGCTGGTCGGATGTTTGATAAAAACGGCGAATTTCTCGAGATTGACCGGGTCGTTGCACATGCAGCGATTGCAGCGTCTCAAGAAACCACAAAGCAAACTGAACTGAAGACTGCCATGCAAACACGTTTTCCGGTCTCGATCAAGAAACCATCTCTTTTTAATTTAATATATGTGTATACATAATGTAGATGGATATGACCATATGACGCTGAGAAGAAGGACGTAAAAAGGATTCAGTGGCGCTACCTGGAGGAGAGGGGAAGCAACTATCAGCTATGAGGAGAAAAAAAGAATAGTGGAGGGGAGAAGCGGGAAAACCCAAGAATATAAAGAGGGTTGGGTAACCAAGAGTAACTAACGAGGGGCAACCCTTGAAATCATTGACATTGAGCTTTTGACCTTTTCTTTCTCTTGCGTTTATTTAGTGCTGTTTGTCAGGGAATTTTCATGTACCTGGATAAACCTGGAAATGTTAGGGAATTTTTCTTTAAAGTCAGGGACTTTTTTTTTTCGAGAACGTGCTTTTTTTAATTGCAATATAAAATTTACTTACAATGATTGTTCTTTTGTGAAAACAGCTTTATATTACAGTACTTGACTATTTTGTTGAAATTTTGTGGAAAATTCGTTCTTTCTTTGATTAAAAATTAAGGTTTTTTTCAATGCAAATGAAACTATTCACAGAAACTATTTTGTTGAATTTTTTTTTTTTTGTTAAACATGAATTTTTTTTCAATTGAACATGAAATATAACATTTATTTACAATGATTCTTATTTTGTAAAAGAAGCTTTGTATTACAGTACTTGACCATTTTGTTAAAAATTCGTACTATTTTGAAACTATTTTGTGGAATTTTTTTTTTTGTTAAACAATAATTTTTTTCAACTGAACATGTAATATAAAATTGATTTACAATGATTCTTCTTTTGTAAAAGTAGCTTTCTATTACAGTACTTTACTATTTTGTTGAAAATTCGTACTATTTTGAAACTATTTTGTTGAATTTTTTGTTGTTGTTAAACAATAATTTTTTTCAGCTGAACATGCAATATAAAATTGATTTACAATGATTCTTCTGTTGTAAAAGGAGCTTTGTATTACACTACTTGACAATTTTGTTGAAAATTCGTACTATTTTGAAACTATTTTGTTGAATTTTTTTTTTTTTTTTTGTTAAACAATAATTTTTTTTCAACTGAACATGCAATACAATGATTCTTCTTTTGTAAAAGTAGCTTTGTATTACAGTAGTTGACTATTTTGTGGAAAATTTGTACTTTCTTCGATTAAAAATTAAGGTTTTTTTTTAATGTAAATTAAACTATTTCCAGAAACTATTTTGTTGATTGTTTTTTTTTCTTTTTTGTTAAACATTAAATTTTTTAACTGAACATGCAACATAAAATTGACTTACAATGATTCTTCTTTTGTAAAAGTAGCTTTGTATTACAGTAGTTGACTATTTTGTTGAAAATTCGTACTATTCTGAAACTATTTGGTTGAATTTTTTTTGTTAAACATGAATTTTTTTCAACTGAACACGCAATATAAAATTGATTTACAATGATTCTTCTGTTGTAAAAGTAGCTTTGTATTACACAACTTGACTATTTTGTTGAAAATTCGTACTATTTTGAAACTATTTTGTTGAATTTTTTTGTTGTTGTTGTTAAACAATAATTTTTTTCAACTGAACATGCAATACAATGATTCTTTTTTTGTAAAAGTAGCTTTGTATTACAGTAGTTGTATATTTTGTGAAAAATTTGTACTTTCTTCGATTAAAAATTAAGTTTTTTTTTAATGTAAATTAAACTATTTCCAGAAACTATTTTGTTGATTGTTTTTTTTCAATTTGTCATCTGAACATGCAACATAAAATTGACTTACAATGATTCTTCTGTTGTAAAAGTAGCTTTGTATTACAGTAGTTGACAAATTTTGTGGAAAATTTGTACTTTCTTCGATTAAAAATTAAGGTTTTTTTTTTAAATGTAAATTAAACTATTTCCAGAAACTATTTTGTTGAATTTTTTTTTTTGTTAAACATTAAATTTTTTCAACTGAACATGAAATATAAAATTGACTTTCAATGATTATTCTTTTATAAAAGTAGATTTATATTACAGTACTTGACTATTTTGGGGAAAATTCATACTTTCTTTGATTAAAAATTAAGGTTTTATTTTTTGAAAACTAAACTATTCCCAGAAACTATTTTGTTGAAAATTCTTTTTTTTTTTTTTCAAAATTCGTTCATTTTAGTAGATAATGAATCTTCTTCATTGAAAAGTTGTCCTTTTCTGTTGAGTTCAACTGTTTTTTATTAAAAATCAATTTTTGTTGTTGAAGATTCATAATTTTTATTTAAAATTAATCTCTTTGGTGTAAAAATGAGCTATTTTGTTGAAAATTCATTCTTTCATTGATTAAAAATTAAGGATCTTTTCTGAAAATTAAACTATTCCCAGAAACTATTTTGTTGAAATTTTTGTTGTTGTTGTTAAACATTATTTTTTTTCAACTGAGCATGCAATCTAAAAATAAAATTGACTTACAATAATTATTCTTTTGTAAAAGTAGCTTTATATTACAGTACTTGACTATTTTGTGCAATTTTTTTGTTTCTTCAAAATTTTGATGAACATTCGTTCTTTCTTTGATTAAAAATTAAGGTTTCTTAACTGAAAATTAAACTATTCCCATTAAAACTATTTTATTGGCATTTTTTTTTTTTTTTTGTTTAACATTAATTTTTTTTCAACTATTTATATTGATACGCCTCTGACTCAAAAGTGGACAAGCAGGTGGAACGAAGGGATGATTCACGAAATCATTCGATTATAGGATCGATTGCGCGCGCCATCGGCTAATAAGTAGGGTCAGCGTAGAACCAATGCAATTTATATATCGATCCCAGAATCGGTACCACATGATTTCCTACTCGACTCTCTTTATTAGTATGATGCAATTATTGTAACGACTTTGCTCTCCATATTTGCTTGGAGACCTCGTTGTGTATGTTTGCATTCAGTGTGGGAAATTTAAAGAATGCTAATTTAGTGTGTGCAACTTTCATTGTAACGACTGCACTTTATCTCACGATAAAGACCTCCTACTTGCTTATTTTTATATGAGAGAAATTTTCTAAATTAATTTAAATAATTTTAAAATACGCAATCATCTCTCCCTTAAGTGAATCCACAATCTGTCTTTTTTGTTTTAAAATAATAATTTAAAATACAATGGGAAACTCTTTATTGAAAGAATTAATCTTACAAAATTGTAGTCTGTTTTACTTTCAAATGTGATTATAAAATGTTTAGGGCTAGTTTTAATGTCCTATCAGTATTGGAATCAACTTATATCGTTGGTTGCAATTTACTGAAGAGGAACAAGTAAACGCAAATTGAACAAATGTCTCATTGAAAATAAATATCATTGAGATAGGTTTACAATGCAAAACTACCATTCCTAAAAATTAGAATAATTTTTAGTAAATTCAAGATCTTTAACGAAAATCAGCCGACTGCAGTTATAATTAAATTGTGAATATTATTAAACAGAAAATCGATCCCCTGTTAAAGAACTTGATAATGTTACATTGTGTATTATACCTGCAATTATACTGTATGCGCCACCAATTTCTGGGAATCGGCGCCTTGCGTAAGCTGCAATACATTTCAAGAATAATACAGCGAACGTAAAATAAACTATATCTGTGTCAATTCTATAATGAAAAATTAGACAAATAATATAAAATCCTCATTTATGGCATCTAATTTCTCTTCATTTAATTATGGTTTAGTCAATTTGTTTTTGTGCAGATCGCATCCTTTCCCCGTCAAGGATGAATTCTTTAATGTATCTCTGTCGAAAAATTACATCATTATATCGTTTACCAATGACCTAATACTTCTATCATTCCGCTTTTGCACTGCCTTTGTGGGAACTGTAATATTCTCCGTCAATCGAATTGATTCTGTTTCGGAGTTTCCGCTATGATTCCCGAAATTTAACTTATAGCCACTGTAGCCTGCTTCGAAAGTTCATCCATCGTTTTTTGCAGAGGTCCTTTTCGTGACTCTACTACCTGTTTCGACTGAAAAATTGAATACTTTGTTCAGCTCTCCGTTAGACGCAACCGGCCTGACAGGCCACCAGAGCGCACAGGGGCTTGACCTTCTTAGTATTCGTTAATCAATATAAGCTCTTTCGAAACCTTCTGATCAGTTTTATGGCAGACTACGTAAAATGTGACTGTGATGCTTCAAATCTGCTAGGTTCCCTGAACCCGAGCAGACAAAGTCGCCAACAAATTAGAAAAAAGAGAAGCTTTCATAATCGAAACTTAAAATTTTACTCTCAATGGTTTTTTGAGTTGCCGATAACGAATTTGATGTCGATTCCACAAAAAACAAAATGGCGGATGCAATATGGCGGACAGTATTTTCGAAAACTTATCTCATTCCAACGAAAATCAGTATACAAAGCTTTTTTGAGTCACTAATAAAGTGTTATTTATTTCGAAGGGCAAATTCATAACAAGAGGAGGGTAGTGGTTTACTGAGTCATTGATTTGATATACATAAAGCAGTCAGTTTATTATCGCACGAAAAGTGAAAAATAAAACTACCAGTAGGCTGAGTAAATATGGTACTACGTGCAGGAATAGAATAAAAACTCGCGAGAGCCAGAAGTGCGGGAAGTAAAGAGGGATTCGCGTTTACCAGCGTGGCGGGGGAGCAGAAGCATACGACTCGTTCATCCCGAGGTAGTGGGGAACGTCAACACGGGACTCCCTCGCCTTGAAGGAGTGGGAACGCGCGAAGTCATTTCACGCTCCCACTCTCTGATTGGCGCGCCAATTCAGAGTCAAAGGAGATATAAATAACGCCTCGCGTCGGCCCATTCAACATTTACTCCGAGTCAGCTAAGCAAATTAGATATCAAAGGAGTGTCGATGACTGACCTTGAAACTTTATATCTTCACGCGAATCCGAAGATTCTGCCTTTCAATAGTCGCCATATTGGATCCACAATTTTAAGTTTTGCAATTCTAACGTTAAAATCGCAGTGAGTGACCCCAAAAACCCCCGCACATCAAGCTTCAGACGAGTTGAAAAAATCGCTAATTCTGCGATTCTGCCTTACAATAGTCGCCATATTGAATCCACCATTTTGACTTTTGCCATTTTAACATCAGAATTGTGATCAGCGACCCCAAAACCGTAAGATAACTTTCTATAACAATTATTTCTGATGTGCTTCTCGAGTGAATACAGGTGCCCTGTCAGGCACATTGCGTCTAAACTAGGAAGTTTTAGGGTTGTTTCTAACGGAGGGTTCATACATATTCAACATTTTCAGTAGGGGTGGCAAATTATGTTCCAGAAAAAAATTGTGAATTTGAATGAGCAAGCAGGCACAGTCAAAAAGAAATATTAGTTTCCATCGTATTCTTATTATCCGCTGAAAAACATTCCCTCAATATAAGAATTAGTGCCAAAAACACGCTAAGCCCAATTTTTTCACTATAGAGGTTTTTCGGGACCCTATAAATGAGAATTATGGGGGTTGTGAGCATGAAAATAAAAAAATGTTAATCCTTCTTTAGACCACCCTAATAAGAATTAGAGTGCGGGGTAAAGACAGTTAGGGTACGGGGTAAATTCAAGTAAGGTACTGAGACGGGGTATTTGATTACCCGCACAAAATAATGACATTATTGAAAACTTAACCTAATTTAATGAGGGGAAATGAATCTTAAGCAACGAATCGAAACTTATTTGGCTATTTTGAACAGTTGGGGTATTGATCAGGGCTCTTATTGGCTAATTGATTTAATTTACTCAATGTTAATATACTAATTCATAAGTGGTTGACCACTTCATTAAATTTAATAGTCTTGTCAAGCTTGAATAATAAAAATTCTTTAATTAGGTGTGGGAAACATCACCCATTAATAACGTGAAGTTATGTTCGATTAAGAGCTAACCAAGATACTTGCCAGACAACGAAGTTCCAATTGCATTATTTATAATTTCAAATACTCAGTTCTGTTCTTTTGTTTGTTGGCATATGCTTCTTATCCTGCGAGCTGCCATGGGGTGGTCCTCCACCCACGCCTTTACTTTTTGAACTGCGAGACCAGCACCAATTTCACCACAGGGATTGCATGGCCACTTCACGGACGAGGACTCAACGAAATTTCCTGGCAAATATCTCTGGAAGGGATTCCCTTTCATTCATTAATGCCAAGGAAACCAGGACGGTGACACTACGGTGGTAGCAACTTTTGACAGTTTGTCAAAAACATCGGCGGGCATGACTAGCGGAACGAAAGCTAGCGGACTCTGCAGAGAAAACGGGTCACCGCGGTGACGTCTGGTGGCGCGCCACTGAACTGATGAGTCTCTCTCACTCCCTCCCAAGAGCTATGCGCACTGCGTTCCGGTTCCCTTCCGGTTTAGTCATGACTTGCCCTCACACCAGCGTTGTTCCTAACACCCCACTCTATCGAGGAAGCTAACAGGCATTGACTTAATTTATTTGTTCTAATTCTAAAGCGGAATAATCCCCTAAATTAAAATCAAGTTTATAGTTAAAAGTTTGAAAGGAAAAATGGCAATTGACTTTTGGTAGCTTTTATAGAAAACTACCTGGCGCCCCTCAAGCAAATAAGTTTGGATGGTTTATCCAAACTAATCAAAATGTAAATTGAAATAATGCTTAAAGTTAAAAAGAAGGTTATAGTACGTACGGGGTAAAGTCGGCTCGGATAATAAGTAAAGTTGGCTAGGGTACGGGATAAAGTCGGCTAGGATACGGAGTAAAGTCGGCTAGGGTAAGGAGTGAAGTAGGCTAGGGTAGGGGTAAAGTCGTCTAGTGTAAGGACTAAAATAGGTTAGGGTACGGGGAAAACTGGGCTAGGGTAAGGAGTAAAGTAGGCTAGGGTACTGGGTAAAGTCGGCTAGGATACGGGGTGAATTTGCCTAGTGTAAGGAGTAAATTATTCTAGGGTACGGGGTAAAGTCGGCTAGGATACGGGGTAAAGTCGGCTAGGGTGAGGAGTAAAGCAGGCTAGAGTACGAGGTAAAGTCGTCTAGGGTAAGGAGTAAAATCGGCTAGGGTAAGGGGTAAAGTCAGCTACGGTAAGGAGTAAAGTGGGCTAGGATACGGGGTAAAGTCGGCTAGGATACGGGCTAAAGTAGGCTAGGGTACGGGGTAAATTCGCCTTGTATAAGAAATGAACAAGTCCAGGGTACGGGGTAAAGTCGACCAGGATAAGGGGTAAATTCGTCTAGGGTGAGGAGTGAAGTAGGCTAGGGTGCAGGGTAAATTCAACTATTGTAAGGAGTAAAATAGGCTAGGATACGGGGTGAAGTCGTCTAGTTTAAGGAGTAAATTAGGCTAGGGTACGGCGTAAAGTCGGCTAGGATACGGGGTAAAGTTGGCTTGGGTAAGGAGTGAAGTAGGCTAGGGTACGGGGTAATGTCGTCTAGTGTGAGGAGTAAAATAGGCTAGGGTATGGGGTAAAGTGGGCTGGGTAATTTCGTCTAGTGTAAGCAGTAAAATAGGCTAGGCTACGAGGTAAAGTGGGATAGGGTAAGGAGTAAAGTAGGCTAGGGTACTGGGTAAAGTCAGCTATTGTGAGGAGTAAAATAGGCTAGGGTACGGGGTAAAGTCGGCTACGTTAAGGAGTAAAGTAGGCTAGGGTACGGGGTAAATTGGCTAGGATATGGGGTAAAGTAGGCTAGGGTACGAGGTAAAGTGTCTAGTGTGAGGAGTAAATTAGGCTAGGGTACAGTGTAAAGTTAGCTAGGGTACGGGGTAAAGTCGGCTTGGTTACGGGGTAAAGTTGGCTTGGGTGAGGAGTAAACTAGGCTAGGGTACGGGGTAAAGTTGGCTAGGATATAGCTTGAAGTCGGCTATGATAGGGAGTGAATTAGGCTAGGATAAGGAGTAAATTAAGCTAGGGTACGGGGTGAAGTCGGCTAGGATACGGGGCAAAGTGTGCTAGGGTACAGGGTAAAGTTGCCTAGTGTAAGGAGTAAATTAGACTGGGGGACGGGGTGAATTAAGCTAGGGTACGGGGTAAAGTCGACTAATATACGGGTTAAAGTTGGCTTGGGTAAGGAATAAAGTAGGCTAGGATACGGGGTAAAGTTAGCTAGGATACGAGGTAAAGTCGGCTAGGGTAAGGAGTAAAGTAGGCTAGGGTACGGGGTAAAGTCATCTAGTGTAAGGAGTGAAATAGGCTAGGGTACGGGGTAAAGTGGGCTAGGGTAAGGAGTAAAGTAGGCTGGGATACTGGGTAGAGTCGCCTAGTGTAAGGAGTAAATTAGGATAGGGGACAGGGTAAATTTAGCTAGGGTACGGGGTAAAGTCGGCTAGGATACAGGGTGAAGTTGGCTTAGGTAAGGAGTGAAGTAGGCTAGGATACGGGGTAAAGTTGGCTAGAATACGAGCTGAAGTCGGCTAGGGTAAGGAGTAAAGTAGGCTAGGGTACGGGGTAAAGTCGCCTAGTTTAAGGAGTCAATTAGGCGAGGGTATGGGGTAAAGTTAGCTAGGGTACGGGGTGAAGTCGGCTAGGATAAGGGGTAAAGCCGGCTAGGATACGAGGTAAAGTCGGCTAGGGTAAGGAGTAAAGTAGGCTAGGGTACGGGGTAAAGTCAGCTAGGATACGAGGTAAAGTCGGCTAGGGTAAGGAGTAAAGTAGGCTAGGGTACGGGGTAAAGTCAGCTGAGGTACGGGGTAAAGTCGGTTATGATAAGGAGTAAATTAGGCTAGGGTAAAGAGTAATGTAGGCTAGGGCACAGGGAGAATATGTCCTCATAGCTTGAGAGACTTTGACGACAGTCGGATAACTATTTTACTTAAAGAATGTATAATTTACCAAAATAAAAAAGTATACCATTAGGTAGTATTACTGAAAGCCTCAAACAGAGCCATTACAGAAATAATTTTTACAAATATTGAATATAGTTACAAGGAGATAAGAGTTGCAATTGTCCTATGAATCTCATGAATTCCCGACTGAGACAGAGTTCATTGGAGGACTATTAATTTGCCAAAACATTATTTGCCAGTAGCGAGCCGTTTCGAAAAAAAGTACTTTTTCAACATTTTTGTTTTATTGATTAACATGTTTATATAGGAAAATCTCATATTAAATTCTACAGTTAAAAATGGAAGAAAATTTAACTGTTGGAAACTTAATGGTCCATTTTGCTTGATTTTCAATTTTCTCTAATTTTCAACAGTTGAATTTTCTACGCCTACTGTAAAAAATTCAATTATTAATTTTCTTCAATCTTCAACAGTTGAAAATTCAATTAGCAATTTTCTTTAATTTTCAAAACTGAAAAATTCAATTTTCTTCAACTTTCAACAATTGCATTTTCACCTGTTGAAAATTCAATTATCAATTTTACTCAAGTTTCAACAATTGAAAATTCAATTTTCATAAACTTTCAACAGTTGAGCATACAATTTTGTATTTTGTTCAATTTTCAATTTCCTTCAATTTTCAACAGTTCAAAATTCAATTTTCTCCAATTTTCTTCACTTTTCAACAATTGACTTTTCAACTGTTTAAAATTCAATTATCAATTTTCTTTAATTTTCAAAAGTTAAATTTCCTACTGTTGACAATTCAATTATTAATTTTCTTCAATTTTCAACAGTTGAAAATTCAATGTTCAATTTTCTGGAATTGTTAACAATTGCATTTTTATCTGTTGAAAATTTAATTAACAGTTTTACTCAAGTTTCAAGAGTTGAAATTTCAGTTTTTAATTTTTTTAATTTTCAAAAGTTCAAAATTCAATTTTCTTCAATTCTCAACAATTGAATTTTCTTCTATTGAAAATTCAATTAATAGTTTTCTTCAAGTTTCAACAGTTGAAACTTCAATTTTCATGAATTTTTATCAGTTGAAAGTTCAATTTCAAATAAAAGAATTTTCAATTGCTTAAAATTGAATGATCAATTTTCTACAATTTTTTACTATTTAAAGTTCAATTATCATTTTTCTTCAAGTTTAAACAGTTAAAAATTCAATTTCCTTAAATTTTCAGCAGCTGAAAATTCAATTTCCAATTTTGATCAATTTTCAACAATTGAATTTTCAATTTCCTTGAATTTTTAACAATTAAAAATTCAATTTTCTTAAATTTCCTACAGCTGAAAATTCAATTTTTAATTTTGTTTAATCTTCAAATAATTTAATTTCCAATTATCTTTAATTTTAAACAATAGAATTTTCAACTGTTTAAAATTTGTTTCAACATATGAAAATTCAATTGTAGAAAATTGAAGAAAATAAAATTTTACATTGTTGAAAATTGAAAAAAAATTCATTTGTTAAAAATTAAATTAAAAAATTGTATTTTCAACTGTTGATAATTGAATATTCAACAGTAAAAATCCATTTGTTAAAAATTGAAGGAAACTGGAAATTAAATTATTTAAAAAGTGAAAATTGAATTTTCAACTGCTGAAAATTTAAGGAAATTGAACATTGAGGTTTCAACTGTTGAAACTTGAAGAAAACCGATAATAGAATATTCAACAGTAGAAAATCCATTTGTTGAAAATTGCAGGAAACTGGAAATTAAATTGTTTGAAAATTGAATTTTCAACTGCTTAAAATTTAAGGAAATTGAACATTGTATTTTCAACTGTTGAAACTTGAAGAAAACGGCTAATTGTATATTCAACAGTAGAGAATCCATTTGTTAAAAATTGAAGGAAACTAGAAATTAAATTGTTTGGAAATTGAATTTTCATCTGCTGAAAATTTTAGGAAATTGAACATTGAATTTTCAACTGTTGAAACTTGAAGAAAATGGATAATTGAATATTCAACAGTAGAAAATTCATTTTTTAAAAACAGAAGAAAACTGGAAATTAAATTGTTTGAAAAATGAATTTTCAACTGCTGAAAATTTAAGGAAATTGAACATTGAATTTTCAACTCTTGAAACTTGAAGAAAACGGATAATTTAATTTTTAACAGTAGAAACTTCAACTGTTAAAAATCTAAGAAATTGAAAATTTAATTTTGAAATGTGGAAAATTTAAGGAAATTACAAATTTAATTTTCGACTGTTTAAACATGAAGAAAACTGATAATTGAATTTTCAACAGTAGAAACTTCAACTGTTGAAAATTTAAGAAATTAAAAATTTAGTTTTCAACTATTGAAAATTTAAGGAAATTAAACATTTAATTTTCAACTGTTTAAACGCGAAGAAAACTGATGATTGAATTTCCATACGTAGAAAATTCAACTGATGTAAACTGAATTTTCAACTGTTGAAAATTTAAGAAATTGAAAACTGAATTTTCTACTGTTGAAAACTTAAGAAATTGCAAACTGAATTTCCAACTGTTGAAAATTTAAGAAATTGAAAACTGAATTTTCAGCTGTCGAAAACTTAAGAAATTGAAAACTGAATGTTCAACTGTTGAAAATGTGAGAAATTGAAAATTTAATTTTCAACTGTTTAAACATGAAGAAAACTGATATTTGAATTTTAAACGGCAGAAAACTCAACAGTTAAAAATTAAAGAAAACTGAACATTTTATTTTCAACTGCTGAAAATGTGAGGAAATGAAAAATTGAATTTTCAACTGTTGAAACTTGAAAAAAACTGATAATTGAATTTTCAACAGATGGAAATTGAAGAAAATTGAACAGGGGATGACTAAGATAGCAATGTCATTTCACAATCAACGGTGTCGAAGAATTACTTTACAAACCCTTACTTTAAAATACCTCGATTGTAATTTTACATTACATTTTGTGTTGTAAAGTGTTGTAAAATCACAAACATTTTCAACAGTGTATAGTCTCTGTGTTAATATTGTGACATCTCTAGCATAAAATATTATGTACGAAGTTTCTGCAAAAGTTTTTATATAAATTATAAACCATACCTAAACAAAATTTCTCATAATATCAGTTCTGCGGCCGAAATTCCGTAACAAGGTTCTTAAGAATCTGTACAATACTTTTGACATGCGAACTAAATAAACTTAAATATGTGGAAGTATATTTTAATGTTTTTCAATTTATAGGTAATATACTATTCCATACAATAATAATATATCTATATCCAAAAAAATACTAATAAATTACCACTTGATTGATTTGTAAACAATTGCCCTGTGAAGCACAATGGTGAATTTTCAAATTAAAAAAAAAAATTCTCAACCTAACAGTTAAATTTTAAACCGAAAATGATTATTTTTTAACCAAAAATGGAATAGATAATTTTTCGGGGGGAAAAATTAATTTCGCAACAAAAAAACGAAAAACTTTTCATTTCATTTTTCAACCAAGTAGTTGACTTTTCAATCAAAATGGACAAATTTTCAACAAAATATGTAGATGAATTCTCAACAAATTATTAATTTTTACCCAAACAATTGCATTTCTAACCAAAAAGAAATTAAAATTCTGCCAAAATAGTTGAATTTTCAACACAAAAAGACTAATTTTTCAACAAAATACATGAATTTTTAACGAAGTAGTAAAATTTTTTAATAAAAAAGTCCAATTTTCAAACAAATAGTGAATTTTAACCTATAGGATGAATATTTAATTATAATACTTGAATTTACAACCAAAAAGATGAATTTTCAAATAAGAAGATTAATTTTCTACCAAAAAAGACAATTTTTCAACAAAATACATGAATTTTCAACTAAACAAAACAAAATTCTCATCCAAATGGTTGAGTTTTAAATTAAAGAAAAAATATTTATTAACCAGTAATGGCATGGATCATTTTTCGGTTAAAAAAATTACGTTTCCACCAAAAACACAAACAAACTTTTAACCAAAATGATGAATATTCTACTGAAATTATGAATATTCTACTGAAACAGATGAAGTTTAAACGAAAAAGATGAATTTTTAACAAAAGAGTTCAACTTTCAACCAAATATTTTTATTTTCAATCCAAAGGATGAATTTTTAACTAAAAAGATTAATTTTTAAACAAGAAGATTACTTTTCTACCAAAAAGACGATTTTTCAACAAAATGCATGAATTTTTAACGAAATAGTTGAATTTTCAAATTAAAAAAAGATTCACAACCAAACAGTTGAATTTTAAACCGAAAAAGATTATTTTTGAACCAAAAATGGAATAGATAATTTTCCGGTTCAAAAAATTGCGTTTTCACAAACAAAAGAAAAAAATTTCAACCAAAGTGATGAATCTTCAATTAAAATGATGAATCTTAAAAAATGTATTTTTAACAAAACATTTCAATTTTCAACCAAGAAGCTGAGTTTTCAATAAAAAATCACACATCTTCAACTAAATAGATGAAGTCTCAACAGATCATTAATCCTTAACCAAACATTTGCTTTTTTTACAACAACAAAATTAAATGTCTACCAAAATGGTTAAATTTTCAACACAATAAGACAAATTTTTCAACCAAGAAGGTTACTTTTGTACCTAAAAGACGATTTTTCAACGAAACACATGAATTTTTAACAAAATAGTTAAATTTTCAACTAAAAGAAGACAAATTTTCAACCAGTTAGTAAATTTTAAACTAAAATGATGAATATTTAATTAGATAACTTGAATTTACAACCAAAAAGATGAATTTCTTAACAAAAAAATTACTTTTCTACCAAAAAAGACAATTTTTCATAAAAATATATGAATTTTCAAGCAAATAGTGAATTTTAAACTAAAATTGTGAATATTTAATTAAAATACTTGAATTTACAGCCAAAAATATGAATTGTCAAACAAGAAGATTACTTTTCTACCAAAAAAGATGATTTTTCAACAAAATACATGAATTTCGAACGAAATAGTTAAATTTTCAAACCCCAAAAAAATTCTCAACTAAATAGTTTAATTTTAAAAATAAAAAAAATTCTTTTTTAACCCAAATTGTAGATAATTTTTCGGCTAAAAAAATACTTTTCCGCCAGAAAAACAAACAAATTTTCAACCAAAGTGATGGATTTTCTAACAAGAAAATTACTTTTCTACCAAAAACGACGATTATGCAGCAAAAAATATGAATTTTCAACGAAAAAGTTGAATTTTTAACTAAAGAAGACAGAATTTTCATCCAAATAGTTGAATTTTTAACTAAAAAAAAGTAATGATATTTCAATCAAAAATGGAATAGTTAATTTTTCAGTCAAAAAAATTAATTTTCAACCTAACTGATAAATTTTTAACTTAAATTATGAATCTTCAACTGGAATAGTTGAATTTTAAACCAGAAAGGTTAATTTTCAACTAAACTAATGAATCCTGAACTGAAATAGTTGAATTTTCAAGCATCGAGATTTATTTTCATAAAAGAAAACGAACTTTCAACAAAATGAATGCATTTTTAACGATAAAAGATCAATTTTCTACTAAAAATCGAATGGATAAGTTTTTATTTAAAAAATTAATTTTCAATCAAAAAGATGAATTTTCAACTAAAATGATGGAATACTTAACTAGCAAAGCTGTATTTTATACCAAAAAGATCAATTTTCTACTAAAATAATGAATCCTTAACTGGAATAGTTGAATTTTGAAGCAACGAGATTAATTTTCTTCCAGAAAAGACGAACTTTCAACCGAATAGTTGAATTTTAAACTAAAAAATATAAATTTTCAACTAAAAATGAAATAAATAAATTTTTAACCAAAAAACAAAACAAATTTTCCACAAAAATGTTCAATTTTCAAACAGTGATAAATTTTCAATTAAAATGATGAATCTTCAACTGGAATAATTTGAATTTTTAACCATGAAGATGAATTTTCAACCAAAATGATGAATTTGTAACTGAAGCAGTTGAATTTTTTTAAACCTTTAACCACGTAACTGAAAACTCAAATATACAATTTTTATTTAAAATTGATCTTTTTTTGGAAAATTTAACTCGTTGGTTAAAAATTCAAGTATTTTGAAAACTCGTCTTTTTTAGTACAAAATTAACCTTCTTGGTTAAAAATGCAACTTTTTTGTCGAAAATTAATCGGCTTTGGTTAGGATTTCAACTATCCTGTTGAAAATTCGTCTTTTTTGGTTGAATTCTACTTTTTTTACTAACTATTATGTTCAAATTTTTTTTTTTCTTTAATTTATCAGTTTGGTTGAAAGTTCAACTATACTTGGTTTAAAGTAGAACTACTTTGTTAAAAATTCATTTTATTGGTTGAAGGTTCATCATTTCTATTACAAATAAATGTCTTTGGTTGAAAAATAGACTATCTTGTTGAAAATTCACATTTATAGGTTGGAAATTAATATTTTGTAGTAGAAAATTTAACTCTCTGGTAAAAGTTTATATTTTTATGGTTGAAAAATCATCTTTGTTTGAAAATGTAACTAATTGTTTGAAAATTCGCTTTTTTCTGGTTGTAAATTAATATTTTTTTAACAAATTTCTAAGAACATGACTAAAATTTAGATGTTCCATTTTTTGTTGAAAATTGATCTTTTTCAGTTAAAAATCCAACGATTTTCTTCAAAATTTATGTATTTTGTTGAAAATTCGACTTTGCGGTAAAAAAGATATCTTTTTGATTGAAAATTCATCTGTTTGGTTAAATTATATTGTTATTTATTTAAACTTAAAATCTGTTTTGGTTGAGATATCAACTATCACACTTTTCGATGACAACGTATCTACTTGGCTAAAACTGAAAATAGTTTGTTAAACATTTATATTTTTGATTGAAGATTTATCTTTTTTTTTAAATTTAACTAGATATATGGTTAAAATTTCGTTTTTGTTTGTTGGAAAATCAATATTTTTTCAAACAAATTTTAAGAAATATATCTAAAATTTAAATGTTTTATTTTTTGTTCAAAGTTCATCTGTTTTTAGTTGGAAATTCAAATATTTGCTTGTGTAGCATTATTGAGCTGTTTATATGATTTATCTTTAACAATTATTCATTTTTTTACCTACTTTAGTTGATGATTCTAAATTCAACTGTATCGCCAAATCTTAGTTACAGAAACGTGTCTACAGCCATTGATTTTTCTACGGATTTAATTTTCTCCGTTCAGGAAATTGGTCCCGAAAATGTACATCGGCACCAATCCCGAGAGAGTATTAAATCTGAAATAAAAGATTTTGTTAACGACAAAGATTAAAATTTCAACCCTAAATAATTTAACGTTATGAAAAGAAGAATGTGGGATCACAAAAGCGAAAGGCGATTTTCGAAGGTTTCTCTCTGATCTAGTTTGGCTTTTTATCCACTATTTAGGATTCTAAACATCTTTCTTCACGAACCTCCCTAATTTTAATTTTCTTTCAAATTGTGAATGTCCAGGATTGTTTTTATGTTATTAGTTTTTATTCCTCGAGTTATAAAGTGTACTTTTATTAGATTCGTAATGCAAGATAACTCATTGGATGAGTTTCCATATTTTAAATGGGTTGAAAATCCAATTGAATTTCCATTCTTTACAACTCATAGTTACACTTAATTTATTCGTTTACATGAACTGAGAACTATTATGATTACCAGACAGCATTATTTAGAAATCGTATGGAGAAGATTTTTGAGTTCCCATATTTAAAATGGGTTGAAGAAAAATCAATTTCTCTCAATTTTCAAAAATTATCTGGCCCTCATTTTTATTGGATCTCTCTAAAAGAAAATGACTACTTTAATTTTATGTTGACGTTCCAAAGAGCTGATTATTGAGCTCCCATACTTGAGATGGGTTAAAAAAAGAATCAACTTCTCTATGTCCCACATAACAATATAAATTTTTTGTGATATTAACATTTTTTTTTATATAAACTTCAAGGAATTAAATTACCTAATCGTTTTAGGCACTTTGGTCCTCCTGAACGTTTCCTAAAACATATAATTATAAACTAGCTTCGCATCAAAATAAGACCTGTCATCGAATTGGAGCTTGTAGCAAAACGGAAGGAGCCCGTCCTGGCAAAAACACCTATCGTTGGTGGTATCGAGCGCAGACTGATCTTCCCTGATCAGTCCTCGTATCGAGTGGGTCTCTTCATTCATCGGACTCGTTCATCCCCTCTTTTGCATTAATGAATGCGCACGCAATTATCGATTTGCCTTCGATTCGCACTCGTTTCACGTAATAGCTACATTCTTAAGATATATATGTAGCCCTTTTGGTTATGAATTTACGAAAGGTCAGTCAGTAGCGTACTATAAATATTTGTCTCCCATTCTGAATGAATATTTTTATTGTTACCGTTACAAATATTTTGAACTGCTTCATCTTATTGCCTTGAACAAAATTTTAGTATAAATGTTTTTGATAGATTTTTTCACAAACTTTCTGGCGGTCATAACGATTTTTTTCAAAAGTCAAAAATTGGCCATAATTTTTGAAAATCAAAAATAAATTTGACCTTGAGTAATAGAACGATACGTAAACAAGATTTCATGATAGAGCGGCTGGCGTGCGATCTCCCCTAGTGCGCTCACGCCGAGGATCTTTATGCAACGCTTGAGTAACAGTTGCTTAAGTTAAGTAATATTATATGCTACTAAAATAACTGCTCTTTTCAAAAAGAAAGGCATAACGCAACTAATATTAAACTCCGTGGTGTTGCCCTCGACTTGCGTTTGAAATTCCCTGCACTACCAGAAGGGGCTCAAATTTGCAGTTCATGTAGATACTAACTCATCAACTCAGCGGGAATATCATCCTTGAAATCTGGTGATATTGCAGAGCCTTCTGGTAGAGATAAGGTAGATACTGAGGATCATGAAATGATTTATGACGAAGAAAACTGATGCAGGTGTTCAATACATCAGAGCGAAAAACAAGAAATGTCAAAAAATTAGATTCAGAGCATGGAATTTTTACGCTTCCGAATACAAAAAGAGGAAGAGCATTGACTGCTGAAACTGAAACTCTAGTGAAAAACTTTTATGAACGCGATGACATAAGTTGAATGATGCCAGGGATGAAAGACTTTGTGTCGATCAATAATGATGATGGAACTCGTTCACATGTTCAGAAAAGGTTACTACTGTGTAATGTCAACGAGTTATATGCTCAATTTGCATCAGAACAGGCCTGAAGATCAGTATTTTGAAATTCACAAAACTCAGACCTCGTCATTGTGTTCTAGCAGGAAGCATCGTATGGCTCATGCGAGTGACTAATAGTTCGGTCAGTGATGGCGCATCTCTACTCTTGATCTTTCAGGAGTTTAAATTTTATGCGTATTTTAATAGTAAACTGGAGTACGACATTATGCAGATGACTTATTACTTTAATTTATACATACGTGTATTCATGTTCCATATGATTAGTTTTGATTTCGTTATTGTTCATGTTTCAGATTGCTTTTTACAAATTGCTTTGCACAAGTTGCTTTTTACAAATTAAACAAAAACTACGTTTTCTATGAAAAAGTTATCTATAACCAATTTGTACATCTCTTTTGGTACACAAATTTTGTTTATTCATCCTCCTATTAAAAATTCGAACTTTTCACGAATTGAATTTCTCTGTATTTTTGTGCTTTTCGGACTTCTCAAAATTACCGAGTCCAATTTTGCAAATTTTCCTTCCCAAAAATATACTTCACTCTACTCTATTGTCATCATTGACTCTATTCAAAAACTGCAGAATTCTCAAGAAGATTATTTTTTGACAAAGTTATCTGCCGTTATTTATTCGTATTCTTTGGCTAATTGTGAAGAGAAATGTTGAGTTTCAACTTGATTCAGCTAATATTGAGGATTCTGAATAGAATTTATAAAAATGTCTTTTTTTTATGGGAAATACGTGCTCAACTTCATGGAGTTTCATCACCTCTAAATATCATTTTTTAAATTGAAGAAGCGTCACAAGTCTTAATTTTTTTTTACAGAATCCAAAGTACCCGATTCTCAACCAAGCCGAACAAAAATTGAATATAATGAGCGAGACACTTTCACTCAATTATTGCAAGAATTGGGATATGTTCATCCAGGAATAAAAGTATATGTTGAACTTGATCCTGCAACTCACCAACCCATAAACTTACGCGTACATAGACTCTTACACGATCCACAAGGACCCAGAATAGCCGGCGTAATGTGGACTGTGAACGGATGGGGGAATGTGCCATGTGTATTAGGTAATGTTTTTCGACATTTTTTAGGTCAGACATATGTGTCGTTTTGCTGAATAAAAATGGAAAATGCTACTACAAAATATTATGGGTTTATTTACTATGGATGTCTTCATTTGCGATCTTTTTATAAGCTCTTTGCTACCTCGTATGTAACCAATAAATTTCCCCCCTTATAGAGGGAAACTTTTCCCTACAAAAAAAAATAAACACTTTCAATACTTTTTATTGTTACATATTAGTACAGTTGAATATGGATTTCTTTCTGAACAAATCCGTTCCCTTATTAGCAAGAAACAAAAAACTCTAAATATTGATCTTCCATACTTAGAACAAAGGACGGGGCTAGTCTTCCAGATTTTCAGGGTGAGCTTAAAATCTCTAACAATCCTCTTAGCAATGAAATGATTTCAGCCTTGTCTAAAGGATATAATTTGACAGTAGCTCCCTTCATAATCGCGAAAGAAGAAATCGTCAGTAATTCGGCATTCACAATATACACCTTTCCACCCGAAAAAGCGAATAACATAGGACATAGGAGGGCCAGCATCTTACACCAAGCCCAACTTTCCTCCTCAAAATCAACGAAACAAGAAGAAACAGCAAATAAAGTACTTAATCGAAATAAAGATATCATAATATTACCCGTGGACAAAGGCAACACAACAGAAATAATGAATGAAGAAGACTACAACAACAAAATCAAGGACATTCTAACTGACGATACATACAAAAAACTTAAAAAGGACCCCAAAAAACAATAGTCAGCAAAACAAAAAACATTCTAAAAGACTCCAAAACTTGACAGCAAAATAATATCCTGATTATTACCTACCAATCACATCTTTCCGAACCTTTGAGGACTTCCAAAAATCTACAAAAACAACATTCTCTTTAGACCGATCGTCAGCGCAATAAATTCACCAAGTTACAAATTAGCACGCTTCCTTACCAAATCTCTCTTTACGAAAGTACAAATCTCTGATACAATCGATATTACTAAATCCTTCGCAAACTTCCCCTCCGATCTCATACCTTTGATGAAACACTGTCTCAATAAGACTCACTTCTCTTTCAATAACCATTTCGACGAACAAACCTCAGGAGCAGCAATGGGATCTCCAATCTCACCTGTGATAGCCAACATCTTTATGGAATATCTAGAAACTAAAGTCTTCAACAATTCAAGATTAAACCAGAATTTTGGTGCCGTTACATTAACGACGCTTTTGTAATCTGGAGACATGGGCCAGATGAACTACACAGGTTTTCCGATTTCATCAATCGATTACACCCTAACATCCAGTTCACCATGGGAATTAAACATAATGGAAAATTGCCTTTCTTGGACATACTAATTTATGAGAGATCTGATAACATATCAGGACATGAAGTTTACAGAAAACCTACTCATACAGACACCTACATGCTTCCTTCCACCACCACACATCTCAAAAGCAATCGGACATCAAATCCCTCACATACAGAGCTGTCTTCATAACAGATAAAGATAATTTACAAGAGGAATTGCAAAACGTTAAACAACTTCTAATACAGAACGACTACACAAGCAAATTGATGAAGCAATGAGAAAATACACTAAAAAAACATGTCAAAGCAACCTACTAAAGAAAGAAAGAGAAGAACGATCATCATCCTACCCTACATCCAAGGTATCACAGAACAAATAGAAAGAATTTTCAACAAACACAACATCCAATATTTGAACGAGCTGCAAAAATAGAAAAACTTCCAAACAACCATAAAGATTAAAAGGCACCTCTCAGTGATCCTGGAGTATATAAAATCCCTTGCTCATGTGGAAAAGTGTTTATTGGAGCAACCTTGAGAGCGGTGTGCCAACATACAAAGGAACATAAGAGTACAACTCAGGCTAAAACACTTTACGCAAACAGCGCTAGCAGAGCATCATATCCAAACAGAACATAGCATATTATTTTACGGAACGACCGTCATTGCAAAAACATATCATAATTTTTAAAGAAAACATAGCGGAGCAATCGAAATCTTGAAGCAACCTACTAACATGAATGGAAAATGGGTTTTCAAAAAAATACTCGATTGGCCAATCTACTTCGACCAGTCCCGGAAACACCACCTTTTATTAATAGTATGTATTGATACAAGTTTATTTCGTACAATTTATGTCTGCGTATGATCAATAAGATTTTTTTTCCTACATCTGAGTTACTTCAAGGTTTTTTGTTCTATACATCTGGGAAAGCCTATAGACGACAGCTGATAATTAAATTCTCTGCAACTCATATCATGATGTAAATATTTCAAATAATACGGCTTCTAATTTGAACAATTCAAAACTTAAATTGTCAAATTGATTCTACCGAATAAAGTGACATAGCATCTGGAGATAAAACTATATTAAAAATAAATATATTTATTTTGCATTTTTAAACATAAAAATTCTTAATAATCGCAAAACCATTAACAAGTTCATATTTTGTTCAATAATCGAAAACAATAGTACAACGGTATTTATGATCAGTATTAGCTGTGAGTCAAATTACGGAACGAATGAACCTCTCATTGCTACGAGATAAGGTCGTTTACAAAAACTGGAATTACGTAGGCATGAATTGAATTATTTTTAATTAGCAGAACTCATTTATCAGCATTTGAGCCAGACGTTTGTACAGAAATACTGTAAACATTTCTTAAAGAACTACAGTCTCTTGGAATTAACCTTCAAATTATAAAATAGTAACATTTTTTTAAATCTGTATTTGATATTCCCAAGTGTCGGAAAACGTCCGGGATGGTATACAACAGTTTATAAAATTATGAGAATGGAAACTGGATATAATGACCAAAAATGAAGTTATTTTCAGATTGTATACTAGAAAATTCAACAAAAACTAGGATTGTGTGTGGTCATCATAAAATGTTTATGGGAGATGAACTCTCAAAAGACATGTTCTGTGTTTGAAGTATCCAATTGGCATTCTCTTTTTTTTTATTTATTTTTTTAGTAACTACAACAATTTATTTTTATATATTTCAATCAGTAGTCGGTTGATAATTAGAAAATAACGCTTATACATCATTCTTATATGACACACAGGGGACCTAGCTAAATCCCAATTTTCAGATTTTCCAAATCATATAAACTTATTCTCAAATTTTTCATTTTCATTTTGTGATAAATTCTTCGTGATTTCTGAGCTAGGTTGTGTACTGAAGTATTTTTATACCACTTTTAATTGCAGCTTATACATTTCCCTACATTGACAGTAATTTCTTTCACTTATTTCAAAACTTTTGAAGAAACTAACATCTTGATAATTTCAAAGCGACTGCCATATTTTGTTCTATTTTCTTATTTAAAAACCCACTTTTAACTTGATAAAATATATACTTCTGTCCATGAATAATAGGTTTCCTAGTACTATTTCAATTTGAAAAACATTTAAATTCTGATTTTCAGCTTAGGCTGGCCAAACAAGATTCCCAATTGAAATTAATGTATTAACTCAAAAATGGTTTTTATATTAAGAATAGAGTAAAACATTGCAAATCGCTTCACATTTCCAAGACTTGGACGATTTTACCATTTCTTTCATAAATTAGTATTGTATATATTCAACCTTGGTAAATCACCATAATTTTTTTTGTCTGAGAACAAAATAATGGTACGTTTTTTCTATTCACTTTGAAGAAATTTTCATACCTGCAATTAACTAAATTTAAGAGAGGAAAAAACATGTTTTTTCACATTTTCATAATAGTAATATTTTCAAAATATGAAAAGCATTTGTAATATACTTTTCAAGTTTTTGATAAACGAATACACGCCTTTTGCAATCATATAGAATTCGAGGCTCGTATTTCCAATACAAAATTTTCATTCCGAAAGATTGGCAGAGCTGGAAAACTGAATGGACCAGCCGTCCTGAAATGTTGCGATGACTTGCCAAACCTTTGAAACATATTTTACTAATCATCCCGAATTATTTCAGCACCACGACTCACTTAGTTACTTGATACATAATTTCTGTGTATTTCAGAACAAAATTTTGTTTCAATCAAAGAAAATACATTGTAATTAATATTTGTGTCATATTTTTTCTTTTACTTTCAACGTGAATATGGAAAGAGCTCGGCATCATCTTATCAGTATATAGAAAGTAATCATATAACGTGCTATATAAGCCAAAAGACCTTGTTTTTGTTTAAAAAAATTGTAACTGCGTTTATCATCAAGGATTCGTAAATCTTAATAACCGAGTCAATTGTCCGGAAAGGCTTAGTGATCGTCTCATTTTTCTCCCTTCACTGTGAATAGTATAAATAATGGTGATTTGAGGATCAACTTATCAGTCAGTGTTCCGAGATACGTTGACAGCAATGCAGATTGTTACGGGATTCCTTCTTCTTATAATCAAAGTTTTCCTCCTTGATTCTGCTGGTAAGTGTAATCAAATTTATAATATTATGTATGTTGGAAAAAAATTCTATCGGTCTCAAAATAGGTTTAGCGCGCATTGAAGTGTATAACCAAGTTTCCCAAAAACCTCGTGTGCATCATGGCTGATCACGTCGCGGCCGGGGATGGCCCAGCATTGGGAAATTTAGTTGTATTGAAATTTTTTTTTGGCTGCCAATTACCTGCGGCTGCGACACAAACACCGGATTATACCGAGTTCGCCTCAACTATCTGTTGTCGGACTTTGAGTCGGGCGTGCCTCACTTCCGGGTGTCGCGGAAGTCTCGGTCAACACTATATACACTTTATCGTTGCACACGCGGTCGCAGAAGTCACACCGCGTGGAGGCCGAGAAACACAACTGACTACAGTCAAGAAATAATGAAGAGGCCACTTACCTTGTAACCACTTAGCGTATTGCTCCTTAATATCTTCCATTTTGCTCTCTTTCAATTATCCGATTCAATTTTCAGCTTTATGGTATTTTATCTTCCCGGTCCGGTTACGCCGGGTGTACCGCCGCCAATCCAAGAAACATAAGTGACAGGTCCCGCGTTCTTCCCTGCTTCCTTCCTTCTCAATTCTTCGCGTCGTGCCTGTAGATTGGTCGGTTGGAGTGAAGATGGCTGGCCTGTCGATCTCGTCCAGTGGGTGCCTTCGTTCTTCTGCTGCGTGCTGCTCATTGGTCTTCACGCTCTGACTCTAACATGGCCATTTACTGAATCATAGCAGCGTGGGGTCGGCCAGCCATGCCGTGGTGCAGGATTGGTCGACGCTGTTACGTACTGCCTTCGACACTGCTAGTGGAGCTGAATGGTGTGTCGTTGCAGGCCGCCGGTCGTGGCGCTGGGATATGATGTAGAGTGCAAAACATGGTTGCTCATTGTGGCACCTTCCCACTTTGTTGGTGAAACATGACCGACTGGTAATGCTGTTGCGTTATGATGTCGGCGATGGAAAATAGCAGCTCGTTGTGACACTTTCCACTTCACCGGTGGAACATGGTCGTCGGGTGGTGACGCCATGTCATAGTGACGAACATAGAAAATGACTGCTGGTTGTGCCACCTCCCCACTTCTTTGGTGAGATATAGCCATCTGGTAGTGGCGTCATGTCATGCGTGGGACTGGTTCGCCGTGTTGGTTTCATTCCATCCTTCCGTCCTGCTTCTTTGGTGCTGGCTTTCTGCGCTGTCTGCTCAGTGTTTAAAAACTGTCAGTTCCATAGACACTTTCGATCTCGACCCCCTTTACGCAAAACTATGAAGGGCTACACTATTAATTTAATCGAGGGTACTCTGGCGTCGACCCTAACATACAATATCAAATATTTTGACTTATTCTATACTTATTTTTTCTGACTGGACGGTAAGAGTGCTTTTATTAATTTTTTCTGGCCGACCGTTCCTCGAGTTCCGAGGTTAGGTACGGCTTCGGCGAGACCCCGGAAAGCTGTTTTCACAACTCTCCGAGTTTTGCTGAAAAACTTCGCTACAAGTGATAGAATGGCCTTTCTATACAAGCAGAATCTTCGAAAAAAAGATTCGAATGAATAAGAGTTGGGGTTGCCAGAAAATCTTTGTTCTTTTTTCACTGAATTTTGAAAACATGAAAAGAAAATTTTAAGGAAAACCCTTTTTAAATTTTGCTAATATTTGTATAGTTGCGATATCAGAAAAGTTGATCAGTTCAAGATCAAGCAATAGCTTTCCTTATAAACCAACATTCCTTGAAGAAACTAACCTCAAGTGACCTTTATGTATTCATTTATTATTTATATTCTTAACGTAATCAGGAAAAAAGAATTTTAAACAGGAGTCTTTTCTCACAAAGGAAATAATCATAGATGCGCTTAATTTATTTAAGAAAGCATATATACATATATTTGATTGAAAATATTAAATATTAATTTAAATGTGTCAACATTATTATTATAGCGATTCTTCAATATATCTGCGAAAGCGTCAAAAATTTCCATTTTTGTTACAGAATCTAGGCCCAGTGATCATCAAGCAAGGTGGGATTATAGCTATAATCCACACTTGATTACTGTCAGACGTGGAAATGAATTTCAAGATCTTGGAGTTTTTAGAGAAGGAGGAGCTCGAGCATACGCTGAACTTCGTCCTGGAACTACTGAACCCGCAGAACTACACATACATTGCAGATCAGGCAACATGTTTTCCCAGCCGGTGAATAATTGGAATGAGGTGTCAAGCTTCATAGGAGGACGATGCCAACCACCACATGTTCAACCAATACAAGCCCAACCAGCACAAGCCCAACTACCAGATGCCCACCCACCACATGCCCAGCTACAACATGCCCAACCACCACAAGCCCAACTACAACAAGCCCAACAACCTTTGAATCCACTCCAACAATGGGGACAACGTCTACCACGAAATAATCTTGACCGGATGAAAAAATAATATGAATGTAAAAAAAATATGTAATTTTCCTGAATAAAAACTGAAAATACTGCTGCAAAGTTCTATGTGTGTATTCATTTTAGGCGTATTCATTGGTGAGAAGTTTTCTATCTACAATATTTTTGTTGCAAAAAGTATTGGTCAAATCATCTTTGTAACCAGTATTCCACAACAGCGTTGCATAATTATAGAATTTGTCAAGAAACTTATTAGACATATCTATTGGCTATAGAATAGAAATTAAAGTTGGAAGTATTTTGTCCTCATCTATGTATCCAATGCAGTTCTCTGATGTTCTACGAAGTGGTTAGAAAAGAGTTTTATTTTATTTTCAATGGGCGTCATGAAAATATAAGCATATGTAGTGCTGATACGGAAAGAAGAATTATTTTTTCAAAAAACTTTTTTGGTTAAAAGAATCAGCTTCTCTTTGCTACTGTTTTTTAGCATGATGCCAGTTTTATTAGAGCAAAGTAAGTGGCTAGTTGTCCCGCTGATCAGGATGAACTTGTCAGTAATTGGTTAATAGTAATTGATAAAAATCACAAACATCTTTGGATAAGTTATGAGCTTGATTTTATAAAAAGTTTTGATATTTGTCTTGAAACAATTAATTTACTGATAATAAGAATTAAGGTCTGAAATTGTTTGTCTTCTGTCATGTATTTCAGACGAGAGAAGGAGATCAAACAAACATTGGGTAACTTGAAAAGATTCTTATTCAAAAACACGCAGGATTTTATGAATTGCAGGTGTTGATACAATTATATTCCGTACAATTTATTTCTTCATATATGACAACTAAAATTCTTATTTACCCGAATCCGATTTATTCCAAAGTATACGTCCGTGTAAGCCGATCGACGTCAGCTGATAATTCAATTCTCTGCCGTTCATGTTATCATAATGTAAATGTTTACATTAGTAGGGCTTCTAATTTTGACAATGCAAAATTGAAATTAAAAATCGAGTCTATCAGATATAAGATGGCATGACGTTTGAAAATATAACTACATTGGAAACAAAGTGACCTATTTTGGATTTGTAAACATAGAAAATTCAAGAGAATCTCAGAGTCCATGAAAAATGTTGACAAATATGGTTTTCAAGTCACTATGTCACCCGCATATGCCAAGGCCTAGAATCTTGTCTCTCCTATCCGTATTTCACTTTCAAGCCATTTTTCTAAACTCCTCATCCATATCCGATATCAATTCCGCAAAAAGTGTTGGGCTCAAAGGACACCCTTGCCTTGCATAAATCTCTAGCCAGAACTCTTCTGACTCTTCGCCCCCTACTTTCACTCTTTCTTTCGTTGCTTGGTATATTTTTCTCACTCTGTTTATTATTTCATTGCTCAAATCTCTTTTCTCCATTATGTTTCAAAGAACTTCTCTGTCTACTGATAGAAACGCCCCTTTTAGGTCGACAAAAAACGCGCACACTTCACCACCCTCAGCTAAGTCCCTGTCTACTGCTTGACATATATGTTTTCCAGGGTGCTCCTATCTGCTCTAGAGCCAGCTTGCGTTTCTGGTGAGGTGCCTTTGCTTTCCACCTGCTTTCTTAGTCTCTCCACAATTACCATCACATGGATCTTATATGCTGAATTGAGTAGCCTTTTACTCCTATAGGTTTCAATCTTTTTTATATCCCCTTTCCTGTGCAGAGGAACAATAACTCCTCTCCATTTCTGCCGATACCCTACTTCTTTCTACACTTTCTGAATAATTTGTATCAACCTTTTTTCGGCTCTTTCTTGCTGTACATCTACGCTGCATGATCTACCCACTTCCTGCCTCCCGCCTTTGCTCTCTTCAACTTCCTAATCTGAACCTCTATTTCCTCCTCCCCCAAGTTTCCTACCCCATTTTCTCCCTTTTCTCTGATCCAGTCATCCACCTTACTCTCGTCTGACCCCCTAAAGGAGCTTTTAAAGAACTTTCTCCACTCCTTAAGTTCTATATTCTTACTTGCCTCTCCCCCTTTCCTTCTCACCCTATTAATGAATTTACAGGTCTCCCTTCCGATCTGATGTTTTTTAATCCTTCCTCCCACTCTCTTTGCTTGACTTCCTTTTCCATTTCCTTTACTTCTCTCATTTATCTTCTTTTTCTCAAGTAGACCTTTTCATCCCCTTTCCTCCCCCACCACTTTTCATAAGCTATCTTCACTTTCTTTCTCTTCCTTTTAAACTCATTATCCCGCAACAGCTTAACTAGATATTTTTTCTTTCTTTTAATGCATTCTTTCTTTTTTTTAATCCTTTTAATTGTACTGAATTCTTATAGGGCTTTATGAAATTTCGATCAGATTGCCCGGAGTTACCAAATTTCAGAAGCTGCTCGCAGTCAGAACTTACGTGGAATTCCATAGGCCCGGCTAAACTCGCTTTCGGATTCAGTCGGCTGTTCGTTCCACACATAGGAGCATATATTGGAACACTCCACATCAACTCACCTTTGTCCACACTTAGCCAAAGATTTGCAAGATTTTTCACGAATTCTGAATTGCTGAAAGATTTCCAAGTAAGATATGATTTGTAAGGAATGAAATTATCTTTGGAAATAGGCTATCATGATACCCTTCAGGACTAATAGTGCGGGAACACTTAAAAAAAAAAGATTAATATGTTTGAATTTCGTTCTAGGCACAGTGATACTTCACACAAAAATGTGAGAAAGCTTTTTCAAACTTTTTTCATTCCTAAAAACAATTTGTTTTAAAGAGACTTTAGGTCTTAGGAAAAGGGATTATTTCAGTGATACTTTTTGCAATTGAATTTTGTGTCACCGTCGCTTCTTACCAATTAAAAACAAATGGTTATATTGTAGTAGAGCAAGGCTTTTATCGCAGGAAACGTTTTCTACAAAATTTTTTTCGACAACTTTCACAATTATTCAACGCGATCGTGGGATATTGTTCTTGGAAAGTGTTTAAATAAAATTTTTTTGAATCGAAACTATTGGCGAAAGAAAATCCGTATAAAAATATTCACAATTCTGTTGAGTACATGGTAGAACTAGATTTTCATTAGATTTGTCGGACATGCGTAAGTGTCGTAAAAGTGATTGTTATTATCTGAAAAAGTATTAGAATTGTCCGAAATTTTACTCCACAGTCTTTCAACGAATCCCCACGTTTTGCGATCCCTGAAGCCGAAAATCAAGTTTTGGCAATGGTTCTGTATGTATGTCTGTCTATCCGTCCCGCCGTCCGACCGTGAATACGATGACTCTCGAAAAAATAAACGAATCACTTTTTTCAGGTCCTGAAAAAAATAACGAGTATCTTAACCAGCATTATTTGACCAACGGTTATGGCCTTAGCCATCGAAAATGCTTTCCAAAAATCAAATTTTCCATTTTCACGTCAAGCGACAACATATACGTGGAAAAAATGTTCAAAAATTTAAAATTTATCTAATTATATACAATTTTTGTGACAACCATTTCTCGACCTATCATTTTTATTTCCACCACTTTTTTTATGAGACTTGATATTTTGGTCTTATTTTCCAAAAATACTATGGAAAGAATCGAAAATTCAAATTTCGAACCAAGCTGAGCGTAAACCCAGCTGAAAGTACAAGGATTGACACCTCAGCCGTTTGAATCCGTCATCTATTCACAAGTATCCTTTGTAATACTGTTTTATACTCTTCAATCCGTTCGTATCTCAATCCTTAGCTATCCGCCAACTACTCAGATTTGATCTCGTCACCTATCATGGATTACAAAAATAATTGGTTTCAATCAATTCTTATCCTCTTTAGTCCTTTCTCTAAAAAATGTATTCTCTTACCGTTCTTATCCAAGAACCTCTATTTGCAACCCTATCCTTGTCTATCCGAGGTATACGTTGAGATTCGTTAATATCTATCACGGATACGATACTCATCCGTGCCAATCATAACGTATCCTCTTTAATCCGGTCTCCATCAAACATATTGCTTATCCGTTCTCATCCATTATTTCCTATCCGTCACTTTATCCTTTTTTCTCCGCGAGCTACTTTTCCATTTCTTGTTACTTATCACGGATAGATAACTCATCTGTGTCAATCAAAACTTATGCTCTTCATTATTTTCTCCATGAAAAGAATTGTCTATCCTTTCGAATGCATAATTTTCTACCCATCACGATATCCTTGTATATCTGCGACCTACTTTAATTTTTCTCGTTATATAACACAGATAGAATCTCAATCCGTGCCATTAATTACTTATTCTCTTGAATTCGATCTCCATAATTCTATTCGGCAACATCTTCTTTTCTATCCGCGACCTACTTGGACTTACCTTCTTATCAAGCACGGATACGTTACTTATATCCATGCCAGTCAATGCTTATCCTCATGAATCTTTCCTCCACAGAAAAAATTGGCTGTCCGTTCTAATACATAATTTTCTATCCGTCACCCTATCTTTTTCTATCCGCGAGCTACTTTGATTTTCTCGTTATGTAACACGGATAGAATCTAAACCTGTGCCAATCATTTTTTATCATCGTCGCCTATCATGGATTGAAAAGGTATCCATGACAATCAACGCTTATTCTCTTCAATCCTTTTGTCACCTCATCCTTGTCTATCCGCAGACTACTTTGATTTCTATCATTATGTAAGAAAAATTTTTGACTCCGTTATAATTCGTGATTTTCTATCGAACACGAATTAGCATTAAGTTTGCACTGCAGATACCTACGTATAGAACTTTCCTCCATTTAAACTGATACGCGAGGATAGAATATTATTAGTTCAATACACATTCAAGAGGATAGACACGGATAGAGTATAACTAGTTGAAGTCTGATTAAAACGGATAAATATGAATAGCATAATTTTACTTGAAGACGGATTTAAAAAGATAGATATGGATTGATTATTTTTACTTGAAGATGGATTGAAAAAGATGCATAAGGATAGAATATTTTTCGTTGGAGACTGATTAAAACGGATAAATAGCATACCATCTCACGGATAGATAAGGATAAAAAAGTTCAGACTGAAACGGATGGGGGCAGATTAAATTTCACTCCATGTATTGAAAATTATTCAAACGGATAAAGATTTCAAAATCTCGCGAAGGATAGAAAATGATTGAAAAGGATGCAAAGTGGTCGTTCAAACGGATAATGAAATTCTATCCGTTTATATCTTTTTTGTGTAATCCTTGATTTTTAAGAAAGACCTGAAATTCTACAAAAATATAATTTTTATACAGCCAAAAACCTGAAAGTTATAGCATTTCGAATATTGCAATATTTAATAAAAAGTCGTTAAGAGTTGTAGGAGTTCAGATTAGATTGATTGGAGTTCTGATCCCCCTGTAGGGTTCTAGTAAAAACTATCTATCATTTTTTTTAGATAATAAACATGTAAATGTAGTAACATAACAATAATAAATAAAATATTCATATAATTAGCGGAATTTTTTTTAACGTAGTTTTTTCTATTAGGATAAAATTATTATTAATTTCATAATTTTGTCAGCTTTAGTGAGATGCGTGAAAGTTTTATTTACGAAAGCAATAATCTGACAAATTTGTGTGGAGAAAAAATATTTCGCAACTGAGATTTATATCTGTCTGCTCTAGGCTTGTATATAATACTGATAAAATTTTATTTTACAATTTGCAACCTTGAAAAATTATATTACTTTTTTAAAGAGAAGGTCCACGTATGTATACGAAGCTTCCACTTTTATGAAAAATAAACATTTCTATAAAAATATATAAAATTTATATCTCCTTTATATAGGTAGAAAACAATTTTTTTATGGGGCGAAAGTTATACTGTATTTAAAAAATTGAAAAAAAAAAAAATTTTACAGCATTCAAATACAGATGGTATCAATTAGTACGAATTGTGTTTGGAACAACTTCAAAAAAGAAGCAGTCAAACATCTGGACTAAATTTCGAACTACAGCTCAGATTACGTCAGTTACAACCCACTTCTCAACAACATCGGGAGGTGCCTTCATGCACTTATAAAATTCCTCACTTGTAGATTAAACTTAATATCCTAGGTGAATTAATTGAATTTCATGTTGTTGAATATTGAAAGGTATAATTTGAAGTGTTCTATTTTTTACGTTCGCGATTTGGAATTCTCATTTTAAACTCTGAACTGAAAATATGGAATTTGTAACGTAATATTGTTATATTGAGGTGAATTATTTTGAAAGCTCACATTTGAAGTTTATTGAATTAACAAGGATAAAATTATGAATGGATTTAATTTTGGAAGTCTATAGAATAAGAATGGAAGTTGGAAGCAATTTTTGTACGTCTATATCTTCAATTAGAGTTCACTGATTTTCTGCAATACGGTTTCAAAAGGCAATATGTCAACTGGATAAAGAGACCTAAATGTGGCTAAAAAAGATATGGGAATGACACCTGGATATAGGGACAAGAAATTAAGTTATTTTTAGGCTATGCAACAGCAAATGTAGCAAAAACTACGAAAGTATCCCATTTCCATTCTCTTTTTTTTATATTTTTTTTTGTGACTGGAAGAATTGATTTTGGTATATTCCAAATATTCATCGATCAATAATTAGGACAAGGTACGAAGCTAGTCGTCCATCTGTTCAGAATGAACTTGAAATTTATTGACTGAAGATAATTGATAAATATTCAAAGTCTCGTCAGATGAAATTCAAGGGTGATGGCATTTGAAATTTTTATACTTGTTTCCAAACCATTTAGTCAAAGAAAATGAGAACTGAGTCCTGAAGTTATCTTATTTCAAGTTTTCCGGACGAGATAAGGGGATCAAACATAAATTGGGTACCTTGAAAAGGATCTTACTTAGAAGTAATCAACGTTCAGAGGAATGTATGCCTTGATACAATTATATTTCGTACAATTTATTTCTTCATATAATGAATCAAAATTATATCCTCCTGAATCTGAGAATTTCCAAGGTATAAGTGTATCTATTTATAAAGATTGACGTCAGCCGACAACTAAATTCTCTTCAGTGCATGTTATCATAATGTAAATGTTTAAATTAGTACGGCTTTTAAGTTCGACAATATAAAACTGAAACTGTCAAATGTATTCTAGCTGATAAACTGGCATGCTGTCTGAAAATATAACCATATTAAAAACAAAATCAACTATTTTTCGTCTCATAGGGATATATATTAATACAAGAATATAGGTATTATATCTCAGATCACTGCAGACCTGGGAAAGGGAATAGACTAGTCCCGAAATTTCGAAAAGATTAGCCAAACCTATAAAAAATATTTGACTAATCCCGAATAATTTCAGGAGAGCATACTTGGTTATTTGAAACATAACTTCTGTATATTTCATAATGAACCTCCTTTAGATCAAAGGAAAAACATTTTAATGAATATTTGTCTCATATTTTTGAAATCCTTCACTTTCAACGTGAAGGTAAAAAAATTTCGGTATGATCTTACCAGGAAATAGGAAGTAATCATAGAACGCGCTGCATAATCCTCAAGACCTTGCTTTTATTCAAGTTAAAAAATTGCCTTAAAATCTTCCGGATTCTTTTTTGAAAATTTTTAAAATGTTGAAAATTATTTGGAAATGCTTTGAAATATTCTCTTAAAATTAATTTTTCAAACTAAAAAATCATTAAAGATTTTCCCAGAAATCTAAACAAATTGTCTAGTCTCTTGAAACCTATTAAAATTCTTAAAAAGCTTCTAAACTTTGCTTTTGAAATCTTCAACAATCTAAATTTCGTTTTAGTTTTTTAAAACCTTTTCAAGTTTTTAATTATTTTCGAACCTTTTTAAAACTTTTAAATAACTCCTAAAATTACTCGAATTTTTTCTAAACTTTTGTAATCTTGCAAAATTTTGCTTTAAAATCTTCTACGTTTTTTTTCGAAATTTTCAAAAATCTACATTTTGTTTAAAATGTTTTGATATCTTCTCAAGATTTAAATTAGTTTCGAATTTGTTCAAAAACTTTTAAAACTTTTAAATATCTTTTTGACATATTTTAAAATCTTGAAATCTTGAAATTAATTAATTAATTAATTAAATGAATTATGAAATTAATAAGTAGCAAAATTGTAAAAAACGTCATTATTTCGCAGTATTAAAAACCATTTACATTTAAATTGATATGTTTTATAAATAATGTTCAGAAACATTTATAAATAAATTTCATCATCAAGTAAAATTACTTGTTTGGAAATTTTGATTTACAAAATTGATGTTGTGGAAAATTCGAAATCTTTATTAATAAATGAACAAACTAAAAACATTATATATTTAGGTGAATTATGAAAACATTAACGAAAATTTTCTATAAAAAGTTGTATCTTGGGATATTAAAACTTTTGTATACTCAAACCCCTTAAAATTTAATTATTTGAAGTAAATTTGAATCGCTTTAAAAAATGAATAAATCTTAAATTGCTAATTATACTTTCCAAAATTTAACCAATTCAATTTTAATTGCAAAATTAAAACATATGAAAGGGAAAAATTTAGCGTTCAACATGAAAATTCAGAACTCTAAAATTGTAACCATTTTTTATTTTTTTATTTCAAATCTTCCTTTAGAATTATTATTCATTCTTGAAGTTTTCCAATCAAATATTTTTCAATTTAAAATTATTTATTTCTTCAAATCTTCAACTAAAAATCGGACAATTTTAAGATATTATCTTTAAAATTAAATTGAAAAAATAATACAAAATGTTATTGCTGTAACATGATTCCAATTTTTGAGATTGTACAATTTTAGACTTTTCAAGTCGAAATTATTTTATATTTACATCTAAAATTATTAAATTCAAAACTGACAATCAGTAGGCTTTTCATATGAAATTTTGAAATATTTAATAAAGGAATTGTCCTGACATTTTGAATATTTGAACATGAAACTACAATATTGTGAAATTTCAAATTCAAAACTTCCACAAATTAATCTAAAAATTAATTTAAGAAAAGACTTTAGTTTCAAGGCATCAAAGATTAAACTATTTTTGAATTGCGCATTCAAAACTAGAATTTTAAATTAAAATTATAAAAATTTTAAAGACGATAAATATATTATTTATAAGTATCATATCATGCAATATAAAGTGACATTCAAAACGACTCAATAGATTTCTTTTACTAAAAAATGTGATTTCTGAAAAAAAAATCACTGTCATTTTTACTGTTCAAAATTGCAAAATTTTCAGGGTGGCCGTTTTAATACAAGAAAAAAACTCCCGGTCATTTCCCGGTTCGAAAACTTTTTTCATCGTCAATAAACTTAAAAAATTCGAACTCTAAAGCTAAACATTTTTCCATTTGAAGTAATAAAAAACTTTTGAAATTGAAGTATAAAAGTTTTTTAATTCAAAAATTGTGTATTCAAATGCTCAATAATTTCCACGTATAGAATGGAAGGTACTCACACTTTTCAATTGAATAATTTTAAATGAAATGCAGATAAACTGTAAAATTTATCATTTTTAACTTTTATAAATTATAGAGGTCAAAAGATTCAGATTCAATTCCAAAAATATAAATCCACATTATCGTTTTCAATGCTCTAAATTAAAGAATCAATCAATGAACTTTAAAATTTTTGAAATTATATTACTTTAAGCAATTTTAAGCTAGAAACATTAAAAATTGAAAAATTAAAATTTTTTTAAACTGAACACTACTTAAATTATAAATTAAATTATTTTCATTTTAAACATCCTTGAAAAGCCTCAAAATTCTATTTCAAAATTTTGAGATATCTAGAAGTTGTTGAAAAATTTTCAGAACTTCTAAATATCTTTTAAAATGAATCGAACTTTTCCTACAATTTTTAGAAAATCCTGCAAATTTTAAAAAATTTCCTTAAAATCTTCCAGATTATTTTTTGACGATTTTGAAAATCTTTTAAAATCTTTTTAAATATTCACTTAAAATAATTTTTCAAAGTGGAAAATCATTTTCAATTTTCATAGGAATCTTAAGAAAATGTTTTTATTCTTTTTAAGCCCTTCACAATTCTTAACAAGTTTCTAAATTTTTTGTTTGAAATCTGCAAAAATATACATTTTGTTTTAAATTAGGCTGTAGCTATTGGAACCGAAATTTCGGTACGAATAGCCGAATTTTGTCAGTACATACACTTCGTTTAAATTAATTGAAATCATTTCAAGTTTTAAATTAATTTTGAATCTTTTCAAAACTTCTTAATATCTCTTAAAATTACTCAAATTTTTTCTACAACTAGTAGGTGTTCAATTGTTATTTATACATTAAAATTCAACAATTTGAATTAAAAATTAAACATTTCTTAAATAGAACAATTAAAATTGTAACGTTCAAAGTTTAAAAGCTCTTCGAAATTTTAACGATTCAAGGCTTTCTATGTCAAACAATTCAGTTTCAAATTGTTTACTTTTAAATATTTGGTTTTAATTTAATCGTCTTAAATGAACAGTCAAATATTGAATATTTTTGACTGAAACAATATTTTAAATTTAATAAAAGCCTTTAATTATGAATTAATTATTATGAAGTTATTTCTAAGCTGAAAATAGTTTATAAAGTTTCAATCGGACGCTTACTTTTTTTAACGACTAAGATTTTCGAATTGAAACAATTTAATTTTTAACGTTAATATCTGGAATTTCTTCAATTTTGAACAAATTTAGAATTGTTGTCAAATGAATTATTGTTCACTTTTTAATACTTAAAGCGCAGATCCATTTAAAAATAATTTATTTAATTTACAGTTGATAAAATAAAAACCTTTTTTATCAAAAATTTTACACTTCAAACGCTTTTAATTTTTAATTATTTAAGTCTTCAAGCCTGTATTTAAAAAATTCTTAAATTGAAAATGTACGCTTAAAAAAAATCTAAAAGGGAACATTTTCAAAGTAAAAGATTCTCGAATTGCGCACTTTAAATGATATAATAATTGAAAAAAGACAACAATTCAACTAATTATTTAAAAAACTGTTGAAAAAGCAACTGGGGCAGATTTCTCTTCTACAGATTTGTAAAATACCAGGTGAAAAAATTAATTTACTGTCGTTTACCTTTTTTCAAGCGAGCACCAACCGCAGTAAGGATCCCTCGCTTCCAAACAACTTGTGCAGTTTGTGTAGCTACTGCAATGTTCCACTTTTACTTTCGATATCTTGGAGACTGACAAAACATATAAATGGTCTCCACTAGGTGCGATGGCAGTATCAGCCAGGATTTTCCGTCTTTTGTCGACAACAACTGTCTCGTAAACCGAGGCTTCTGCTCCCGAAAGTAGAACCTTTTTCAGGGTTCCTTCGCTGGTTCCCAGGAAGGCGACTGTGTGACTTTCAGTGTTTGCTATACTAACGGACGTCACGTAGGTATTCGTAAATTGGAGAATGTTCTGCCCGACGATTGGCGAGACTCCAGAAATTTTCAGTCCTACTTCACAAAAGTTTAGAATATTTCCCGTAGTCTGAAACAAAAAAAAGAAAAAGAATTTAAAATACCTCAAGAAAAATAGTGAAAATAGTGTAAATAGTGTCAAATTTTTTTTTAAATAGTGTCAAAATACTGTCACAAAATTTTTCAAGTATTAAAAATGAACTTCAATATTTATTTAAAATACTTTTCCTTAGTCCATAAATTATCAAAATTCCTATTTATTTATCACAGTCTTTCCCCTTTTTCTAATAACTGAAGTAATAGAACCTAATAAGAAAATCCAACTATTTTTGGTTGAAATTTCATTCTTCTCGGTTGAAAAACCTACTATTAAATTTTTCGTTAAGAATTCACCTTTTTTATTAAAAAATTGTATAATTTGGTTCGAAATTGAATTATTTTGTTGAAAAATTAACTGTTTTGTTGAAAAGTCGTCTTTTTTTAAATAATTCAGCAGTTTGAATACAATTTTGTTTCTTACTTGACTAAAAGTTTTTTTTTATTGAAAATTAAACTATTTTGTTGAACATTCATCTTTTTGGTTTGATAATGTATCTTTTTCTGTAGAAATTTCACCTTTTTTGGTTGAAAATGCAATTGTTTAGTTGAAAATTAATCTGTTTTAGATGAGGATTCAAGTATTTTCTCGAAAATTTGTATTTGATGGTTAAATCCAACTGTTTTTCATTTTTAATTAA